>JAUESI010000010.1:14100670-14134089 GCA_032275145.1 Synergus laeviventris | reverse complement strand
CACAATTAGAGAGAAGGTTTCTCCTCCAGATGAAAGCCCTTCTAAATTGTCCTTAACTTTGACCTCAGCACATAAGCGTATGTGCTAAAGTGGAGCTGGAGGTGGTACACCTAATGGTAAGGCGAGAGAAGCAAGAAAGGCGAGAAGAAGAAGGTGGCAAAGGAGCAGGAGGTGGAGTAGGTGGAGGAGTAACGCAGGAGCAAAAGGCAGAAAACACCGGTAGGCAGTTTTGTAGCTGTTTTTATCAGCTTCTGGGCATCTCGGGGGTCCAGGCTCGACGCCAGGACGCATCTTGGGGGGTTCGTGTGGGAACGTACGTCTCTTTAGCGAATATATCTTCCTCTCTCTCCCTCTGTCTCCGCCCTTCACCCTTTTTCCTTTTTCCTTCTTTCTCACTCCTTTTTTCTCTCATCTTCTTCCTTCTTGCTTCCTCGACTCTTTGCCTTAGCTTCCCTTGTGCTCTTGATTTTTCTTTTGTAGCCCGTTCGTAAGGCTATAGGGACTTGTTTTTCTTCGTTTCTTCTTTTCTCTCTCTTTATCTTACTTTCGGGCTCTCTCTCTCTCTCTATCTCTCTGAGCCTTCGGGTGTACGGGTACGGGTCATCGAGGTCACCCTCCACGGTGCATCGCTACGTGCTGCCCTATATTTACGCACGGTAAGAGCACCCTGAAGAGGTGGGCCTCCGATACCCAGTGTATAGGGCTGCTCAATAAGCGTCGGTCTTGTTGATCGCCTTAAGCCCCATTCACAATGCAAATCACTCGCCAATCTTACTAGATGAGCACTTCTCATCTGATGACCTTGACGAGCCAGTGTTAAATCTTCATTTGCGGCACACTGACAGCTTTGATTCACAGATTCCCACGAACATCCAGTGATCTCCAGCTCGAGTCACTGAACGCTCATATATGCCTCCGTATACATCAGACTACATCTTCCAACACTCAGGGACTAAAATGTTTTAAATTTTGGACTGCACACTTTTAGTATACCCCCTCCCCACTCCTCCCAAAAAAATCTTTTGAAGTACTGCCGGTGCAGAAATTTTTATAGGCGCCTATTGGGGTCCTGGCCAGCTTTCTCTAGTTCTAGTGTGGTCCTGATCTGGAAAACTGGAAAGGACCCCACAAGGCGCGTCATGCTCTCACTGGTAAATACCCCATGTAGGAAAAAATGGTCAACAATCCATCAAGATTAAAAAAATATTCTGGATTCATTACTTACAATATTTGATTTATTAACTAGTTCCTTTTCTGACAAAAAATCCTATTATAAAAAAGAGGTAATATTTATATTCAAACAAGTGGTTTTAAAGAGTTTTTAAAAAATTTCAAAATAACTCACGGAAGTTTCAAGATTTTAGGGTATGTTAATTAAAGTTATTTTTGGGAATTTCAAAGGATTTTAAATTATATTAAAGAATCTTTAAGGGTTTTCAAAAAGATTTCAAAAGCGATTTTAAGGAGTTTTTAAGGGATTTCAATATAATTTGAAGTAATTCTAGGGAATTTTTAAAGGATTTTCAGAATTCTTACAGGATTTCAAAGATATCAAGATTTGAATAGATTTCGAGTGATTTTAAGGAATTTCAGGGAATTTTAAGAAATTTTACAAGAATTAAAATATATGAAGACTGGCCAAATTATTTCAAGTAATTTCAAGTGACTCTAGGGAATTTAAAAGGAGTTTAAGTTTTACAAGATTTCAAAGATATCAAGATTTCCTAAAGGATTTCAAGAAAAAAAGCGATTTAAATAGATTTCAAGTAATTTTAAAGAATTTTAAAAGAGTTCCAAAAGAATTCGAACGAATTTCAAGATTTTCAAGTAATCAAACAATTGTTTTAAATATTTGAGAGATTTCAAAATGTTTGTAAATTAATACAACGGATTTTTAAAGATATAAAAAATTTAAGAAGTTTCAAGAAATGGCAAAGTTATCAAAACATGTGAAAGGATTTCAAGAGATTTCAAGTGATTTTAAGGAATTTCAAAAAATTAAAAAAAGTTTCAAGATTTTGAAGTTGTTTGAAAACGAAAAATTTTCATGAATTTTTTAAAATCTGTTAAAGCTATTGAAATTTGCTGAAATTTTTTGAAACTCTTTGAGATCTTCTGAAACCCCTTTAAATTTCTACTTGTTAAAAATTATGAAAAAAATATAATCATAAAATGTATTGTGATAATAATTTTCATTAAAAGCATGCTTAAAGTTCTTAGAAATACGTCTGTGTTTGTAAACAATTAATTTTTAAATATATATGTAAATAAACCCATTTTTTATTTTCTTCATAAATAATTAAATGTGGAAAATTTTAAGAATTCTCTATTTTTATCCGATGTTTGGTTTTAACGTGGAAAACTCTTCAAGGCCATGTACCATTATCAACAATATCTCAGTTTTATTACATAATTTTAAGGTAGGAATGCCAATGTAGTTATTACTACTATATCGTTCTCCCATAAATGCCTAATTATATAAAAATATTTTTATTGTAAATAAAAATTCCAACCAGGGAAATTTCTACACGTGTGTGAAATGCCTTGACATATATATTTACCTTGTAATCCAAAATTTATCTTGTATGCAGTTTTTTGTTTAAATTTGTACAATTTTAAACTTTTTTCTTGGAAATACATATAAGTTTTTCACTGCACAGTTTGAAATTCGGAATACACACACATTTTAGGCCCCGCCAAAAAAAAAACACTTGCACAAATTATTTATCGAAATAAATACCCGAATTGAAAATATACTTTTGTGCTCATTTAATGAGCACTTGTTTCCATGACGAAATTTGATTTGCTTCCTCATATAAAGAATAAATTTATATTTATTTCAAGAAAAATGTTATTAATTTTAATATTTAAATATTTTACATTTGATAAATATGGAGTGGAATAAGTCTGCTAAATTACATTATTTTATTTATATACGATCACGAGATATCTGGATAATATTGACTGTCTCTGATATTGATTTTAGAAATAAGTCTATTTTTTTATGTTTGAAGCTCGAAAAATTAAGGTTTTTGAAATTATTTAAATATAATTACAATTTTCCATTTATATTCAATATTGTATTTAATATCAAGTCATCTTATTCATTTCAATAAAAGAAATAGTGTGATCATTTGAAAAATTAAATTTTCAAAATTAAAAATAAGAATAACTATAATAATAATAATAATTATTATTATAATAATAAAATAACAATTAAACGCATTAATTTTCTATGTCAATCGATTCGTCTCGACACAAGAAATATTTATTTTCCTTACACGAGTTTTTAATTTCGATAATTTAAGGACGTATGGTCGAAAAATAAATTTTATAAAAATTATACAAGTACATAAAACTTGTAAAGTTCAATACTTTTTTAAAACAATATAAAAGAATCAAGATTTTATAGGGTGAAATAAGTTTGCTAAAAATCAATTTCTATATTATACACGTTTTTGAAATATGGAAGGATCTATAAAAACGTGGCACACACACATGCACTCACACTCGGACAATTACTCAAGACATCATATTAGATATATTCTACTTGAAATTTATTTTTAAAAAAACCTTTTTTTGGAAACTGTATTTTGTCGCCTCTACAACACTTCCTCTATGAAGAATCAAAAATTATTTTTAATCTTTTGAAATCGTCTGAGATGGTTGCTTTTTTCCAGAAATTCGATCGACTTTTCAATAAAACCTAATAACGTGCTTTCTCGGGAGTGGTTGCTTTATACTTTTTTGTTTTTATTTAAATCAAATGTACAGAAGTTATGCAGCTCTTTATGATTCAAGTTCCTTTGACAAGGCTTTTCTCGGAAGTGGTTGCTTATTTCTTTTTATTTTTAAATAAAATGTGCAAAAGTTATGAAGCTTTTTTGGCTCAGGTTCGGACTTTTTGTTAAGACAGCTCGTTCCTTTGACGAGGATTTCTACAGAGATTTCGTTTTCCAGGCGTTCCTTGCACGTTTCAATAAAGCTTAATTATGTACTTGTAGGAGGGTGTTGCTTTTTTATCTTTATTTTTAAATAAAATCCCCAAAGTTATGCAACTTTTTTTGTCTCATACGTCTTTCTTTTGAAAACGATTTTGCCAGATGTGGTCACTGCTTTTTTCAGGCGTCCAACTTAAAATTCGTCCGCTCTCTCAATCTGAATGAATTATATTTTACTAATAAATAGTCTGATAATAGTAGTTTCTTACTAATTCAAATAAGGCCCAATCGTTTACTATAAATTAGTAAAAAGTTATTTATTCCATTAGTAACAAGGACAAATGAAATGAATTTTTAACTACCTACCAAATAAATTAGTGACATTACTCATTAAAATATCTATAAAAATTTTATTTAAAAGACATAACATTTTTAGACTTCTTAATATTTTGCAAAATCTTCATAGAGTCATAAGAATCTTTTTAAATCGCTGAAAATTCCGTGACCAACTTTAAAATCACCTTGTTCGTTAAAATTCCTAAAAATCTCATGACATTTTTTTAATTTCCCGATTATCTTTTAAATATCCTTAAAAACACTAAAAATTGCTTAAATTCATTATATTTCTTCAATATATCTTAAAATATCTTAAAGTATATCATCAAATCTTTTGAAAATAATAAAAATGTTTTGATATCTCTTAATAAAAAATGTACTAATTTCATTAGTAACAAGGACAAACTATATTTTCTTAAACTCCTTGCTAAATGAAATAGTAAAACTATTCAATAAAACATATCTTTAAAATTTTTAGATCTCTTAAAATTTCTCAAAACCTATAAAAAGTCATATAAATCTTTATAAACCGCTTAAAATTCCGCGAAGACTTTAAATTCACCTAAAGTATATTAAAATTGCTTAAAAATTTGTCTAAATCCTTAAAAAGCAAAATTTTTTTTAATTCCCCGATAATCTTTTAACTTCAAAACCTCTGAAAATTCTTAAAATTGCTAGAAACCCCTTAAAAATGTCTTAACACTCCATAATATCTTTTGAAAATCATAGAAATATTTTAATATTCCTTGATAAAATGCCATAAAAAAATGTTTAGATCTCAAATTTCACAAAAATGTTTAAATCATTTAAAATTCCGCGAGGAACTTTAAATTCACCTGAAGTTCATTAAAATCCCTTAAAAATTTGTCAAAATCTCAAAATCTTTAAAAATTCCCTGATAATCTCATAAATTCCCTTAAAACCCCTGAAAATTTCTTAAAATTACTATAAACATCTTACAATTTTAAATTCACTATAATTCTTAAAAATATGTTAAAATACCATAATATCTTTTGAAAAGCATCAAAATATTTGAATAACCTTTAATAAAATTCCATAAAGAACTTCAAAATACGAAAAAATCCATTAAAATCACATAGAATAACTGAAAATTCTTTATTTATCTTCGAAATCCTTGGATATCTTGTAAAATCAATTAAATAAACTATAAAAGCTACAACAAAAGTAACATAGTTATTTATGCAACAAATTTAACATTACTGACATTCAAAGAACAATTCAATTAGTAAGTTATTCTTACTAATTCACTTTGGTAATATGTGACTTACTACACGTAAAAAAAAATTCACCTTGGTTCAAGTAAACACATTTACTTGGCCGATTCTACTTGAGACAAGTGAATATTACTTTACCGCATAAGAAAACGAAAGAAGAAAAGAAAATGAAGAAAATAATTTTATCAGTAAAATTACTTGGAGTAATTAAATATATATATGTAATTATTTCCATTTAATTATTTACTTGTATTTAATATAAATAATTTAGTAGATCAAGTAAATGACTAATTCCATAGTCAAATGTAAGGCTACTAATTTACTTATTCAAATTTTGATTGATTCAGATTGAGAGAGTGCACTTGATTAGAAGCAGGAATTTGAAATAAAATACTAGGGATTCAAGAACGAGTGAAAATAAGAAAAAAATAAATAAATATTTTCTGATTCAGTACTGATCCAATTGCCCATATCTGCGTGTGTGGCAAGTGCAATCGGATCGCGTTTACGTGGGCAAGAGCGATGGATCGAGATTGGATTGGGAAATCATACATATAAGCCCTAACAAGTAGTTTCCACTCTGATTCATTGAAAATGTAGCAAACCGTCGCGTTGGCAGCTGGAGGCGTGAATCATCCTGTCATCTCCGTTTTTCGTGCAGTCGGCTCCTGCGGCGATAGAAACTGCACCGATTGCAACGGTCGCTGCATGTCTTCTCGTGCAGATTCCCACGGTAGACCGATGTCGCAATCGCAACAATGCAGAAATTGCACTAGCGTCGATCGACTGGCAATTACCGGTAACCTCCGCAAGGGAAGAGGTCTTGCGCGTCCTCGGAAACGGCCGCCGATTCTTTTGCGAAAACCTAGTATTTCATGCGACAAAAAGTACAAAAACTATAACATCCTTGCTCTCAAGAGATGACCGTAATAAACTTCAAATGACTTCTTCGTATATAAAGAATGCCTCTCGATATTTAAAATATTTCTGACTTGATTTCGAGTCTCCAAACGGGTTTGATCGAAAATAATTTTGAGGTCATCGAAGCGCTCTGATTTTAATGATTTACAGAATCTAGATTGGAAAGGTTCGACCGATATGTGATAAAAAAGTCCTAAAAGTCGATTTCGGAGACCAATCTAACAAAAATTCGAACTACCAATTCAGGCTTATTTGAATTTTATGATACTGCAGTTATGTTAATGAAGTGGTCGATTCTGCTATACCAATGCCTCAAATATACATATTTTTCAGTATTTATATTATATATGTTTATTTTTTCGTTTTGGAATACCTTGAAGTCAGAAATGAGAGTGAAATATTAAGAACGCTTTCTTATAAACAAAATAATAGTTTCAGTCGACTTTTTACAAGAAAAGTGGAACAGTTGATATATGTAGGAGGATTTGGAGAGATGAATAACAAGATTCTTTTATCTTGATTATTAGTATGGAATATTTTTTTTAGTCTAATATAACAAACATACTCGCTAAACTTGAATTAGTGAAAAGTAAAGTAAATTTGCAACATTTTTTTATAAGATTGAGTAAAATAATAGAATAACTAAACTATTTCTTTCGTCATCGACTTGATTCAAGAGACAGCAATTTTTACGCTTAAATTATACAAATCGGAATTTAGCAAGTTTCTTACAACTGAATTGTTATCCTTCACCACAAGCACGAGGAATACCTCTTTGAGGAATGAAGCTCTTCACCAACTAAGAATTGAATTACACATTCTTTGAGGAAGGATCCTTTGTACCTTTGAATGTAAGATAAACAGGGAGTGCTTTACAGAGAGAATTCTAATGTTAGATATCAAATGATTAATGACACAACGTACAATTATTTCGCACTTAAATTAATTTCATTTTCAAAATATAAATATAAATATATTGTATTTTTGTCTGGAAAAATTATCTTTTTTATTGAAAATTCACTTGAAATTGTTTATAGTTGATAATCTATTTTTTTGGTAGAACAGAAAATTATTCCGTTATTGTAAAATAAGGAAACCTCTACAAGTCTCAAAATTCCGTTTTTCAAATATAAAAGACTACGAATGAAGAACAAATAAAACGTAAAAATAGTTATCATTGACAGGTCGGATTCCAAGAAGAGCCTAACTATGATAAACGGAACTGCGGAAATAATGGCCTTATTACTTGAAGATGCAACCGATAAATTAAATATCGACATGGCACATTATCTTATTCAGCCGCAGTATAGGGTGAATATGTACACAGGGCGCGCATTCGCAATGACGGCCATTAGCTGTAATTATCTAAAGAAAAAATGATTCAGGTACACGGTGCGCATCGGCACATCAGAGACGCGTGGGTGTTCCGCGGCGACCCTATGGTGCCCCAACGATCGGGCGTCGTCTGTGTTAATTTATTTAAATTACAGCGCAAATGCCATTTGGCCAACCGTGCGATTCGCCATTGTCATGGATTTTCTTATTTATTGGCCTGCCGGCCCTATATGTACATTACGGTGAATACTTCACCCACGACAAGAACGCGAAACTCGAATGGCACGTGAATCGCTTCGCGATCTTGTGACCTTCCCTGAAAAATGTACTTTTCAAAGAAACAGGAGAAAATGCGAAAAAAATCCCACACCTACTATTTTCATTTAAAGAAATTTAAAAAAATGAAATCTTTTGAATGTTACGAAATTCTATAAATTCATTAATGCACGCATCACGGTAGAGAATGCTCTCATAAAAAAATCAAATTAAAATTAAATGTTAATGGCCAATTTTCCATTTCGCAAAAACAGAATATGCATTTGATTTATAACCCGAAAATAATACCGTTGAAGACTTTCTCTGTGAAAATTCTTGTATCCCCTGCCGACGTCAGTCTCTAATGACCGTTAAAGAAAACTTTACTGTAAGTAATTAATATTCCAAACCCAGCGCCAGCGACAAAGATGTCGACCCTATGAGAGTGCGAAGAACGAGAAAAGAAAAGAAAGATCTCAAAGTCGTTAACCCATTCCTTATTCCCAGGCTACAAGTGTTAGCAAAAAATACGAGAACACCAGCTGTTCGATCTCTCAATGAATGAGAATATTAAGTTAACTTATACGATTCCATTTATCACTAAACACGTCATTAAATCTAGTGGTGAACAAATCGTCAAAATAATGAAATTTGATTGGTGATAATTTAAGCAGAATTTAAGGTAACATTAACTTTGCACATGATAGAAACTAATTGTATTTTTTACAAGCGAAAAATCAATTTTCTCATTCAATCCTTATGGAATGAAAGTCATATGAAGTGCTAAATAGAATAATATTTCATTATTGCGAATATTTTCATAATAATAAACTCGTCAAACGAGGAACGTTAATGTCTCGCATTATGGTTGCTTTATTATCGATTGTATCCTCGTTTTCCGATAGCTAGATGCAAAGAGATAACGGCCCAATAATTCTTTCCGAGAGAGGAAAGCTTCATTGAGAACAATATACATCAGATTTATTTTACAAAACTTATCACACTAAACTAAGTTACATATACACAGGCACTGCTATACAAAACTTAAAAAAATTATGAACTCCATTCTCTTGCATAAATAATATTTCGTCGTTGACGATACATTCTTTCACTTTTTCTTTTCTTTTCGGAAAAATTCACCCTCAAGAATAAATTGCGACACGGTTTTAATTAATTACATTAATTACAAGATTGCAAAAATCTCACGAGTTCTCTTCACGAGCAGGAGACTTTATTCTAAGTGTGTTTGCTGAACCTAGAATTTATTATACAAATTAAAATAAGGCTTTTGATAATACAATTAGTGCTGAGCTTGCGGACTGCAATAAAAATTCATTGAGCACCTTCTTCTAGCGTTGAGAGTACGATTTTGGATTTATGCAATTAGGATTTATGTTAAATTTAAAAATGACGATAATGATCATTCTAAGTATAATTGTAACTAGTATAAATAAAGGCAACATTTCTATGCAATCCCATGCATTTTTTCAATCAGAATTAAATTAAATACTACTGTTTCATTATTAATTTCCAGATATTTGTCATTATCAAAGAAATTCATAATCGGAACGCACTGCATTACTTCATAACTATTATACCCTTATCAGTATTTTCGTAAGCTCATCCTATTTTGGCATTCGTGAAGTTCACAAAATTGCTAAATTATTTTATATTTTATTTAAATCGATTCTGTCTTGACTCAGTTCTTTCGCATCTTGCATGTCGAGCACTTCGCTCTATTGCTTCAGTTGAGTCATGTAAAATTGAAATATCACTATCTGAGAATAAAAACCCATTTGGCGCAACCAATGAGAACTATGACAGTTACATGGCTGTACACTAAATTAAATAAATTTCAAATCCATATCACTTTCACTTAAGAGAAGAACGATCTTGTCCCATTTCCCACAAAGGTCTGTATTTGCTTGGCTGCACCCTGTAAAATTAAGAAAATTATTTAAATTGATGAGTTCATATAGTACAGATTGGAATTTTGAATTTAATTTACCCTGATGGCACCGCCGAGGAACTGACTGAAAGCTCTGGTGACACCGATAGCAGCATTTACAACTTGACTTCGAACAGAATCTCCACCTGAATTTGGATCAGTTTCTCCTCTAAAAGTATCAGAGGATCCTCCAAAATTAAATCCACCAAATAATGGAGGTGGATATGTTGAAGTTGGCTTCCACGTTGGAGCTGCTGGCCTCGGCCTTGTGGTTGTAGTTGTTGTGGTAGTGGTTGTTGTTTGAGGTCTTGAAGTCGTCGAAGATCTTGTTTCTATATTTTTCTCAAGACCCTGAAACAAAATTTTGGCATTGCCCCGGATTTTAAAATATTTCAAGTTACTTTAAGGGATTGCTAGAAACTTTAAAGGATTTCCAGAGATTTTATAGAATTTCAATATATTTGAAACAATTTCAAAAGATTTAAAATAATTTTATGGAATTACTAGAGATCTTAGGGGATTATTGCATGTTATTGCAAAAAATTAAAGATTACTTACTGCTCGGAGAAGCTGTTCTCTAAGCTGATTGGCTGGAGTAGAAGGCTCGATACCCTCAGCTTTAAGCAATGCAGCCAACAGTGCAGCGTCGCTTGTGCCAATATCTCCTTTAGGAGCTGGTGGAAGATTAGCCTGGCCAGTGAGAATTGCTCTCAAAAAGGCTTCGTCGTCTTTCGAAATTGGAACTTCTGATGCGGACGTCGATGATTCCGTCTTCGCTCCTAAAAATAATAAATGTAGGAATACAAAAGAGAGAACATGATCATTTATTTCTTTTTTAATATTCCTGACGAAAGCTTCGATAACAAATGAATCCGAAGACAATTTGAACGAAATTTTTATTTGACATCGTATAGAAATTACTCTATCCGAAAATTTCGCCAATGATGTTACTAAATTATAAAAGCCTAAAGAAGTAATCCCTCACCCATGTCTTGAGCTGCGTTTAGAAGCGCCATAAGAAATTTAGCATCATCCTCTGGTGAATAAGTGGAACTCTGGCTTTGACTTAATTTTGCATTCTGATGATTAACTTCGAAGGCAGAGCTGCTCGCCGCTTCCAACTTCGTGTTTACTTTTTCCTTTGAGATCTGAATTTCAGGCGTCACTTGAATAGCACTTTGGCTAGAAGAGGGTACTTGAATATTCGAAACCACCCTTTCTGTAGTCTGTACTATCGTTTGCGTAGTCGAGACTGGTTTCGCGGTTGTCGCTGGTCTCTTAGTGGTAATAACTGGCTTCCTATATATTACCGGAGTTGGAGTCGTTGCTTGCGTGCCGAAAAGATTTCCTCCGAAGAGAGCTCTCAACAAGTTTGCACCAAATCCTAAGGGAGCTTGAGTTGTTGTTCTTGGTCTTGGCTTGGCAGTTATCACAACTTGTCTGGTAGATCCAGAACTTCTAGGGGTCGTTCTAATTGTTGTGGTAGTTGTTGTAGATGTTGTAGTACTAGGTGTTGTGGTAGTTCTTGGAGTTGTGGTTGTCGTAGTTGTTGTCCTGGGAGTTGTGGTTGTGGAAGTAGTTGTACTTGGAGGTATAGTTGTAGTCGTAGTTGTAGTAGAAGTTGTAGTAGAAGTTGTAGTAGTACTTGTGCTCTGATGATTAAAAACAGGTCTCAAATTCTGATTTACGTTCTGAATAGTATTCGGAGTCGAAATTTGAATCTGATTAGCAGCGATACTATTCAAAAGGGTTTTCCAAGGATTTACAACCACTGAGCTAGTCGATGTCACAGGTTTCCAAGTTGCAGGAGCTTTCTGCGTCGTGGAGCTTGGGAAGAGGTCAATTATTATTGGACCAGACTGAGAATTCGGTTCTGTGTCGATTAATAAATTTGGAGAAGCATTAGATGGTTGAATTGCTTTTGGTGATCTTGTCGGTCCTGCTTTTCCAAGAGCAAGAGACAATATCTGGAAAATATTTCACCAAAGATTAATATTTCAGTGGATTAGTATCTCTCATCAATCAATTCTATTTTAGCAATCTAGTTGTGTATTCTTCGAATGTAAAATCATTAGATGCACCGTTTACTCGGTGTTTGTCTTATAATTGATTGCTAGTGGGAGCCTGTCATCGAGATTGCCGGAGGCTCGACATAAAAAACTATAGGTACAAAAGATTGCAATGAAGACTGATGTTTGACGTCACTCTCATTACTGTTCTCAATGCCAATGGTGCATAAAATAACAATTGCGTTCACAAAGTAACCAATAATAAATATGTAATCGTTCACGATCACGCACTTCTCTTGGAAAAATATAAAAAAAGAGAACAAAAAAACGGATGAGAAGAAAAAAGAATTACCACCCATAGTATAGAAAAAAATATTGGACATGTTGTAATTTTGAATAATTTGTAATAAATATGATATTTCACAGATAACTTTTTAAGATTGCAAGAGATAAAATATTGAGAAAGAACATGATATGCAAAAATACTTCAAGGTTGTTTAAAACGTCTGCATTGGTTCAATTCCTGATGAGTTGGCTCTACTTTTCTTTGTCACTGTGAAGGTCGTAAAACAATTAGCATAGATATTATTTATGGCTAAAACGACCTTTCTTTCTGATATGCTTCAGATTTTAGAAATGTAACGATCCAGGAAGGACCTCAAGGTTTCACTGTAAATATTATTATGCAAGTTTTATCTTTCAAGTTTTTTTTATCTACATCTTTTACATGGACGGCACGATCGCATTGGAATCGACCAAAACCTGAGTCCAGATTTTCTAAATTAAAGAATTTCTCAATCGAGAATTTGAAAATTTTGAAAAATATTTTATCGAAAAATTCGTGAGATATGTAAATATGTATATTTACAAACATTAATTTACCTGGGATTCAAAATATTTTTAAGAATTGCTCGCGATTCTAGATTCGAGAGAATGTTCCTCAATGTCTAATTTTAAATGAACTTTGTTTTTTCCTCCGATGAATCAGCACTTGCTTTAATCGATTTTATAATTTTTGTTTATTACTACAAGAACCCAAAAACACTACACGACCTTCTTATCAATTTATCCTGAAATGGTGAGTATGCTAATAAGATAAAATTACACAAGGATTCGATTGTGCAAACGGTGAAAGGATAATAAACGTGTAAAACTCCTACTTGTACTTTTTGCTCCATACTAAGAATAGCGAATCTACCATTCAGCCGCATTTATACCGCTATTAGTTAATAACGAAGCTAGAAAAAAGGCAGGAATACGTGTTCTAATTTAAAAACGATTATTATCTTCCCTTGCTTTTTATAATTTTTTTCACTTTTGCGCAATTTTCTTGCAAGAAACCTAATTGCAAAAATTGTAAACGTCTGGAAATTAGGTTTAGTAGTGTTATAAAATATATGTGAGTGATGAGCTGCGATTGATGCAATAGGACTTTTATTGCTAATTGTTTTATTAAGGATATGATTTATATTTTATTCTAAAGAAAAATATAAATTATAGATATGAAAATCTCTGTGAAGATATCTGTGAGATACATCGTATACATATTAAATTCAAAAGAATATGCCCTAATATTAAAAATGAGACCAAAGCTTAATTAATTAATGAAAAAAAATTTACCTTGTTTGCTAGAAGCTGTTCAACCTCAGTTAGTGTTTTTGGAGTAGTGCTACCAAATCTGGGAGCGTTTAACTGAAAATTGATTCTTTTAGTCGAAAAGAAGATAATGTTTTGAAGTTATTTTTGAAAATTTAGTTACCAGAGTATTGAGGAAGGCTAAATCGTCATAAGTGGTACCAAAAGAATTCTGCTTTGGCATATTCGTAGTGAATAATCCACTTGGAATGGTCATTCTTGGTGGAGAAGAAGTAGTAGTTGATGATGTAGTAGATGGAGCGGCAGTTGTGGTGGAAGTTGTGGTAGTTGAAGTTGTAGTTGATGCAGAAATTGCAGCTGATCCTCGAGTCGATATGGGAGAGAAAATTTCAACAAGAGGATTTATTGGTTGGGCTGTCACTGGGTTGTTGCGAGAGTTGAGATCATCCTAGAAAAATTCAACCTAATGTACATTTTACCAAATCATAAATAATTAAACAGGGTAAACAAACTATAACTGACTAGAACATTTGATGCAACAGATGCAGAAATAGAAGGTGTATTTGTGGTGATGCCAAAGATTTGGTCAAGTGGATCCTTCCATGGAAAACCTGGTGGTGCTGTTACCTGACCACCTGTTCTACTATTGGGTAGTAAATCAAAAGATGGTAGCTTCGATGCTGTTGATGCTGATCCAGCACTTGTTGCAGTCTGATATAAACAAGAAATCATTTATTAAATATTTGGAAAGTTCATTTTAAACAAATTTAGGTTTTGGCAGCTTTTTGTAGCCGAATATTGGAAGTAATTTCACTCACAGAAACGGAATTGATTTTGACATTGAGAATTTGAGGATTGGTGTTGGGTTGATCGTTGGTCCAGTAATTGACAAATTTATCCTGAAACGTAAAGAAACAGCATTTAGTGTACAATACGATCGAAAGAAACTCTTAAATCATTGAACTCGTTTTTCTCTGGTTGTTTTACCTGTCCAATGTACACGGAGCTGCGTTGACCTCCGGCCTCTCTCGTCCTGGTGGCCTCGTCCCTCTCTTGGTCCTGAATAATCCGACCACCCTGTTGACTACCGTTCGAAGCTGCGACGACATTAGAATTCGAAGAACTCGAACTTGTTGCAGATGGCATTGAACTTGTTGCGTTCTGTGCATCTATCACCTGTGGATTTAACAAAAAACCGTTAAAAAATATTCTCGCTAGTTTCAGAAGATTCAAAATGCTTGTGGGGTGTCAAGAAAGCAAAAGGAAAAACTTGAATTAATTTTTATATTCAAGTTTTTCAAAGCAATGTGCAAAGAAAATATATACAAGAATGTACAAAATATAGAAAGTATTTATAGAAACGCTATTTAAAAAAGATTGAAGGGAAAGACATTTCTTCATGATGCTAATTTTCTGTATTCCGAGAATCTTATATTTATCTATAACGAGTGGATACAACTAATAATTATTCTGTTGAGTCGTAATTCCATAAATATCGAAATATGACGAAGGGTAATAAATTAATAATATGAAAATAAGATGCAAAAGATATTAAAATGTGCTTTGTGGGACTAACTACAAAGTGCAGTGATGTGCGAAGTTTATCAAATTAGGAAATTTACAAGTTTACTTTATAAATTTACAAACACTAAAATTTACGATTGCAATAATATACAAAATTGCTTTTTACAATGAAATTTATGTACAGAGTTCATGTTCATCAGTATCATGTTTCGATATTTTCAACCTGGAAGAAGAAGAAGTTGAGAACAGTTAAAAAAGATTAAAATCGAAGAGGTATGGAATTTTACTGTTCGCAGTTGCTAGAACTGTGATAGTGTAATGATAGAAATTAAACTTGGAAAAAGAAGAGTTAAGAGAAGAGAATATTAATTGCTGATTAAAACACTTAAAGAAACAAGTTGAAAAGAGAAAGAGAAAGATTAAGAGAAGAGCAAAGATAACTTTATTATGCTATTAATCGAACTTGTTAGCAGTGTTTTTAATCATGAATATGAACAACAATAAAAATTTAATTGCTTAAATTGAATTTGAGAACATTCTGAAAAAATTACATAAAAAAAGTCGAAATTGAAAGAATGAGTTTATCTTGAATCGCAATGAGTACTTGTTAAATATTTTAAGATTAATAGAAATCCCTATAAAATTATTTCAGAATTTCTAAAAGATCATAGATTCCAACTGATTGCAATCTATTGAAATCTCCTGTAATCTCTAAAATCTTTTAGAAATCTGGAAATTCGTTTAAAAGCCTTTTCGAATAACTCCTTAAAAATGAGACCATGTTAAACCTCAGTACTTTAAAAATTTGAATTGAATTCAATTAATTCAATTCATCTCTGCGATTCAAGACATCTGCAAGTTATCAGATTACTTCGAGCCAAGAAACAATATAAAAATAAATATCTATTTTGAGTCCAATGCAAATGAGTGGAGTAGTGTACCATTTTCTGGGTGGTGCTACCATTGCTACCAACTGTCGGGGAAACGGGGCTGGCAGGTCCGACAGAGCCGATGGTATTACCGGACAATCCATTGTCAACATCGTTGGAACCGAAGATACCATTTGGGATTTCCAAATTGTCTACGGGTTTACGGTTATTAGAGAGCGCAGAATTCTGGGTTTTGAAACCTTGGTTAGCCTGGTTATCAACAATAACGGGTGGACTGGGCCGGTTAGTGGTGGTGGTAGTGGTGCTAAGCGAGAATACGACTTCAACCGGATTACTTGGAGGGTCCGGTATTACCGTTCCATTAGGAAACTTGCGAACAAGTCTCCCATCCGGATAGATCCCAAAGATGACATATGGGCTGTCGACGTTCCTTGCATCAATCAGGTTGTCTTCTGGTCTCTTGCGAACGATCGTCTTATTCGGGTAAATCCCATAGACCAAGTAGTCCCTCAAAGGTGCAGTTGTTGAAGAACTCGAGCTAAACCTAGGAGCTGGTGTTATCCTCGATCCGCCGAAACGTCCAAGATAAGGAGTTGTTGTTGTTTCAGTCCTCATGGATGTAGTAGACGTAGTAGTCATGGCTGGAGTTGTAGGTTCTTGAGATGTTGAACTCTGGATCTGATTGTTCAGTGTCGTCATGGGTTCATCATTCGAGCTGGGTGGAGTTGAAGGTACTGTTGAAGTTGAAGTTGACGAAGTCGTTGGAAGAGATGGAGTGGTAGTTGGATTCATACTGACAGAAGTAGGATTTGTGGAAGGACTAGTTGTAGGGGTCGTAGGAGAATCTAAAAGGTTTGTGGAAGTCATGTTGACACCTGCCGTCCCTTGGGCGGTTGCTGGCGTTGTATCCTGGAAACGTGTAAACACAGTTGGAGTAAGAGTCGTAGGGTCTGGGATTGATTCGGGGGACATGGTGGTCATTATACCCATGGTTGTTTCTAAAGGAATATTAGGAGTGGTTTCCTCTACCATTTGAGTTTGTTCGCTTGAAGTGGGTGTTAATGTGGTATCCTGGATCCGGGTATCAATGTCCAGTGCCGAAGGTGTTGTAGGTGCTTTGGTAACTAGATCCGACAACATTGCGTATAAGTCTAAAATACTAGCGGTTTGCGTCTGAGGTGAATTTGTGCTAAAAGTGTCGATAGTTTCGGTTGTTAGATCAAGTGCTGTAGTCGTTTGCTGTGCTTCATTAGTCTGCGACTCTGAGGTTAGTACCAAAGGTTCTGAGACGCTAGTTGTCTCTAGGGTTTCTGTGGTTTCGACAATGCGTGAGGACATATTTTCATTTGTCTCTAATCGCGGCATTAGGGTTGAGGCTACATCTACCGGAGTTATGCTTTCGGTAGTGTGGTTCCTATCCGTGTGATCTAAAAAACCACCTAAAAGGGTTGGAAGTTTATCAAGAGAGGAGCGATCTGTGTTCTCGAGGGTTTGTTGGAGAAGTAAAGACTGAGTGGCGTTTAGAGGTTTTGAGAAAAGTTTTGATGCTACGTTCATCAAACGCGCGATTAGATCCCTGTCAAAGGGGAGAACACTCTCAGTCTCACTGTCATTGCCATTGATCCAAGATCGAGTTATGTTCATGAACTCATCTTTGGTCATCGCGATTCGAGGTTGGACTGAACTTTGATCTACCATCTCTGTAGTTGTGCTCATATTTTCCTCTGAGTTCATCTCGATACTCAACGAACTGTTAGAGACGAGATCCTGACTCATGGGAGTGGTTCGATCTACTACTGATGAGAGAGTGGTCGAGTTCATTCCGGATGAACTTAGTGTAGTGATTGGAGTCATTGAAGTAGTCATTGGGGTTGTCATCTGGGTGTTGAGCTGGATTACCTGGCTTTTTGAAGGTGGATTTCGCAACTGCGCCAGGACATCTAAAAAGGACTGCAACTTGGGAAATCTGGGATATCCTGTCATAGGTGCAATTGTGGAAGAGTTGCTTGTAGTTGGCATAGTTTTCAATGGCACTGCTTTTGTGGATGACATTAACGTTGTAGATGGCATTAGCGTTGTAGATGGCATTATTGTTGTAGATGATATTAGTGTTATCGTTGACGTGTCTGTTGCTGATGGCGTTGTTGATTGAGTTTCTGTTACTGATGTCATTGTCGTTGATGGCGATTCTGTTACTGATGCCATTGTAGTTGATGGCGATTCTGTTCCTGAGGACATTGTTGTTGATGGCATTTCTGTCGTTGAACTTTCAACTGTTGATGGCATTGTCGACATCATTAATGGCTCTCCCGAATTATCTAAAATTCTCGTGTCTATGGCAATCGAATCCATCATGCCTTCTGTGGTAGTAATCAAACTCTCTGTGGGTACCATCTGAGATGTAGGGGATTCAGCTTCCGAAGTAATTTCAGGTTTCGATGTAGAAGACATCTCGGTTGTTGTGGTTGTTGTTGTTGAGGCAGGTGATTCACTGGAAGTTGTTTCATTAGAAACTGAAGAATTCGTAACATAAGATATTTCACCAACAAGAGTAGTCGCCTCTGAGCTGGAGATCTGGCTTGTAGATTCGATCGTGTCTGGTATTACGATAAAAACATCGGTAGTAGAAAATGGTTCAGTGGTGCTAATACCATCGAAGCTAGAACTTGAAGCCTGAGTTGAAACTGCGGGCTCTGTTGTAAGATTATCAAAAGTGGTGGTTTCAACACTAGGTGCTTCAGATGAAGCTTCAGTAATATCATTACTGACTATATCAGGAATAGAAGAAAGAGTCGTGGCATCCTCGATGGTTGTGGCACTCATAGTTGTTGTGCTAACTTGAATCTGGTTGGAGACTTCCAGGAGGGGGGTTGTCATCGTAGGGGGTGGATTAGTTTTAGATACGGTGGTCGCCTCGGAGGTGGTGGGTGGATTCGAAGTAGTGGGAGTGTTTTCAGAACTCTGGGTTGCGTCGAACGATCTGGGGGTTGTCTCCGGGGATTGTGTAATATCTGATGGGGTCGTGGCGGTGTCAGTGGTTGAACTAGCGGTGGTTACTGCTACTGTTATTGATTCTGTTTCATTGTTAGAACTGTTCGTGCCGTTAGGGTCGTTATCAGTGGGTCTGTCTACCTGTGCAACTCGTCCGAGTTGCTCTAAATTTGTCTTTAGCTGTTCGTTGGTAATAGTAGCTGACTCTAGTGCCTGATAGAAGGTGATGATCTTGGGTTCTCCATTATTCGAGACGTCGATTGGTGGAGGCAGGCCGGAATTCTGTAAACATAAAAAAAATGTGCGTTTTGCGTGCTGTACAGTGCGGGGTGAATCTACTTAAATCAGATACCAGACTTGGGGTCCGAACCTCTCGAAGTACAAACGACCTTAAGGGAAGATAATATATTTGTTTTGGATATTCACAAATCCGGAATGTAGTTAATCTAAAGGATATTTCAAGGATTTGAAGGCATACACCATCTCTTGGTTAATCCTAGAACTACCTAAAGAAGACAAAATGCGAAACGGGTTCCTTAGATCTAAGAGGATTTGCATATACATATGTATGGGGGAATATGTATGCGGAAAGCAGCAAGCCAAGAACTTGTTCGTAAAGTTAAAGAGTGTTCATATAGGTGGCATTAGGCGAGTAGACCTCTCTCTCGACTGTTTTAATGTCTTCTTTGAGATACCGTTAAACACAAGTATTTGCCCGCAACTTTCTGATATCGACTTTATTACGCGAAAGTACCTGACAAACTTCTCTCTAAGGCAGCTGCAATTTTTATTCCAATGTTCTGACTTTAATAACGTACTTTATACTTGGTCTTTACATTGTGCTCATTTCTAATTAGCTGAGTTACAGTCTTTAGTTTTAGAACTTCGAATCTACTGATTAAAGTTGAAAGATTTGCCTTATCGTAATTAAGATCAGGTGAATAGTAACTGGTATTCATTCTGGCGATAGGTAATAATTTTGTAGAAAACAATGTTTCTAGATTAATTAGTTTGCTCCAAAGTATTATAACACGATATGGTGGTGCAATTAATGAACGCAAGTATATTCATATAAATATTAATACGCGTGCCTGGGCTTCGTTATTGCATAAAGTGATTCGTGTGCGTTGTTCATAAATGCTACAAGTCAAGCGGCCTTGAGATAAGTACCGTATTTTTTTATTTATCATGGCAGACAGACACCTACACCATGAGAGATATTCCCCCATATTCTTAAGCTTTTATTTTTCTAGCATGGACTTACACTTTCACTCTCTGTGCTCCACCGTAAGAACCTCTACATTAATTGCAAATATTTACGATAAAATTTTCTTGAAATACAAAATTTCAATACAAATAAAGATTTTACAATAAAGTGTGAGAATAAAGAGAGATGAAAATTAGATATTAACAGTAAATTACTCCTCTAGGAAAGCTTTATGGAGTCAGTAAATGAAAGAAATCTCACTTGATTTATTTTTGATGATTTACGATTAAATACCCTCGATATAAATTCCTAGTAAATATAATTATTGTCCGTAACCAATCGGAGAGTTCATTACGGGGAAGATCGAGAACTAATGCGCTAAAAATGTTATGTGAGACTTGCCAAGGATAATTAATTGTTACGCTATCATTTCACGGTCGAAGAATATGATTTAATACTCAAATATATTTCAGCATCCCTGTGTGTATAACGTCTACCATAAATTGCAAATGTCGTATAAGTATTATCTAACAAGTCGGGAACAAACAACTCTAGACAAATTACGTGCGTTGCAGAAAAATCTGTATTTCTTACAAAAATAGGGTAGAAAATATAACATGAATTATATATTCATGTAACATGATTGTGATATGAAATCTGGTTAAATTGATAATCCTATTACTACACCGCTCTTAAGATAAAAGATGAAACTATAAAACGATTAAACATTGACTGGAACTCGTAATATCACGATTGTCCTATAATATACGAGTACTAAAGGGTACATATATAATGGACATATATATATATCTGGTATTGTTAGTACAGAGAGTAGCTGCTGGGATATATACTCTCTGTGACCTAACGCAGGTCGTTCGTACTGAGAGGTATGGGACCGGAAGTTCCGGAGGAGTTTGTAGCGATTCCATGAAAAATAGCGACTGAAGATGTTGTATTCTCCGGCTCTTCCGTTCGCTCAAATTCCAATGATTCGTCAAATTTATCCTCGTAGATCACCTTAACAATTTCAATTTGTAAGAAATGTGTTTTTCAATATTTTTGGATTTATAAGGGTTACTGGAAGAAAAGTATTTATGTACAGAGACTGATAAATATCTATAAAAACTAGTGCAATCAGCCAATTAGGTTGTCAATGTGTATAATACAATAATAAATAAAAAAAAGATAACGTTGACTATTTGATGCAGTGATGGTTGTTGGGCTAAAGTTTCAGACTAAAAAAGAACTAAAAATATTGTTTGCAAAAACATTTTACATTCTCTGTTGCCATAAACCAATTATTGTAAATAAAACCATTTTTTTACTCAGAATCTTTGAAGAAAAAAAATTGTCTGAGCAGACGTCTGAAACTTCTGTCCAAAGTTAAAAAGTATAAAAGTATAAACATATTTACAAGAGTGTTTGCGAACTTTGAATCATAGAATTATAAATCTGATGTAAATGGCAATATGTGCATTATATTTTTACATGTGATGACTATTTTTTCAAACTGATAGTCAACCTGAATATCTGGTATATATATATAGGTTGACTATCTTAAAAAAATTTGGTTCCGTTGAAATATAATAAGAGTCAAACTAAAAAGTCTAATTACTTTCCACAGATTTCTTACCTCGATCAGTGTAGATGGGGTACTGGAACTTGAAATTGACGTAATGGTTGGTTGATAAATCGATGGTTTTCTTACGTACAACTCGGCTCCCTTATATCTCGCACTAAATCTCGGGGGAGATCCATTGGGAGTAATCCTGACAGCTGTATTCTAATAAATGTAGGAAAAACTTAATATTTAGTAAAGAAGAAAACGGAAGTCATATCCTGTAATCCATGCAGAGTGTGAGAGATTGCAATTCATTGTATTTAATCAAATCTTGATTATATTCATTATGGTTTTTTAAAGCTTTTTCATTAAAATCCTAAAAGCTAAATAACGTTTTTCTGCATAATGTCCTGAATATTAACTCCAATTAACTGTAACTAATGTTTTGTAATTATATTTAACTGCTTTTTCCAATTCAGTAAAAGAGGTTTTCAAAGGATTTGAAGTAATTTTAAAGAATTAAAGAATGTCAATTCATTTGCAATAGGCTAATCAAAAGTCTGAATTGCATTCAATCGATTTCAATGGAATAGCTTTTTACAGGGATGATTATATTAAAAAAAGCTTACAACATTCGTTTCATTATTGAATATGCCAGCAAAGACGGGACTCCTCGCAGCAAGGGAGCCTAGCAAAGGCGCCACAGTGCTTCTGATTTGCTCTAGAAGAGTAACATTTCCGCCAGTCAGAAGGACACTCTTAGTGGGGCTGAAGATATTGCTGGACCCGTTGCTGGTACTCAGCACTCCGAGAGACTGCTGCTGCGAGCTGTTGGAGCCATTTGACACCTTCACATTGACTGTGGGTTCCTGCGTTACCAGCTGTGGAGAAGGGCTGCTCGAACTGATTGCTGCTTGTAATCTCGCTGCTTTAGGAGTGATATCAATACTGTTTGGTTGTACAGTCGAGGACCTCATCGAGCCAAGTAGAACTTCCGAGTGTCTTCGATAGGTTGCGGTTCTTGGTCGGAATTCTCGTCTCTTCGTATCGTTGTGACTTCCCTTAGAAGATGGAATGGCAGTATTGGAAGCAATTGATGATTTGGAAACAGGACTCGAAGTTTTGGAAAGATCGATCCTCTTCCTAGCGTACCTACTGGTAGGCCTGATCATTTTCATTGTGGTGGAATCATCATCATGATTAGGAACCTCGTTCAGATTTCTAGATCTGTAATCATTTTTACTGAGATCATTGAAAGTTGATACCTTCAATCTTTTTGTAGAGATCTCTTCTGAGACTTTCGAAATCACGGATTTTGTCATGGATACGTCGTTCTTCATTGTTACAGAGACAAGTGTAGTCCCTTCAACATTGCTGGAAATAGTCGTTGGAATGATTGTTGTTTCTTCATCTTTCGGGTTTAAGGTCGTAGAATCATAATTTTTCGAACGCCTCAAACTCAAAGCTTTAGGCTTGAGCTTCTCGGAAGCTCCAGAATTCTGAATATGATTCTGAATTGGGTTTTTCAAACCATTACGATATCTGGGAGCTGGCTTACTTGTCTTGACTTTCGAATTTTCTTCTTCTGGATTCTTCACTGAACGACGAGGTGATGTTTTTTTAGGCTTGACTGTAGTTGTTGAAGTACTATCAGGATTTTTCTTCATTCTTGAAGACGCTCCAAGCTTCCCTCTTCTTATCGAATTGTCAAGTTCAACATTAGCATTGTCCACTCGAGACGTGTACCTCGGTTTGAAAGAGACTTTCGATTTCTGCCTTCGAGAAACTTCAGTCGAACTTTCAAGAACATTATTTTCTGCATCTTCTTCGGTTCTCCTGGATCTGGGAGTAAAGCTGCTTCCTTGTTTTACCTTAGATTTGAAAGTTTTTTCTTCATTTTTCGGATTGATTTCCGTTTTTGGTTTCCACTCTGGTTTTACTACACTCTCTTGACCAAGAGTGGTTTCAGATAACTTGTTCTCCAGTTTTTTATCATCCAAGATATCCAAAGTTTTCTTCTCATTCGCGGATCCAGGCGTGGTTTTGGAATCAATCTCCTCGTTAAGCAACTCAGGTTTCACGAGCTTCAATGCATTTTCCAGTTTCATTCTTGACCTTGCAGAAAAAAGCGCAGAAGGTGACTTCTTGTAGCCCTGAAAAGGTCGTTGAATATCCTTTTTAAGACCAAGATATTTGCCTTATATTCTCAATCCTTTTGACTCGAAGGAAGCGTGGCTTGTTTTCGGTTTTCAGCTTCCGTTTACTCCAAAGAAAATCGCCCAAAGCACACCGAAGCAAGACAGAAGAGATATTGTTAGATTAGCAGGCATTCGTTGAAATTCCAAGCGAAAGAAGTGAAAAGAAAATCATTGCACGATCGGTGTACTAATTTTGTGTCGTGCAAATATAGTGCAAAGATCGTGTAAGCGGTAAAGATTTTATGGCTAGCCGGAGGAAGAAATGTGACAGAATATAATATGGCCACTGATTTTTTATTTCTTGTTTTATTTCTAAGTTTTATATACTCGTTTTTCGGTTTAATTTTTTTCTTAATTTCGCTTGTCATCGTCATCGTGGGTCAAATAAACGTTTTCTCAATAGACGATGAAGAATTTGAAGAACTGCAGTAACGAGACGATCCAATTAATGATGCCTTGCCTAACGAACTCGAACCACGAGCGCATTGCAGATGACAGTAACTGAAAGTTCAATCGGTCTTTATAAGGTCTAAAAAGAAACTACAAGTGTACTAATCACTCGCACAATGCCGCCATCAGTTATAAAGAAATGTTTCAATTTTTAATCAATATAAAAAAAATGGCACTTCGGTTATAAGTTACCTTGAGAGAGAGATTGATTTGCTGAACTAATGTGAATATTAAGAACACTTTTTATAGAATCACTGATAGGGGATCTAAATTTAGTTCTCAAATTTCTAATCTATATAATTTTATCATCGATCAATCTCTGATTTTAACATTTGGATATAAGTTGCGACAGATTGTTTCCGTCTAGATGGAAGTTTGTGATATGACCTCGGATCTATTAATTATATCTATATCTAATTATCCTATTTGTGTAATTGTACGACAGAGGCTGTCCAAGAAAGCCGGACAATCATCTCCTTAATTACAAATTGCCAATTGCAGTCCAGTTACCTGTAACCAGCATAGGAAATCTTCTATTAAAAATATCGAGGACGATTCGATTTCATATCGGAGATCTATTTTCTCTATAATATTTCTCAATTTCCTTTCTCATTAATACATCACTTTTATTTCTTATTATTATTATTATATATATATATATATATATATATATACTTTATCTTTTGAAACATTTTGAGAAAATGAAAATTTTAATTTAGAAATTCGTGAGAAATTTAAATATATATTTAGTAGCAGAAATTTACCCGGCAGGGGATACCGATTTTAAAGGATTTAAACGAGATTTTATTCTATTTTAAGGATTTTGAGAAATTTCAAGAAGTTTCAAGAGATTTGAAAATACTTTAAGTGATGCTAAAAAGTATTTCGAAATATTTTAAGTGAATATTTAAAGAGATTTAATATGATTTTAAGGGATTCTTTTTTTGGTTACCTACAATTCCATATGGAACAAAAAGGCGAGCAGTGAGTGATTTTATTTTCGAAGTTATTGCAAGTATTTTAATTACGCGATCTCCTTTGTGTAAAATCTGATCCAATTTACGCGATTCGCTTTTGCTTAACACACCTTCAGCCAGGACTTTACTTTCTCTTACAAGGAACCCGAAAACAAGAACAGTTGGCCAGCGAAATTAACCGGTTCGCGAAACCCTCGTGCATTGTGAGGTATAAATAAGACGTTCTTTTCCGAGAAGCCTTCGATTAAATAATATGAGGAAAAATATTTGTTTCAGTTGAGAAAGTTAAAAAAAAGAGATAGGAAAAAAAACTCGGGAAAAAAGAAGAAAAGCATGAAGCTCGATGTCACTGTTCGCCAGGTCATTTTTGGGTATCAATGACATCGAAAGCATTAATTCAATTCCACTTCGAACAATTTTCAAACATTTGGTTATTGTCTCGCTGACCTTCCATTGGAATTTTCCACATACTTTTCCATTATAAATATTACATATTATAATTTTCTTATGAAAGGAAAACTGCTCCAGTTGTATAAAAATATAGTTAGAAAAACTCTTTACGTAACTCAATATTACGGAACACACTATTTCTACCCGATTTGCAATTTTTAAAAATTAAAGTTCCTTAGGTATTATCTATTATCCATAATAATCACAGTTATTTTATTTTAACGATTATAAATCAGTTCTTATAAATTGAGGGAGCTTTAAGATAAAAAAAAATTTACAAAATATATAAATTTGTATTACAAAAGTTGAGTTGATCCTTGCAGTGAATAATAGAAAATTCCAATTTTTTAGTCTTCAACAATAGAGCACATGCATAGAAAGAAACTCGTATTTTAAACTACAAAAGTTATTAATGATTAATGATTTAGAGTTTAGAATACTAAAGTTAATCGCAGAGTTTTGTATATTTACAGAAGAAGAATCGCTAAACAGAAGAAAAGAAGAAGTAATATTATTGGATTAAAATATTAGTCTATATTTAAATACTAATGATAGGAACGAATACAAGAGAAAGCTTTAAAGAATTTGACAATTTTGGCCAAAAATGGAAAATAATGACTTACCTGCGAGCTGGATCTTGCAGTTGGTTTCGCTCCTGGAGGTGAGGAAGCCGTACTTTTCTGTAATCATATCTTTCTATTTTATTTTTATTTCAACTAAAGAAAAATCAAAATAAAATAGGTTTTGATGGAACCAAACAATATAATAAAACTTTAACAAAACCCCTTCGGACAGAAGTAACATCTCAAAATCAAATTAGTCACACTTGAATCACCAAGCGCATGATTTCCTCATTCATTCCACTTCCGAAGAAAGTGAATTACTCGGAATTCCAAGCTGGCAAAAATACTAAAGCATCGTTCCTTGACCATCTTACGATTTTATCGATCATAAGTCAAAATAATTCCACAAAGAATAGGGTGACTAGTCTAATGATAAAAAAAATTCCATGAAACGTTTTTTCCAAGTACCTCGAGATTTTTCTAGGCATACATTTTCTTGATATTTATAATTCAGATTTTTCAATCGAACATAATCAAATTAAGATATGCTTGGAAAATTTCCCTGGTTTATCAAAAAATTCCTTGATAATTCCAGATTTACCATGTGAGTAGACACCCTGAAAGAAGCAAACTCACCAGCTGTGCCAACTTCGCCTTGAAATCCGCAGGATAATTTTCGGCTTCCAGAGATTCTGGATTAGCAACAACGTTCGATTCGCCAGAGGTCTTCACAAATGTTTTATTGCCTCTTCTTCCTGTTGGTTTGGTCGTCATGCCGGAAGTTGTCGAAATTTCTTCCGCCGTCGTTACCTGAGATGATTCAGCTCCTGAATAAGCCAGATGGGGTCTTCTATTCAAGGTCCATCCAGGATATCCTCTTTGCGAGGATCCGGGTAAAGCCGTTGTCACTGTAGAAAGAACTGCAGGAACCATTGTTGTTGCAATCGTTGCTGGTGTTGTCGGGTTAACCAGAGGCCTTCTGCCCCTGAATCCAAGGCCATGATTATAAAAATCCTCCTTCGAGGCCCTCCTTCGAGGACTTCCATTTCTCTCCCCTGTTCTTGTTGTCCCTTCACTATCTCTTCTCGTTGATCTCGAGGTCGTTGTTGACACGATCCTGTTAATGGAAGCCACAGTGGTTGCAGATCTAGAGGTCATTGTTGTTGGTGATGCCCCGGATTGATCCGTAGTTGCTTCCAAATTTGACTCGATCGACGCAAAGGTTCCAAAAACTTCTGGAACAACAGTTACCAAATCCGGAGTCGAGGTTGTTTGCTCTACAAGCCTTGGAGTTATCGTCTCAACCCTTGTTCGGGTTCTCGGCCTTTTTCTTGTATCAGAATCCTGGGACCTAACTTCTGGAGACCTGGTTCTCGAATCTGTCCCTCTGCTTGCACTTCTTCTTGCTGCTTCTTGAGAAACTGTTCTCTGAGAATTCAAACCTTGATTTGTGGGATCTGGTCTTCTACCTCTCGATCTTGATTCACCTTCTCCGGCTCTTGATTTAAGTTCAGAGTTTCTAGACCTGATCGTATCCGCCTCATCCTTCGAAAACTGAAGTCCAGATCTTCGGTTGACTTCCGGACCTTCTACTTTCGGTTGCTCACTTGTCCTTGAAGATCCTCGCCTCAAGTTACTTCTTCCTGAACTATTGCCGGACTCTTCAGTTCGAGAACTCTCCGTGGGAGATGCTCTACCCCTGGATCTTGTTCCTCTGTCAGAACTTCTTCTGGAATCATTATCAGATCTAGTTTGTCTCTGAGGTTCTTCAGAAGTTGCTGGTGTGGAAATCGACTTCTTGGTAACCTCAACAACAGACGGAACATCAACATTAATATTCTCAGATCCTGATGGCAAAGAATCCTTCTTCAAATCTAAATTATCATCGCTTCTTCTTGATGCAAATCTTTTGGAAGCTGGCACCTCTGTACGCAATTCCTTGGTCGTGAATGTTGTTTGTATTTTTCTTCCAGTTCTTGACCTGGAAACTTCAGCAGAACCTAATCCTGTGAAGACTGATGGCCCATTTTTGTCCAATTGCCCTGATGGTGCATTCTTAACTTGTCTTGGTGTATTTTTTCCTGTCTGTCTTGAACTAGGACGAAAAGATCCTTTCTGAAATTTTGGAGAATCCTTTGAAGGCTCACTTGGAACTTCTATACTCCCTTCCTCAACTTTTTTTTCTTGCCTTGCGTTACTCAACTCCGGAAGATATCTTCGGTCTGACACTTTTTTGTTTAGAACAGGCTTTCGATATGTGGTTCTAACTTCTTCTATCGTCGATGGCGTAGTTCTTCCAGTATCCAAAGTTTTCCTAGCGTCAAAGTTTCCATTCCTTTTTGATTCAACATTTGTTGACTTCAATTCCGATGCTATTGTTGTCCTTTCTTCATTTGCACGAGAATTAAAGCCACTCGCTTTTCGACTTTGTGGTCCTCTTCTTGTGGGCGATTTTGAGGTGGAAGTTGGGGCAGAAGGGGTATCAACTATTTTGGCACTCTGAGCATTGAATCTCGAACTTCCCCGACCTCTTAGCACCGGTAGCTTCTGCTCGTCAACCTAAAATTAAATTTTAGAATAATGAGGATAAGGCAGAAATAAGTAAAATAAACAGATTTGAAAATCCATGCAAACTATGAATCCGAAATTATGGTATTCTCATTTATATAATGAATTATAAAATCCAAAGCACTTGTTAAAATAAATGCATAATATTTAGCAATACTGTTACGCTCTTAACAACCCATAGTATTTACGGTTTAGACTACCTGTTAACTTTCAACGACTAAAAAATTCACAATTACCACGCCTCTTGCTTCAAGAGCTTATTTGAATTATGAAAGTGGGTTAAAAGTTTGCAATTATTTCCAGTTATTGTCTCTAAATCAACTGTAGGTACAATCATTTTTTCAGAATCGTCTTTACGACTAAATCAGAAGATAAAACGGAATCATGTTTCAGATATAATTAAATTCTTCTCCTTTGGTAAAATATCTCTCTAAATTTTAAGAAATCTTGTGTAGTGAACTTATATTATTATGGTATATAGTGAAACGTGCGTATATTAAATTCCTTTCCCTCTTTCATGGCAGAATTTGAAAGTTCCAGGAGACGCTTGACCCTGCTTTATTTATTTTTGTTCCTTTGTCTTCCTTTCTTTTTCATCTTCATGGGAAAAAATCTTACAGGATAAATTGGCAAGGTAATCCGATTACTGTGAAGCTCTCGTCAAGGTAATCATGGTGTTATAAAGTATTTTACCAAACCAAAATAAATTGATACCATTCTCCCCACATTAACCGGTTTACCTTTTCCTTTTTACTTTCATGCAAGCTTGTACGGCGAGCGTCTATAAGTATCATTTTCTTCAACTGACCGCAACGCCCTCGCCGACCAGTGTCCTCATTCTAGGCCCCAACATTTACTTTTAGAGCCTAATTGGCTCCCCCAAGTTCGGATATCCATCAGGGCAAAAAAGGTAGATACTTTTTTTAGACATTCTTCTTAAAGGATTCTCTCTTTTTTCTAAAATACAATTTATACACACAATATCCCAGGGATTTTTCCTATCCTAACTTCAAAATAGAAACGCTGCAATATATATATACTTTCAGGATAGAAAAGATCTCTAGGAAAAAAACGGTGAAAAAGTGAAGACATGGTCTGTAAAAAATGGCATGCCATCAAAATTCCATTGCACCTGTAGCTCGAGCTAAATAAGAAATTATATACAATAAGGAAGAAAGACATTTTCATGTCGAAAGTGGCGCATAAGTAATCAACAGCGCCTACGTGACGAGTACCTTGCGACACGCAGAGTCGGCCTTCATCAGAGCAACCATTTAAACTGGCCCAAGTCGAAATATCAAGAAAGTCCATCGTCTCTCGAGAGGCAAAAAAAGTGCAGGTATGAAGAGGTATAACAGGATATAAAAACATATGTGGCAATTTGAACCACACCCAACAACAGTGGAAAAAATGTTTGCTCTGAATTAAAAACACTCAAGGTTCATTAGCATATTTAAAATCTACATTAGTTATCAAACTTGTCTTCACCTTTATATCGTATGTCATACATTATGTGATAATAGCTTAGAATTTGAGAGAAATATTTCCACATATGGTATATCCTGGAGTAAATTTCAGTCAGTAGAAACGTCAGTCATAGTCAGACATTCACAAATGTCATTAATTAAAGCAAAAATAGAAATTTCAAGGAAATATAAAACTTTTTTAAGAATTTTAAGGGATTTCGAAGGTTGTTGTGGAGTTTTAAGGGTCTTCATGAAATTAAGAAATTTTGAGAAACATTTCAAAATATACTAATTTTTTAAATTTTTCAATATTATTGTTTTTTAATATCTTTTATTGCAAAGATGTCTCTGGCATTTTGCAGAAATGTTCACATTTAACCCTATTCAAAATAGGGTGCAGATGAGGCCCTGGTCAGGATTTCCATTTTCGACAAAAATATTTTTATATTATTAGGCAATAAAACTGACATATAGATGACAATTAAACAGGGCATTGACGATTTTTCTACGTTAAAACCACAAATCGGGTAAAAATAATGTATTTCAAAAGTATATATAAAAGTAACAGGATAGTAAAACTTGTTTGCTACTGTAAAATACAAGTTTTTAATTTATAATTTTAAAATTTTAAACATTTCTAGAAAATTAAATAGTTAAATACTCAAATATCGGCGGGGCAAATACCATTGGAACTGGGCCAAACTGTCCAGGACCCTATCAGAACCCCATCGAAATTTCTGTCCAGCTAGTAGTTAAATAAACGTAAAGTATAAATTTCGGCAAGTAGAAAATACAATATTTGGTCATACCCAAAAGCTTCAATAATTTCCATAAGTAGAAGATTTCGTACGTGGTCAGACAAAGGATTACATATAGTATTATATAAGTGGAAAAAGCAGTCTGTGGTCAAACATGGGTGTGAAAAAGTGTGGGAAGAATTCAAATTAGTAGAAACAGGCGCATATAGTCAGACATCTAACAATAAATTGTCTTATTTACTTCTTGACTAACCAGCTTTATTATAGATATCACCAGATAATCTATGAACTAAAAACAATCTTGATCTCTAGTTTTGCATTATGTTTTTTTCTCACGAAACAAAGATTAATTTAAATCTTAGAGAAAAAGTAGTGCAGCGTAAAAAAGTGTTTAATATGCTAATTGAGGGAAACCAATTGTCTCTTTAGGATAATCTGCAACCTTGAACTATTCTGTAACCCTGACCACTTTCATGAACGATGGAATGAAATCCTTTCAGCAAACAAAGAAACTATCACGAAGTGGTTCCAGTTTCGTTCACACGACGAGGATAATCTCAATAATAAATTGCTCATAACTATCGACTCTTGCAAATCCAAGTTTACAAGGATTCCTCGAAATAAGGAGGTCGTGTAGCCGCAAGTGAAAATTATGGAAATTTAATCAAAAGCAGCACTTTCAAGTGATAGGGAAGATGAATTACTCTTGAAAATATTGAATAACGAAGAGATTTTGATGATCTGAGATTCTCACGGTTCTGATGTAAGTAATTTGAAATGATCTCATTATTTATAGGATCGTGGATCAAACAACTACTACCACCCTCGATTATCAAATCAGCAGCATGAAGAAATTTTAAAATGGTAAAAATTGATCTGTTGCGTTGGGATGGAAAATAATTGTTGTATGGGACAAAAAATTGTTCCATTTATGTGAAATTGTCAAATTATCGCAATTATTGTTATGTAACCGTTTGCCTATCATTAAGTAACGATGTGAATAGATGAAAGATGGATGATTACCTCAGTTTTTCTCTAAATGAGAGTGTAAAAAGATAGCTTTCAGCTTTAAATAATCGTACCTCAATTGTATAATTGTAGCTATAAATTATAAGTGAACGTTCTGTTCTCGTATTAAAGTTGTAAATCACCTGTATTTTTTAAATTCGCCAAAAATGTGTTTTCGCAGGTTTAAATAAAGAGATATATTTTATTATCTTCGATGAAAAAAGGAAACATGCATTTTTTAGGCGAAGGAGAAAGCAGAGAACTAGAGAAACAAGTTAAGTAATTTTCTAAAAGGATTTGGAGGTAATGAAACGATTATTTAGAATGTAGTTATTATGAAATATAGATATAATACCAAAGCACACTTGAAAGATAATCACTTTATTTTATCAATATAAGCAGGTGTAATTGAGGTCTACATCGAAAGAGCTATAATGCAATATCTATTATATATTTCCTGGCATAAAGCTAAAAGTTGCTAACTGATATAAAGAGGACAAAGTTACTCAATGTACAATATTTTTGCCAGTCAATTGTATAATTGAATAATCCTGAAATTTGTGGCGATTGCTGGATACTTATTTCATTGAACAAACTCAACAGTAAATGTTGTGAAAAGTTGTAAAGCTATTTGCTCAAAGTAGTACGCAATAAAATGAAACTTTGCATAAATCGAACTACATTATTCAAGAGGATGATAAGAACTTTATAACAAAGGTAAATAATTCATCATCTGCTTGGAATTTCAACCATTCTGTACAATTTAATGCATTCCTGGCTCTGATTTTTTAAATGATACTTTTTAGTTTATAGTATGTATAGTATAAACTTTCAGGATATTTTTCTTCCTCTGTATGCAAATTCTTATGCTCATGTAATCTTAAACTTCGTTTCAACAAAACCTGTATTTTATACCTATAGATATTTCCTGAACATTATACTTCGGCTGCAATTTGAGTAGCATAATATTTAAGCGAGAACTCAGACGCGATTTTCCAGACGAAATTCCACTGATCATTATGAATGCGCATTTAATCAGTGATTCCAGTTTCGAGGTTTTAATTCATTTGAGTAAAAGCATAATTCTTGGACTGCAAGAACAAATCAGAATAATCGTTTTACCATTTATTAAGATAATAAGGTAACTGTTTACTCTTCATTTATTAAATATAAAATTTTCAGAAACTACATATGTTTTACTTTTTTTATTACATACATATATATATATATAT
>JAUESI010000010.1:14083116-14100570 GCA_032275145.1 Synergus laeviventris | reverse complement strand
ATATATATATATATATGTAATAAAAAAAGTACAAACAGATTTATGATCTACACTTATATGAAAATGGTAACATTTAGAAATCATAATTTGCACTCAATCTTAAACATGAAATACGACATTTTAACCACACATTTTTAACATGAAAAATTCACTTTAGCGTTCATTTCCATCTAAACGCTTGAAGGTAACCAACTCGTAAAGTTTTCTCGCTACTCTGGCATTAAAGTCTCCAAGCAATAACATTGTAGCCACAAATCCCACAAGTGCATAGAAGCTGGTTCCGAAGTTGATCGAACTCTGCAACCAGAATGGCTAACGGAATCGTTATCTTACGTTTGCAGTGGTACACAATCGGCGTTGAAAAGTAAAAGTGGGTGTTACACGTCACGTTATAAACTATATGCAACTAGAGCTGAGTGTTTTGCGTCCTTTCTTGGCCATGATAAGACTAGAGAACATTTCTCGTTCTTATATTTATTTTCTTGTATATCCTGCTTTTGGCACATGAACTTTCTCAGTTTCATTCTACGAACACGATACATACTTTAATTAAAACTGGATTATTTTATAATCCACAATATTAATTTCCCCTCGATTACATACTTTTTATCAATTACATTAATGTATTTCCTCAAGATCATAAGCACTAACGAAATTAGTTGATTACTAACTTTGAATTGTACAAACGTTTACGCAATTATAATTATTATTATTATATTTCTCAGAGGGCAGCACCTCGCTGTTCAGAGTACCTAGCCATTAGGCCTTTGTCCCTAGATTGTTATGTCCCGTGAGGATTTCCACTACAATCCTAATCCTTGGCCTGTCAAGCTTCAGAAACAGTTTCCACGATTATATACGCCTGGTAGATTTTCGTAGATCTGTATATCGTGGAAGAAGTAGTGAGTCATATTGGAAAAAAATATTAATAAATATTAATTTCGACTGAGTTTCAATGAATAAGCGGTAAATTTTCCTGGTGTGTAGACTAGTTTTCGCAATATGAACCAGTATGGTTCATTAACCGTAAGTGGCAAACTTAAACAAGCGTCTTTGGGTAAACGGCTGTGGACATTCTTAGTTTTCTCGAAGAAAAAAACTTGATGGGATTCCAGTTTGAGTTGAAATCAAGATGGTGAGATGCAAGTTTGTTAAACAAAGTTCATTAAGCTAATTTGCATGCATAAGCAAATATGCTGCTCCCTGAATACTTGATCTTTACTCCACTTTCTTCAGTGTAAAGACCTTATTTTTTTCTGAATATTTAATGTTTTCTAATACATATCTAAGATCTGAACCACTTTACTATATATGTTGATTTGAATTTAATATTTTGATCCCTGAGTAATTACTGATTAGGTATAATGTTTCTCAATCTCTTGTATGCAATATATATATAAATCACCGTGATACATCCATCACGTGACTGATTTAATACTGAAAGCATCATAACGTAACATTGGTTGCGACCTCAACTTTCAGGTCAATTTTTTACAATAACACGCATTGGCATCTATTAAAATATAATACCATTCATTATCGCCTTATGTGTGGATGTAAAAAAATGTAATGTTTCAGTATTTTTTGCTAAAATAAATCGTTACTCTCTTAATCTGAATTAGTAAGAATTTGACTAAGTAAATTAGTAGCCTAACATTTTACTATTGAATTAGTAATTTGTCCAATTTCTACTATATATAAAATAGTAAGTCATAGTATTAGTTTTACTTGCTAATTGAATTGTTTTTTGAACATCAGTAATGTTAAATTTTTGCATAAATAACTACGTTACTTTTGTCATATTATGTAGCTTTGATAGTTTATTTAACAGATTTTACAAGATATCCAAGGATTTCGAAGTAGAATAAAGAATTTTCAGTTTCTCTATGCAATTTTAATGGATTTTGTCGAATTTTACAGTTCTTCATGGAATTTTATTAAAGGTTATTATAATATTTTTATGATTTTCAAAAGATATTGTGGTATTTTAACATATTTTTAAGAATTATAATGAATTAAACATTTTCTCGTGGAATTTTAAGATGTTTATAGTAATTTTAAGAAATTTTCAGGGGTTTTAAGGAAATTTAAAAGATTTTTAAGGGATCTAACAAATCTTAAGTGATTCTAAAGTTCCTTGTGGAATTTTAAATGATGTAAAGAGAGTCTTATGATTTTTTAAATATTTTGCGAAATTTTAAGAGACCTAAAAATTTTTTCTTGTAATTTAAGGGGTTTCTAGTAATTTTAAGATATTTCATGAGATTTTAAAAAATTGTAGCGATTTTGACAAAATTTTGAGGGAATTTACAAACCTTATTCTAAAGTTCCTCGCGGAATTTTAAGCAATTAAAAAGATTTTTATGACTTTTAAAAGATTTTGCGAAATATTAAGAAATCTAAACATGTTTTCTTCGAATATTATTAAGGGATAATCAAATATTTTGATAATGATTTTCAAAAGATTTGATGGAATTTGAAGGTATTTTTAAAAATCATAATTAATTACAAATTTTGTCATGGAATTTTGAGATTATAGTAATTTTCAGAAATTTCATAAGAGTTTGGTTTAGGGATTTTGACAAATTTTTAAGAGATTTTTATGAATTTTAAAAGATGTTATATTTTAAGATATTTGTAAGAATTAAAATAAATGATGATTTTTTTCGTAGAAATTTTAAGAGATTTCTAGTAGTTTTTAAAAATTGGCAAGGGTTTTAAGGCTATTTAAAGTTCTTCACGGAATTTTAAGGTTTAAAAAGATTTGTATGACTTTTAAAAGACTTTGCGAAATTTTAAGAGATTTAAAAATTTTTTCCTGGAATTTTAAGGGGTTTATGAAAATTTTAAGACATGTCAGGAGATTTTAATGAATTGTAGAGATTTTGACCAATTTTTTAGTGATTTTAACCATCTTTAGGTCATTTTAAAGTTCTTCGTGGTATTTTAAGCGATTTAAAAGGATTTTTATGACTTTTAAAAGATTTTGCGAAATTTTAAGGAATCTAACAATTTTAAAGATATATTTTATTGAATAGTGTTACTATTTCATTCATAGTAAGGAGTTTAAAAAAAACGTAGTTTGTCCTTGTTACTAATAGAATTAATGACTTTTCACTAATAGTAAACGACTTGACATCATTTGAATTAGTAAGAAACACTATTAATTAGTCAAATTTAAATAATTCAGATTTGGAGAGTCTATATGAGATTTCATATAAGAATGAAATATATCCCCCGTGACTAAAGTACACGTGCTATGAAAAAATATATCCAATATAACAGACAGGTGGCAGTAGTGAGAGGTTTTTTCTTTGAAGGTAGACCACTTTAAAGCCTGCAATTAAAATCCTTGCAAATTGTCCTTCCAAGGATTTTTGTGACGTTTAGGGTAGTTTTATTAAGTCAAAACGGATAGCCATATTTATAGGATCATGTATTATTCAATCGTAAATAATTTTTTACATCTGCAAGTATGTAGAATGGAAACTAAAATACATATATATATTCAGATTTCGATCTTTCAATAATCGTTGTTTTGCGAGATTGAAACGACTGTGACCTGAAAATTCATTCGAGAGCGAGGGCGTGGTCCGGTTTGACAAAAAAAAATGAGGCGTCCTTTCACGAGTGCTTCAGGCTTAATTTGTTGCACTGTCGATTTCAGAAGTATATATATCTCCAGATTAATATAACATTAAAACTCTTAATATCACTTTCAGTTGAAAAACATTTTAGATTTCGCAAAATAAATGATCCCATCTTTAAAATTTAAATTGCTAAATGACGGTCGCAGCTATTAATTAAAACCATAGCTTTCAATTTTTAATTGCTTTGCGAAGAACGTTGCAGGAGATTTAAATAATTCTAAATGTTATACATCCATTTTAGGTTTATAACCATAAAGTTCCTGTGCAGAACAAGAATATAGATCAAGAAACATTTAAATCTTGTTCACCTTCACGAACGATTTAACAAAAACTTCTTTTTAAGATTTAAGGAAGTGTGAGATAAATTTTGGAAAGTTGGTCCCAAGTTATTTTCAAGGATTTTTTTATATAAAAAAATAATGGAAGTTCAGAAATGCAGAAAGAGGAAAGGTGTATCAGAAACCTTCGCTCACCTTCACTGTAATCGAAGGACCTTTACGAATGGCAACAGCTGAAGGATCCTGTTATCGGTGCCAACTTTCCGCCCCAGTGATGAGTGCCAATCATGCTCAACCACCAAATCATGAAAAACAAACCTATATTCTTGTGCACGTACGACCTTCATTGCGTAATGGAATCTCTCTTTCACCAATTACACACTTTGTCTAAAATGGATCATCATTTAACCATGCATCCAACAAAGAAATAAAAAAGTCTTCAATTAAATGATAAATTCTTTCAACTCGTGGATGAAGTAGTGCTGTAATCGCAATTAATTTAAATCCTCTTCAAAAAGTTTTAAAATATTGAGTAATAATTACCCTAGTAAATTAGGATGATCGCGAATCTTCATCCTCAAAGTATAGTGTAAATAAAGCAGATGCTTGTCATGTTTCAACATGCGAAGTGGCTAATTGACTCATTTGGCATTTTGCACTCTTCGATCATATTATGCATTCAAACCTTCCTTTCACTTTGACCGAAAAATAATTATTCGTCATTATACTCGAAATATTGCAAAATTTGACCTTCTTTTAATAGCTGCTGTTATTATTCTCCAATTCTCTAGAATTCAAGAGAAGGAGAGTGAATTTCGCAAGGAAGAAGCAACCGTTGCAAGGACTTCATAATAATTTCACCGATTCTCAGTGACTCTTTTCTCAAGATTTTAATCAGTGAAAAACCTAGTAGAAATCAGTGAAAAGTCACTGAAATTTTCGGTAGAATGAATTTTTCACTGAATGAAATCTTAAAAAGAGAGTCACTGAAAATCTGTGAACTACCACTAATTCCATTTTAGAGAGTGTCACTTAATGTCCTGTTCAAGTTTCAATAATAACTAAAAAATGAAGCATCTAATTAATTATAATTATACAAATATAAGCACAGTATAAGAATTTTTAATTTTGATAATAAATTAACTTGGTCTGACGCAAAAGTGATTTTTGATGGCCAATTAACTTCAGATTGACTTAAAAGTTATTTCACTCATAAAATTATGAGAAAGTTAAAAATGTACATCCAAGACTTATGAAATCACTAAACATGCCTCAACATTTTTTTAAATCACATCTCAAGCCTTATAAAATTACCTATAATTTCTGAAAGTTCCAATCAATTTCATATAATCCATCAGTTAAAAATCAGTGGAATTTCACTGATTCTCAGTGAATCTTTTCTCACAATTTTAATCCGTGAAAAGTCTACTGGAAATCAGTGAAAAATCACTGAAATTTTCAGGGGCTTTTTACAAAATGAAATCTTGAAAAGAGAGTTTGTAATGTTGAGATAAAATTAATTAATAAAATAATATATAAATAATAATAATAATAATTAAATTAAATTAAATCATACACATTAATTAATTCCCTGGAAATAAGTCAACTTCCACTGTTCAATTGTACAGAGTTGAAAATTTTTTTAATTTGTATTTGAAGGGCTCAAAATTGCGATAATTTATCCGTGCATCTTCATGGAAATTATCGGCACGCCTGTTTTTTAGCAGTTGCTTAAAGTTCTCTAATTCTTATAATATTTAATTGGAAAATGTTTCTCTAAAATACTACGAAAGCTATAATAAAATTCTGCGTCAATAAGCCAAAGGGGAAGTTAAAATCTCTATTTTATAAAAATATATTGCCAAAGAACCCCAAATTTCGATGTTTACAAAAATGTAAATAACTCCGAAAATATTAATTCTTTTTAAAAGCGCTTAGTCTGACTTTAAAGATAAATTTTCATAATTTTTGAGTACGCTATTCAGATATTGTTGAAATTAAATATTTTCTGCCATAGGCTCAACATTGTACAGAAAAACCGTCAAAATTGAAATATCCATAATTATTTACAAGAATTTGTTATTTTATCCACATATGGAGTACAATCTGCATTTGGAAATTTACGAGAAAAATAATTTCAAAAATACCTGAATACCGTACACAAAAACTATGAAAATTTATCTTTAAAATGAGACCAAGGGTTTTTAACAATAATAAATATTTTCAAAGTTTTTAACTTTCCCTTTAGCTTATTGACTCAGAATTTGATTAGCTTTCGTAGTATTTTGGAGAAAAATTTTCCAATTAAAGATTATAAAAATTAGAGAACTTTAAGCAACTGCTAAAAAACAGGCGTGCCGACAATTTCGTATGGTAGTGTAAATAGTATGCTCGTTTCATATAGAACAAAATTACGAGTGAAACGTTATCTCAATATTTCAATAATTTGTCCTGCTCTTTAAAACCCAGCATCCAGCTTGGAATTCAACTTTCATTTTTAAACGGTGAAACCAAAAGATTCTAATTCACTTTTCAAGATCTAGATCAATCATGCAGATTTTATGGCATGGGCATTAATATCGTTTTACATTCAGAATATTTTAAATAATGTTACCTAATACCACAGAAAGAGTCGCCAAGCGTGTCTCTCAAAAATTGAACAGTCTTTTAGGATCAATGAAGCACATCTAAACTTCAATTTCTTGAGTCACAATGGTCCAAACTTTCCACTCACGATTTCGGGAACGTGAGTTAAATTACGATCAGTAAAAAGCGGCAATTCGGTCGCAAAAAATGTCCCCAAAGAAACAAATATAGTGATAGATTACTTTCCTTTTTATCTTTAGTTGTTCGACATTTAATTGGTTCCTCTAGATATAGGAAATAATTGTCTCCAATCTAACTCAGATTTTATTATCATTTCTTTCTTTAATAACCTTAACTTTCAAATTCTGAAATGGAGAGTAGATAAATTTCCTTGTGGTTTTAAATACAGCAAATGTTGATCGTTTATAGAAAATTAAAACATCTATATGTGACTAGACATCGAAAAGAACTTTCACCACTGGAGAACTAGATTTAGAATCTCCGTAAGTGAGCATGTGGAGTAGCTACTTGGGAATATGCAGACTTGTAAACTTTAAATTGCACGAGTGTAAAATCACATCAACGAGGCGTAACTGCGATAATCTGCTTCATCTACATCGACATCTGATGATAGAGACATCCTTTCACGCGAGTGCGTTAAACTTTACACGCAAGTGAGTTCAAAATCTGCGCTTTGCTTGGCACATGAAGATCGGATTTTATGACGACTTGATAGCTCATTAACCTGATTGAAACCTGGCATTAAAGCGCATTTCCGCCACTGAATACGAGGAAATTGCAACTCACAATGCTCGAAAGAGAAAAGAGATTTTCAAATCCCACTTTGAGAAAATGAAGATTATTTCTGCAATTTTGTAAACACAGCAAAAACAGATTACAGAGGCTTTAATACAAAGTTGAATAAAAAGGTTCAACAAACCAATTAAAGAAAAAAAAAAAGCAATGTGCCGAAAAAAGTCGGGATTAATCATCAGGAACTATAAGTACGAGATTCCTACTTGATCAAGGAACATATTTTAATTATGTAAATTACTTTATGAGAAATCCATTCTCACTTGCATAACTGTTTGCATAAATCTAATTCATTTAAAAGCAATTTCGCGTAAAAATAAAATATCGCAGATCCAACTAGGGCACGGCTAAGTTCTTTGTAACATTCCAAAGAACGGTAAATAAGGGAATAATTGGAACGACTGGTCTTCCGTGATGCAACTGGTCATGCACAAGTAATGATAGCATTACATGTAGGTAGTCGCACTCACGCATTTATCGAGTGGATGTAAGTCTTGCCTTCCAGTGACTCTTAGACTCGTTCTCTAGAAATCAAGAGAAGGAGAGTGAATTTCGCAAGGAAGAGGCAACCGTTGCACGGACTTCATAATAATTTATAACCTTCCCCTCGATACGATCTGTCGACAGTTATCTTTTCAGATTTGGCATCTACATTATTCATACAGGCCATAGACTTTTGCAAATGGAAAGTTTTTTATGTTCTTTTTTTCAAGTTGGCATAGATACTTGCTTTATATTGCGAATCAAAGGTGTCCGAGATAGAAGTGTCCATCATCCTTTTATGATACTTTCATAGCTTATAGGATGATTTCTACAATCACTCATAACATAAAACTTGTAAAATTAAATATTTTGTTAAATCCTTCTAAGAAATTCAATTAGTTATATTGTAAGTATGCCAAACATGAATTTATTTTCATATCGTCGAAAATCAAGTTATCAAACATCCTTTTACCACAATTTTTATTTTATTTATCCTAAATGATGTTTACTATATATTTTTTATCATATCGATTTGTTATTTGGCGTAATTTTTATTTTCCCAAATAACCAGATAACCTCATTTTTATTTGCACGAATTCGCTAATATTCTTTTACTCAAATCGCCACTTGTCATAATCCCCTCTTTTCCGAATCTCATGTAACAGAATTACCATTTGTCCTAATACCAATCCGGCATAAGACTAATTGCGTGAAATTCAAAATCAGCCAATCAAAATTTTCGCTCGAGATTTTAAATCATTCTGATTGACTAATTTCGAATTCCGTGCAATTTTTCTTATGGTAAATAACAATTCGCTATAATAAAAAATATAGTAAACAGCACTTTGGATAAATAGAGATTATAACCGTCGACAGTTTGGATAAATACAAATTGTGGAATTTGGATGATATTCATGCGCCTCGTTAAAAAGCGTGACATAAATACATACATACAGTACTGATTATTAATTATTAAAATTACATTTATTTAAAGATTTTTATAAAATATAATATAATATATGACTGAAACTCGCGAAAATCTTTTTTAAAACACAAAAGTTATTTTAAAAATTCACTTTACAGATTTAAAAAAGTATTTCAGATGTGTAATAGCCAACTCTGAGATAAGATTTAATTTATAACCTTATTTTTAAAAATCGCGTTTGTTGAAACGATTTTATAATTGCAAGCCAATAGAAATGTATAATTGCTTTATTTCCTGTTGGAACACATATTGATGTGCAATGTCGATAAATAATATAGCAAAACCAGCATATAGTGTAAAACGTCTCAAGAAATGGGTAAAAATCTGGTACGTATAAAATTAACATATATTCTATGATTTGAAGTCTACTTATTTAATATAACACTTGTTAATAACATTTATCGCTGCTATATAATTTTGTTTTAATTATGTACTTTGTTTTTAATGCAGAGGAGTACTAACTTACTTCATTCTTTTTTTTTATTGTGTAATATTTTCTCATATTTCATATTTTTTTGGCGGAGTAATTGAATTTTTTTAATTTTTTAACAATATTTCTGACAATCAAAACGAAAACTACTCATTTTATAAAAAAATGGATAAGGGAGAATTTTTAGATCTTTTTTAAATCATTAATTATGTTTATTATCATTTTCTCTGTGTCTCTCGTTTTTTGACTTAAAATTCGAATTTTCGATTTTTCCAAAAAAAAATCTGAAAGTTGTTACGCGATTCTTGTAGGGCTTTCGAAAAGCAATATTTTTCTTCTATTGACTTTTTTTCATGTCATGCGTTCTTTGGCTTAAAATTTTTATTTCATTATTTTTTAAATTGGGCTGAAGTTTCAGACGTCTATTCAGACAAACCTTTTTTTTTTCTTCAAAGATTCTAACTAAAAAAATTTCTTTTATTTACAATAATTTTTTTATTACAACAGAAATGAGAAATTTTTTATGAAAAAAAAAATTCGTTGAAACCTCAGTCCAAGTAAGGATAAATTATTCGAATTTTTGAGTAGGCATTACGAGTATCCGTGCAGAGAATTTGTAAATAAAAAAAAAGTGGTCTCAAAAATTTTCAAAATATTCTAACTTTTTAAATTTGTATCCAAAATGTCTGGATAACGAATTTGACCTTCATTTTAGGACTTTCGAAACTTATCGAGCACACAAACTAAAAATCTACAGACAGACACATTCAGAAAACATGTTTTTCGGGTTCAGGGGGTCACAAAACCCCCGTGTTGGTCTGAATATCCAACCAAGAATGGTCACACCTTATGAGTCAACTCCCAGAGTATACTACCCCAGAAGAAAAATAATCTAAAAGCTGGCAGTGGTTTGTTTTGGTAACCGGTCACCAGGAGATAATTAATTAGAAACTGGAAATTATATTAAAAACTGTTTGTATTCTAAAATACAAGAAAATTTAATTCAAAATCTTTGATATCACTGCTATTATTTCGGTTTTCATTCCCAAACGAGTCTACCTTTTCAGAAACAGAAACAGAAAAATTAGGTTAGAAGAAAACGAATGGAAGCGTTCAATGTAGTAAACGAGAATAAATATTTAGTTATACCCCTAGGTATATTATACTAATATCAAAAAGTTTTCAAATATCTTAATGATTTTTGAAACAATTCAGAAATATAGAGCAAAATTGTTTTCAACAATCAGAACTTGTAATATTAATAGCAGAAAAGAGAAGTTGAAAATTAATTAACTAATGTTGAAAAATATTCCTTAATTTTTCTGCTATTTTACCAACAAATTCAAGAACATTTCCGGATGGCTAATAAAATACCTAGGAATGGAACCTATATTAGAGTGTATTTTTTTTCTTTCCTAATTGAATAGCATTCTTTATAATTATTTTACAGTCTTTTCAAAACCGTAATTTTCATTTTTCTCCTTGTGGTTGTGTTATTCATTCGCAATTCTTCCACGCGGGTAGATCCTGGTTTCTAAATTATCAAAAAAATTGTCCTCATAAAGAATTTATACGATTATCCTTTCTCGAGGACGTCTGGATCGTGAACGTGTGCCAATCGTAATCGCAAGTATTCTGCACTCGCGTCAGATGTAAATTATACAGCAGAGGTATAATTGAACACAGTTCAGGGAGAAAGGATGCAATTTTAAACACCTGCTAGTTTTAACGGAAAGGAGTAATAATTCATCTTAGAAATTCTCTTCCATGAAATTATAACTCAGTTTAAACAAGATTTATTTGTGTAAAAGTTATGAACTCATTACGTATAAAAATTCGAAACATTTTCCTCCACTTACATTGACCGCAAAACTCAAGGTCAGACGGAACTGAGATTGTAAAATAAATGCACAATGGAACGCTCGCTAAGTATATATAATATATATATTCTGTAAAATACTTATTACAGCTTTAGTCAATAGACATGCTGCACTTTAGATTCAAGCTGTTGTTGAATAATCGGTGCCCGAGTGCAAAGAGACCATTAATGCGCGTTTTACGATCTCTGTACTTTCCACTCGTTATTTTTCCACACTTTTTTTATTTTCAGCAAAGGCTTCTAGTTTAGCAGCTCGGGTGTCGCATACAAAATATAATAAACAAATTTATTATATTCATGGAAGTAAAATATTACTGAATCAAGATTATTTATCGAATTCTAGTTTGATGAGAAATATTCACGAAAGTTCTTTGTCTTTCAAACAATGCGAGAGAGCAGTCGCTTTATATAGTTCTAATCGTAAATTTTAATTATCTATTATTTTCTATTATGGATCTAAAGACACATAAATTATCTACTTTTACTATTCAATTTAACTTTCTTGTAAATCCTAAAGAAATCATAATTTTAGTATAAAATAAAAATATTTCCAGCATGAAGAAATTAACTTTCCTTATTATTTTAATTATCCGGATTTTCCATATGGTTCAACTTTACCGATTGAAAAAATGTAAAAAGGTGATTTTTTTATAAAAATAGATGAACGAATAATTGAAAAAAACTTAAATCAACAGAACGCGAGATGCTATCAAATTTGTTTATAAAAATCTTGACATCATCCAGATAAAGTCAAAAGAATTCTAAAGAAGATGAATTTTAGAAGAATTTAAGAACAACATTTTAAGCAAATTAAGAAGAATGAAAAGATTTCAAAATAATCTAAAATTCTTTCTTCATTATTTTAATTAATCGAAATTATCATATGGTTCAACTTTATGGATTGAAGAAAGGCGATCAAAAGGTGACAACTTTCTAAAATAGGTGAAAAAATTCAAAATAGATGAAAGAGGTGAATATATGACGACTTGTAATGAGTTTTATTTAATTAAAATTTCTTTTGCAGAAAGAAAAAGTAAAGCAGAGTTGTATTATAGGATTCAAAATTAATTATAACAGCTTCAGTCTTTAATGTGTACACAACAATGAGGACTTTATTACCGTGCTTGAATCAGGAACATTAATTAGCAATTATCCATCGCGATAATGACTCGAGTGTTTATTACTCTTTAAATTAACGAACCATAATTATAAAAACAATGTCTCTGAATAAATTGATAGCTGTATTGCAGTCTCTAGTGCATAAAGTAACTGAAACTATACTGTTTAAGTTACAGTCGTGCATATTACATTCAATAAATACGTGAGACTTATTACTCTCTATTGCAATCTATTCTGCACTAACGGGTGATTCAATTAATAATTATCCATATTATTTATTTAAAAACATCAATCATTTATCACGTGGGGTGGTTTTTAGGGGTCTTTCCGATGGTTCGAACTCACTGTATTATTTTGGGAACTACCAAAAATAGTTTTCCACATCCACGAGTTTTATGTTTTTCATATGGGGTAGTTTTTGGGGTTGATTTTATTGTAGGATTTCTTCGGATGACGAGTGCTAAATTATTTATAAATAATGTCAATAAATAAATGTCAATTTTAACGACTTTGAGTAGTTTCTGTTTTTGAGGTGCCTGAAGTAATATCAGTGAAAGAAATTTTTAAATATAAAAAATGTGTTTGGATCATTCAATACAAGTTCGAAACTTTACTCAAATGAAACTTAACTTTCTACATAAGCGTTGAGTATTCGCATAATAAAACTTTTTGTTCATATATCCTACTTTGAAGGTCGCGAAGTGAAAAAAATCGGATGTTGTAATTGGTCCACCCTGTATTTGTCTTTGACTATCAAGCGCACGACTAGGTGTGGTTCACAGTATATGGGCTGCACGAGGCAGGATAATCTCTCTAGAAATCTGATCTTAAAGGAGTTCAAGCTCCATATAACAACTGCCAAGAGTATGACAAGCACAACAATTTTCGGCTTCATGATTCGCACAATAAAAAAAATTGCCTGCTTCCCGTCGCGCGACCAACACGTGCCAAATTATTATATCGTGCAATTTTTTACTCTGCTGTATACAATATTATTTTATAGAATCAGCTTATGCTTTATACTTATTCATTACGTATTAATTACTTTTCCAGAAATGGAACAGTTTAGATTAATTAAAATTCCGTGCGAATGTTTCGCATAAAATGCACATTTCAGTAAATCGCATCGCGAAATCGAGCACGTTGTACCCCCATAAAACCCCAAGATTAGGAAATGAAATCGAAAATGCATAAATTAGCTCACGAGATTCCAGTATAAATAATGGAGAAGCTAACAGAAATTAAAATTTAGAACTGATGGCATTTATCGAATCTTTCGAAAGTGGTGAGAGTAAATCAGGATCTTTTGAAACAAGGCCTCGCATAAATTATCCCAAATAATCATAAAACGAGATGCATCCAGAGACCCAGGACGTCTAAATATAGAAAAGGAGCGAAAATTCGAAAGGTGAATGAATGATGAATTTTGCATTTTTTTCAAAGAATTTCGCAAAACAGTGCTGCAATGATTAGAGAATTTCCTAAGAAATCGATAAATGCAATCTGCGGAAATTTCTCATTCTTTTCTTGCGCTTTAGTCGGATGAGCGAACCGCTTTCCCTTTAAAGATTCCGGAAGGATTTTAGTATATCCTTACATAAAACTATGCATGCAAATTGAAAAGTTTCGAAAAGAATTATATTTTCATAAATAATTCATAGCAAAACTTAGCATTCAAAAAATTTAAAAGCCTTTTTTTTAGTGCTTCTCTAAATCTATTAAATTATTTTGCAATGCGTCAGGTAAAAGGAAGGACGTATGTTAAACACATGAAAATTTTATTGTAAAATACTAATTGCGACTTCTTTCAAAAGTATACGGCCTCTATCATATTAATCGAAATTGCTTCCGTTCTAGACGCTAATTAGAAACACGCATCATCAATTATCAATGCAATACGAATTAACTATGTTCCTTTGAGTCAAGAGCCTTCAAGAAAATTATATTTTGTTCTTCTGCACTTTCACAGAAAAAATGCAAATAGTAAAAGGACTGAATTTCAAGCGATTTCCATTAATTAATTTTGGGTTATGACATTCTACTAAATGAATTAGTAAGTGTTTTCTACTGGTGGTTTTTGAGTTTAAAAGTTTAATGTTTTCTCAATTTATATCCGAATTTCATATTGTTACATTAATAATAATTGTAAATGAACAATACAGTATTCAAAATGAATAGTTTTCGGGGAATTGGGAAGCGTCATTGAAGAAAGTTTATATTTAATAATTTACTATTGGATTTAAATAAAATTCAATTCATTGTACAATCTCTTTTTAAATTCATTTAAAATTACTGTTTCAAATAGTAACCAGGAATAAATTTACCAATTCCTTTAGTAGATATACTTATTTAGTGGATTTTGACTAATTAACTGTAAATGAATCGGCGCTATTTGAAAACTACTACCAATTATTAGTTTTCTGCTAATTCAGATTTAGAGAGCAGTGGATGCTAAAATGTTACCTGTACATTAGGTCCACGAAGAGCATCTGCTGCAACAAATAGAAGCAGCAGCAACAGTGCCACCGAGCATCGTGAAAACCTCAGCTCCATTCTGCAAAATAACTTTTTTTTAATAACGTGGAATATTAAATTCATGTGGGACAATAAATTAACTAAAAGCAATTTGTAAACTATAATTTCCATTTCTGTAAATGTGTAAGCTATTAATGGGAAGTCTTATTTCAGTTGCAGTTAACAATTGCGAGAATTAATCTCAATCACATTATTGATTGACTACCTTGGAATTTCCTTTCGTCGTAATCAGGAAAAATTGAATGGACATTTCTCTAAATTATGAGATTTTACACGCTCTCGCGAGCTGTTTTTTTTCATAATAATATCTTCTTCTTCAGAGATTGATTTGCTTTTCTTCTTTTTTTCTAAAATACCCACACTTTTGCACATTTCCGAGTATAAAATTCTAATCTTGTTTCCTGTGATACTTTCTTGCGTCGATTCACTTTTACTTTTGCTTACTCTCGCAAAGTCAGATATATTATTATTTGTCCACGTTAAAACGACTTCGCAATGAGAAACAATTTTGTTCCCGGAACTTTCCAGGAGCAGGTAAAATGTCCGCCCTCTTGGAACGCTCCGGGACCTAGTAGGAACCTAACAGGTTTCGCTGGAACGTTCATGGTGCATTCCAGTGGAAAATTGCGAAGCTGTCTTCTCTTAAAAATGAATTTAAAACTGAAGTAACTCAAGAAATAGTCGCAATCGTCCAGTTCAACAACTGGTTTACAAACTCGAACATAATGTCAATTTCAAGTGAAAGCTGCGCGTTTGACATTACGGATTTATATTTGGAAAAATATGGATGTTTATTAAATTAAAAAAACATGAATTTTGGAAAGCAAAATCTATTAATCCATAGATAACAAAAAAGATAGGTGATGAATGAATGAATGCGAGTATTTTAAAAGATGTAATTTCACTTGCAATAAGGAACATGATATATAAATGCTGATAAATAAAGCTCAAGGAGGATTGTACGCGAATCACCGTTATAGTATAACGGGCGATTGGTTTAACGTGATTCATCTTTTCATTCAAGATGCAGCCCACGCTACCAATCCTGTCCAAAGCCCTCGTGGTTTCGTCGATGTGAATAGATGAAACCACGTGGTTGCATTATACTGATGCAGTTCAAGAACATTAAATGCACGATTTCATCTTCATTCATAAAATCTACCCAAGATGATTATCCAAACAGAGATCAAATTCACTAATTAACTTCACTTTCCTAGTTGACCTAGATGTACAATTTTAAGGATTTTCTGATTTTGAAATAATTCCAAGATTATTATTATTTACTCTCTGATGGTCGTTTTCAGCAGACTAGAATCCTCAAGTACGGTTGAAAATTCTATCTAATGTAACTAAAGTACCCTAATTAAATAGAAAATTATAATTTTTAAGTTGCATGAGCTTCTAGGCTCTAATTTTACGTAAGTTCGTAGGAACATCTGGTATAATAGTTGTATACGTGAAAGTGGTTCGCCAACAAGCAACGGTCAGTTTATCCCGAGTCCGCTCGGTTTAATATTCTGCAATTCCATTCTGTCCCGTAACTGCGGAACTGCTCAACCGACTTTTTTCACTCTCACATTTAGATATTTTTCAATTCTTACCATATTTTTATTTTTTTCTATATATTCTAACCAATCATTTTCCACGCGAAGTACTCGAACCAAAATATAATATTTACCTTAATTCGCCTTCTAATCCAATGTAACATACATCACACTCACTTCACAAACCGCCCCAAATATAAAACCACAACACTGCACAAAAATCTTTCGCACGTTAATCACTGATTTTTGATTTAAAAAAAAATAATAATAAACTGAGGATTATTTGAAAACGAGGTGATTTAGCGGGTCGACAAGGACGCGCGATTTCCGGTCAGGTGAGATGCATCTTTTGTAAGATGAAATTGGCAACTGTAGGAGCTGGTAGCGCGGTCGGTGGTAGAGTGTTGAACGGACAAATGAAACTCGATCGAATCGGTCGTGTCAAAAAACGGGGCACTGGCAAATAAAAAGAGACCTGACGGTATTTTCCCTTTCGCCGGTGTCTTTGGCGCCTTACCCCGCCACCGGTATCCCTACCCCTGACTAGCTGTCCCAAGTAAGGCCCCAGCAGGACCCGCGATACGCCCAAGCGCGACTCGGACAAGTGCGTTCGCTCTTTCGATACGAGGCGCTCGATTGATCTCGATCTAACAAAAGTATTCTCAGACCTGCAAGCACTAGAGTGTACAATTTCACATATATAATGCGAAACGAGAAAATAAGAGCCTTTGACTACATATTAATAAATTACTATTAAAGTGCTTCAGGAAGGTTTCAAGGTCCGATAATTCGAAGGAAAGTTTATTTCGTGGTTGAGTCGCTTTCCCTTAATATTCGGATGTGTAATTGTAGGGCAGTCATTAAGGCTCATGTCGTGGGACCGAAAGTTAAGCCTCATTTTGAAACTGATTGACGTTAGAGATTTTTAGAACATATGTTAATATGCTTCATGGGTCTTTTTTTTTATAAAAGTGGATCAGAAAGAGGAGGCAACACGCAAAAAAAGAGAATGACATTGGGTTGAAGTATCAGATGTCTAGCCTGACGATTTTTTTTTCATTTTGATTCTAGTAAAAACATACGAAAAAAGTTTCTATGGTTTCCAAAATCCAAGATTTTTATTTATTTACTAGCAGAAATTTACATTAATTA
>JAUESI010000010.1:14056358-14083016 GCA_032275145.1 Synergus laeviventris | reverse complement strand
ATTTACATTAATTAAATTTATATTGATTTATGAGATTTCATCGAATTTAAAGGAACTTTAAAGAGACTTACAGGATTTCAAAAGATTTTAAGTTATTTTAAGGAATTTTAAGCGATTTCAAGCAATTTGTAGAGATTATAACGAATTTAAAAGGTTTCATTTGATTTCTTCCATATTAGAATCAATTTTTTTAAATCTCTTGAAAATCCTTAAACTCTCTTGAATTCTTTCGCAATCCATTGATATTTCTTTATAAAGGCACTTGAAATCTCTTTACATCCCTTTAAATTCCTTAGTCACTTAAAATCTGATGAAATATTTTAAGATGTCTTGAAATCTTGTGATATCTATGGAAATCTCTGGAACATTCTTTTCATAACTCTTTCCAACTGTGTTAAAAATCTTTTGAGGTTCCTTAGAATCACTTTAAATCATTTCAAATTACTTCAAATACCTTAAAATCGTTTGAAATACACTTGAAATACCTTGAAATTTCTTAAAAATCAAATGAAATTCCTTATAATAATATCTTGAAATTCCCTAACATCACTGAAAGTCTCTATAAAATCACTTGGAATTCCTTAAACTAGCTTAAATTCTCGTAAAATCCCAGACAATAACGCCGGGTAAATTTCTGTTAGTCAATAAATAAAAATAAAATGTGTTTGGGAACTTTTTTGATATTCTAAATCCAATAAATGCAAAAATAAAAAATTTTTGTCAGACACTTTTCCTTTTTTGCGTGAAGTTGAGACATGAACATTTATTTATGGTTGGGGGGGGGGTAAAGGTTAATTCGGGGGAAAAAAGGCATGTTTTTAAGAATTTTTTTTGGCGATACAAATAGTGTTAGTTTATTTAATCAATTTCAATATAATAATACAACATTTGAAGAATATGTTCCTAAATTCTCATTACAAAATATTTTAAATTGAGTGAGTGACAGTGAACCTCAGGAGGCATCTCGAAAAAAAGTTCTTTTTCGGCGTTCATGATAACTCGCAACATAATTCAATGAAATATCTTTAAAATGTTTAGATCTCTTGAAATATCGCAAAATATTTTTAAAATCGCTTAAAATCCTATGAAAAACTTTTAAATCACCTTAAGTTCGTTCAAATCCCTTAAAAATTGGTCAAAATCTCTAAAATTCCTCAAAATCTCATCAAATCTCTTAAAATTACTAGAACCCCTTAAAATTCCACGGAAAATTTTTAGATCACTTCAAATTTCATAAAATCGTTTCAAATTCATAAGAATTTTTTTAAATACCTCAAGATCCCTTAAAAAATCGTAACAATCTTTAAAATACCTAAAAATCTCATGAAATTCTTAAAAATTTCACTATAATTCTTACTAATTCACTTTGGTAATAGGTGACTCAGACTTTCGCTACAAACAATCGGCTAATTTAATAGTAAAATAATTATTATTTGGAAAAACAAAAAAGCTCCCAGGGACACCTGGTGAATTATGTGAAGAAGTACTGTGCAAAATTTCAAATTGATTGGTCAGTAGATTTTGAATGATGGTGAACACGGACTTCAAAAATAACAAATTTCAGAAAAACGCTTTAAAGTTTTGCACACTAAAAAATTTTAAATAAAACTCGATAATTCTTTTACACTCACACAGAGTCGTCGATGTCATCAAGATGATCTAGATGGAATGTAATGAAGCTGTCTACACTTTTCACATGTAACTTTGATGTTGAAACCAAGACGGCCTCATGGAGCAACGGACGTTCAAATACTCATAACTTTTTCAATTTTGCATATCGACTTAAAATTTTGACAATATTCTTCAGATATTATACATTCATTTTTAAAAATTTAATATAGTAAAATAATGTTATGTTTTTGTATTAATTATATAAAAAAATCCCACTATTATTGTATTGCAATTATTGTAGACTCGGATATTCAGGTCCTTAACTTTTACGCAAAATATGCTCTGAATATTAAATGATGAAAGTGAGTAGCTCCTGATTTCCGCATTGGCATTACATGGATAAGGTAATGCTCACTCTTTTGTCAAGTGTTTGATTGACACACCTTTTCAATGTAACTACCTCTTCATGTCAGGTGCCTCTTTTCAAGTCAATTGCGTCGGGTTAGCGTCGACAATGCACTTATTTTATCACGGAATCGGAAGTCACGGAATGAGAGAGGCCTAGAGGCTTATATTCTAACTTTCAAACACGGACGTTGCTGGAAGTACACAAATTGTCTGTCATTCTCTATCACTGTTCATCGTATAAAATGCCCAGAGGATCTAACAAGTTCATCTTATCTTATTTCTTCATATTATTTTTTAATAGTGTTTTTTTATAATTTCATGTTGTACTCTAATTTGCCAGTTATTAATTTGTAATGATTGTACTATATCCTAACTGCTTCTAATTACTAAAGAATTTATAATAAATAAAAATAAAAATAGCAAGAAAATTGAATTTCAAAAAATCGTTAAAGGAAGAAAATAAATTATTTTAATTTAATTCTTCATATACCAGCTTTCGCGAATCTTCTTATCTCCGCCAATCCAATCCTACTTACCCGCTTTACAAGTTACAAGGTCCATCTTTTGAGCAACAACCGCCACTAATGAAATATATGCAGTCATATATAATTTGACCTACTCTTTACCAATTTTCAATGTATTAATAACTACAATTGAACATTTCCTCATTTTTTTTTCAATGATTAGTAAAAACGATAAGCCAAGGACTTGGGAAAATTACAAATCATAAAAGATTTCTCCAAGAAGCATATCATTTAAAACACAAATGATCAATTATTATACGCACTGACGATTCGACGAAGCATTGGGTAATAAGGCGAATCTTTTACGCAAATGGGAAGTCCTCTGATTTCTCTTTTTAATACTTTTCCTTTTGGAAAAATAAGGTTCCGAGTACTTTTATAGTGATTAAAATATTATTGACTACATACTAGATATAAATTATAATCTTCAATCATGAAGACATTTGCGACGTGATTAGAGCTGTAGAAGCTTTCTTTTTATTGATGTTTTTTCTTGATCATTATATTTTTCTAAATTTTCCTTATAAGTAAAAATGACCACTACAACAGCAACAATCTCTGGAGTCTTCGACCCGAAAAATGAATTTTCTACTAAATATGTATTTACATTTTTTAACAAAATAGTTCAATTTTCAAAAAAAAAATGACAACTACAAAACCAACAGTAAACACCAATATCTTCTAATTTGATGAGACTGTAAAATGTATATCGAATTTTCAATTTTAAATGATTGAGGCGTTTGTAATTTGGAAGGTAAAAAATTTGTCTTATTTAAAAATAATTCCTTTGTAATTATTTCTAAAGACTAGACAGAGACTAAATAATTCTTTTAATTAGTGAAAAGCAGTATTATATTTACGACTGCACCGCCATACATTCAAGTACGAAAAAGGATATTTCACAGGGGCCGTTCCTTTACTTTTTGTCTATTTTACCCTCTATTTTCACAAAACCGGAAGCCGTAATTACGTTGCAGTATACCTAAATTATGCTAATTAATATCAAATGAATTTATTCATTTTTGTAATTAAATAATGTACAATGAAATCCTAAAAATCCAATAAATATTAAAATGTTCATTTAAAAATTTTCCGATATTTAAGCGATAAAGAAACCCTTTAGTTGAAAAATATGTGTCAACCATTTGAAATAATAAATTACGACATAAAAAATAATACAAAATGTCGGAATAAATAAGCCAGGATGAAGACCACCTGTTGCACACGTTTCAAGGTTAGTTAAATTGCTGCTCGGAAGTGTTCGGAAAACCGAATCAATTATCCGCCCCAATTCGTACAGGATCGCAAATCTTCGGAAATCTTCGTTTTGAACATTGTGATTAGATGATGGATTGAAAATGAGCCTCAATCATCATCTTGTGAATAATCAACAGTTTTCTGTACAATGAGACATCTATAATAAGGATAGTAGGTTGTGCAATATTTTCAAAAAAGTGTTTTGTGTCCTTGTAGTCTTTTTATTTTAATATAAAGTATCTTAACCTCTCTTTGACGTTTAACCCCAAAAGTGGATTTACGAAACGAAATTTGTCAATTTTTCGACTTTAGGAATTAAGTTTTTTTCCTGTTTTAGTTTTAATGCATTTGTAACGTGTGGATTATGAGCAGTATTTAACGATGAAGTTTCAGTGAGTATAGAATTATTTATAAAGATTGTGACCTCATTTCCAAAGCTGCAAAGGCGTTTGTTTTGAAAATATATTCTGAAAGGTTTTATGATTTAATAAAATAGTTGATGAGTTGTAATTTGAACTACTTATATTGTACGAGACCCACGCAATATTCAAGATCTTTTGTTCAATTTATGTATTTAACCTTTGCGCCTTAATCCTTATCACAATATGATTTGATATCTTGCTCTATGTGATATGAGTGAATGCAAAAACTCCACAAAAACTCATCTATATTTGGTGATTTTAATATCAAGAATTTTAGTTTAACAATACCTTATTTGTAAAATAGCTTGAAAATGTTATAACAGTGATTTTACACTTGTAAACAAGTTAATTGTAATTCTGAAAATACATATCAGAGTTCAGAACAGTGAAGAACAGTTCAGAATATGTATCAAGTCAATTATTTTGCCCTTTGTATCCAAAATTATTGTGCCCAAATTCCTTTGTATCTAAAAGATGTTTTCGTTTTTTCTAATAATGTCTTTTTATAACAGATTTTAAACAATTCCAAAAAATATTCCATGAAATGTCAACTGACACAGTGCATGAAGATGTCACTAGAAATTTGGCTGAAGATTCAGCCTTATCGCATGATTCTGAATATGATGATTTTCTTGGTGTACCTGATTCGTTAGAAATAACAATTAATGAAAATGGAGAGACTATAAGTATTCGAAACGATGGTGTTGAAACGATTGATAACAGAGGTAAACACTATTTTGAGTTTAACTTCTTCCATATTTGCTACAAGTGTGAGTAATTTTGATTTTGATTAATACATAGAAATGTATCTTTTAGATCGCCTTGGTGTTTTGCCCTTCCCTGTTATCCACAACGCACCAATTAAGTTTAAAAGTGCAAATCGAAATGTGTTCATTCCTGGGGAACAAATACATGTAAAAATTGTAGACATTGAGCGAAGTGTGACGACACATCCTCTAAATCCAAATTTGTATACTATAGAATTCAAGCATGGTCCATTTGTGTGGAATGTGAAGAAACGTTACAAGCACATACAGTATCTGCACAATCAACTTAAAATATATAGAGCAAGTTTAAATATACCTTTTCCTACTAAAAGTCACAGGGAAAAGAGACATAGTTTTAAGAATTTGGCAGCCGATAGAGAGCAACGTCAAAGAAAAGGAGCACTGCCAAGGTATTTCCATAACAAAGTTAAATTGAATTACTGCTCTAATTGAAGAGGAAAGACAAAAGTAATTTATTTTCAGGTTTCCTAACAAGCCAGACGTTTTAGTACCTTATGAATATGTTAATCACAGAATGCGAGCCTTGGAAGATTATTTAGACAATTTGCTGACAATTGAAATCTACAAACGTCATCCTGAAACTGTAATTTATTTGAATATACTATCAATAGTAATATTAATTTTGTTTAAATTTTGTCTAAATAGGCTTGTATTGATTTTGAATAATTATATAGTTTAATAATTTTAAAGAATTTCTAATAGTCATTTAATTGTGTCTAAATTTAATTTATCTTCAGGTGAGTTTTTTGGAGCTCTCTCATTTATCTTTCGTCGGAGATCTTGGAGGAAAAGGCAAAGAAGGTTTAGTTAAAAAAAGAACTGGATCTGGGGCAAAAGCAGCATGTAACTTTCTCGGATTACTCGAAGGTGTGTACAAAAGAATTTACAAAATCTACATTCCAAGAAGAGGATTAATGTATTTTTGGCAATTTTAGGTGTGTGTTGTGTGAGGTGCAATCAATTCTGTACTTCCGTCTGTGCAAAATGGCACACAAGGCATCTGATTGTAAAAGATACATTCGTAACTTACATCAGACCGAGTGACGGAAGAATCAAAGCCGTCATTTTAATGGATAATGGTTTTGAAGTTAGTTCAGGAATGTATTCAACGGGTTTAAGGAATGGTTTGCAGATTATGAATCTAAATAGGCACATCGTTATCAAATGCTGGACGAGAAGAAAAGCAAAAGAATGGCTGGATTATATGCAGCGTCTCGCCGCCGAAGAAGGTAAATATTCTAAACGAAAAAAGTAGTTATAGTATCAGTAATAAATAGTTCAGAGATAACAAATTTTAGGAAGGTACTTCATTCAGGCGAATCCTCACAAGTCCTTTGCTCCGGCTCGTTCTCCAGTTCAAGCATCTTGGTTTGTCGATGGTTCCAGTTACATGTCATCAGTTGCAGATGCTTTGGAAGCTGCAACTGAAGAAATTTTCATTGCAGATTGGTGGTTATCTCCTGAAATTTATTTGAAACGACCAGCGACTGAAGGGGATTACTGGAGACTAGATAGGATTTTGGAAAGGAAAGCTGTAAGTAAATTATTAAATCTGTGCTAAAAAAATGTTTCTCATATAATTTTTTATAAAGCTGCAAGGGTTAGTTGGTAAGACATACCTCTTTTCAATAGATATTCATTCTGTATCGAAACGGAAGCACTAAAAGAATTTAAAACCGCAATTTTCTTCAGATTGCTGGTGTGAAGGTCTTCGTGATGATTTACAAAGAAGTGGAATTAGCCTTAGGGATAAATAGTTTTTACAGCAAGCAGAAGCTTGTGGAAAAGTGTCCTGAAAATATAAAAGTATTAAGGCACCCAGATCACGCAAGAGTTGGTGTTTTTCTTTGGGCCCATCATGAAAAGATTGTTGTCGTTGATCAATCAGTTGCTTTTCTTGGTGGAATTGATCTCTGTTATGGTAGATGGGACAACTCTGAACATCGACTCACTGATTTGGGATCCACCCATCAATCCACGATCTATATTCCATCAAAGGGAAAAATAACTAGCACAAGTAGCAAGCCAGGTGGAGAATGTAAATCACACAAACATGTTTTGCTACCTCTTGCCATCGCCACGAACACAGTCGCAATGGCAACTACAAAATGTCTTCCAGTACTGCAAGTATCTCCTATTAATAAAAAAATTAATTAAATTTCTTAAAGAGTGTTTCTAAGAAACCAATATTTTGAGTCAATATCATTTCAGGCCAATGGTTAGTAAAAAGAGTCAAAACTTCGATCCACTTCCTCAATTGAAAGCAGGAGATCCTTTGATGCTTTCGCCGCCAGATGGATTTGATAGCTTCAAGTGCAACACTCCTGATCCACAGAGAAAAAATATATTTGAAATGGCGAAAACAACAGTTGATAAAGTTAAATATAACGTGAAGATGAAGAAGAGAGAGTGGATTAATATGGTTTATAGTCCACACGAAGGCAGCAGTGACGATGAAGACGTTATCGATGAGTAAGTTTCATTTTTGTCTTAATTCATCTAAATGGAAAAATAAAATGCATAATTATATTAATTATTAATTCTTATTAGCGCGACGATGAAAACTCCAATAGGCGATGGCGAGGGAATGATGTACAACAGCGAAGACGTCTATCCGGAATTGTCAGGGACCTCGAAACTGTGGCTAGGAAAGGATTATACGAATTTTATTGTTAAGGACTTTGACAATCTTGAAAGTCCTTATCAGGATCTTGTGGACAGAAGTATAACTCCAAGGATGCCTTGGCATGATGTTGGAATTATGGTTCAAGATGCGCCTGCGAGAGACGTTGCTAGGCACTTTATACAAAGATGGAACGCTATAAAGGTATAATTTTAATAATAAAAGTATTTTATAATAAGATAGTGTTAATTTTCCTAATCTTTGGATATTTTTTAGATCGAGAAAGCGAAGTTGAATCCAGCCTATCCTTTTTTACTGCCAAAGTCCTACAAAAATTACGCAGGATATTCTCCACTCTTTGATAAAAGCAAAATGCATAACGTCAAATGTCAAGTTCTGAGATCTGTGAGTTCTTGGTCTGCTGGATTTTTGGAAGCAGACACTATTGAACAGAGTATACACGAGGCTTACATTCACGCAATTAGCAATGCCCAAAGGTAATTTTCTGACTTAGATAATTTTTTAAGACGAGGCAAATGTAAATTAAAAATTCAATTCGCTTTTCTGTCTCTTCTCGTTTTTATATAAAGTTTTTTTGTAGGTACATTTACATCGAGAACCAGTTTTTCATAACCCTCGCAAATGTGGAAAGCACGACAGTAAAAAATAGGATTGGAGAAACCTTATTAAAAAGGATACTGAGAGCTCATAGAGAAGGTTCGGTATTTAGAGTTTTTGTTGTGATGCCACTGTTACCTGGATTTGAAGGAGAAGTTGGAGGAGCAACTGGAACTGCTTTGCATGCGATTACTCATTGGAATTACGCCTCTATATCCAGGTTAGAGATTTAAAACAATAAAATACTCTGAAGAACGTTCTTGCAACACAGAATATTCTCCAAAATGTTCCCGGGTATACTTTCCTGTTTATCATTCTCCATAATTTAATAATTTGGTATAAAATTTTTTATCTGTAGTTCTTATTATTTTTATAATTTTCAGAGGAAAGGACGCGATTTTGAATCGACTCATTGACGCTGGCATCCAAGACCCCAGCGAGTACATTACATTCCATGGTTTGAGGACCCACGCGATGCTAAACGGCTCATTAGTTACAGAACTAATATACGTTCATAGCAAATTGATGATTGTTGATGATAAAATCGTGATTTGCGGATCGGCAAACATCAACGACAGGAGCATGATTGCTTCCAGAGACAGCGAAATTGCTGTTATTATTGAGGTAAGTTATAAATCAAAAACAGAATCATAAATTATTTTAAATACCGTACAAAAATTGAAATTTTTTCAGGACCAAGAATTTACTGAAGGAAGAATGAACGAGACATCTTTCGACTGTGGAAAGTTTGCCGGATCTCTAAGAAAGCAACTTTTCCGAGAACACCTTGGACTTTTATGGTCTAACGAGAAACTAAATATCGATGATATTGTCAAAAAGTCCTTCTATAAAGATGTCTGGTGTGCAAGAAGTAGAAGAAATACCGAAATCTTCGAAAAAGTTTTCCTGTGTATTCCTACTGATAATGTAGTTAACTTTTCGATATTAAAATCGTACCAGAACGAGACTCCCTTGTGCTCCTACGATCCAGTCACAGCAGAAACTATGTTAGAGGAAGTTCGGGTAAGTTATTTTCCCTTATTATTGTTTATCGTTTAACTTTTATTTGAACAGGTGAAAATAAAAAATGGAATTTCCAGGGCCACTTAGTCGACATGCCGTTCAAATTCTTATGCAACGAAACACTGAAACCAACTGCTGGAACGGTTGAGGGAATGATGCCAACTTCCCTCTGGACGTAATAAGAAAACGGACAGTATTAATATTTTAATTTTAAAAAAGCGACGAATCACGACGGTGAAATTTAACTTTTTACGATTTTTAACATGAATATAAACTGTATAAGCTTTTTAAATCGGGTATAGAAATCTTTTAGTTTCGTCTTCAATGTCCAATTATGCACGAAACAACGAAGCAGTATTCTGTTAAAGATTTTTGAGTTGATTTTATTTACCGTATGATATTTTTATACTGAAAAGTTTATCGGAACCAAAGGTGTATCTCAACCAATTAAAAAGGGTCCACTGAATTGTTATGTACGTATAATTATATGTTTTGCATTTAACCTTGTTCTACACTTTAATTGGAATTAATACTCAGGAATTCACCCTTAGTGAATCAGTGGAAAAAGGAATGATTGTATAAACCGCACAATCATGGTATCTGTAAGATTTTTAACACAATTCTTCTTTAGTGCTTATTTTAAATAGACTATATATTTACTAATTTTAATATTTATAAACTTAAACCTATATTTTTTTGTGAAAGGAAGATTTTTAAATACATTTATTTTATTTTTTATGAAAACTGACTTTTTATTACAGGGCTTAAAATATTTTCAATTTCGAACTGCACCTTTTTCGTTTCCCTCCCCCAAAACAAAATTCAAAACTATAACCCTATAAATTTCTTAAAAATCGATGCAAATATTTGAAATCTCGTGAAATGCCTTAAGGTTTTTTGTTCAAATTTGTAGAATTATAAGCTTCTTCATTGAAAATCAGTAAATATTTAATTGAAACAAAAGATAAAGTAGAAATTTAAGAGATGATTTAGCTAACCAATACATTTTTTAGACAATCGATTGCATTCGATATAGGTTTTATTAGAGTGGAAGAAAATGTCAAATCAGATGAAAATGAATGGAGTTTAAGTTCTCTGGAAGAAGATTACTCGGAAACAAATTTAAATTCTGATAATAATATGTTGTCACCGGAAGATATAGCCAATGATGCTTTTCAGAGGTTACTTATTGTTTGATTTGGATTTTTTACAATCTGAATTTATTGATTACTATTTATATCCGACTGAGTTTTCTTCTAGGATTTTCAGAGAAGTACCAAATTTCGAGAATGCTGAGGAGAAACGATTGTAAGTTAAGAAATCGATAAGAAGATACTGTTACACTATAAATATTACAAATAGACTTTTTTCAGATTTTGTAACCAAAAAGGCGAAACAACCACTGGTCATGTTTCTTTAAAGTCTTTCCTCGGAAAACCAAATGGAATAAAACAAGTTAAGATACTCAACTTGGTAATCAAATTCACTGGATATTTTAAATAGAAAATGTGTGACTTTTTTAGCAAAGAGCATCCCGATTGGAACAATCTAATCCTAAAAGACATAAATCTCCTGCAAGTCGTCATTCACCATTTGTAAAGCGAAGATTGCTTCGTTGGGAATCTTTAAATTCAGTTATAAAAACTAAATCTTCAGCTTTGCCTACAAGTATGACCTTCGACTCTTTTTAACTTTGAGTTAAATCCTGCTTTCAAGCAATTTTCCTTATTTTTATATAAATGATATAGTACCGAGAGCGAAATGGAAATCGAGAGGAGTCACAGCCTCAACTCCAGATCTGAAGATGGTGGACCGAAATATTGGAAATGCATTAAATCCGGGAAATAATGAGACGGTTTATAATTTCGGAATAGGAAAGCATACTTCTTACAGGACATCCTGTTGCAATCTACAACTATTAAATATAATTTTGAATTGTGTTATTGTGGTAGGGAAATGATATTTTAATTTTTCAAGACCTAACACTCTTAAGTTTAGAAACTAAAGTTTTAATTTTTTTTATTTTAACCACTTTTAGGCAATAAGTTTGATATATTTTGCATGTGCTACAGCGATTGTTTATAACAAAGAGATATTTCTAACCATACTCAATCATCAAGTATACGTACTCTCAATACTTTCTTTATACACGGTGTCAATAATTTTATTGGTGCTAGCATTTAACGGATTCTGTTTTACTCATCAATCATCAAAAAAAACTATCACTGTTCGTAAAGAAAAAATTTAAATTATCAAATCAACTAATTACTTAATAATTTTAAATTTCATATATTTGAGTAAGAATTTAACATTACTGAGAAAATATTTTGCAGCATTGTTTTGCCGCCTTATCGATATCAGCGATTTTAGTATCTTTGGCGCTTTTTGAAAATTCGATGGAATCACAAATTTTACTGAATGTAGAATCTCAAATGTTCTCAACGATTCAGTATAAAACAATGTCTCGGAATAGTGATGTTTGGGATTACTTACACAAAACAGTATGATAAATAAACACAAACATTATATTTTACATCCTTAATATTTTTTTTCAAATCATTAGTAATTCGAAAACGAAAATAATATAGTTTAAATGCTGTGGCGTCCGAGGATATCTGGATTGGTGTTATAAAAAAAATGTCGATATGAACAAAAATTTAACAGGAAACCAATTTTTCGGAACACTTGTTTGCACACCTCCAAGTTCTTGTTGCTTGGATCATAAAAGTGATACTGAAATTAATTATAGCCCTCTAAGGTAGGATAAAAAATAATCTTTAAATATTATTTAAAAATTATTGATAACCTATTTTAATTTCTATATAGTTTATTTATATTTTCTAATTAATAAATCATTCATTATAGACGTGTCTTTTGTCTTGAGTTACCCACACCTTGGAATTCATATCAAATTGGATGCATTTCGCCTATTAAAAGTGAAATATATTTCTTGGGAAAATTCTATAAAATAATGAACTTCGGATTAACAATTATATTAGTAAATATAATAAATCGTAATGTCTTGTATAATCTTACTATATTTTCTAAATCAGAAATTTTTTTCAGATGATTTCCGCTACCATTTATGTTGTGCAGTTAAAGCAATTTTAAATCCTAAAAATCAATGTAAAAAACGGTTGAAATTTAACTCACCAAATTTGTTGCATGTCCAATTTTCTAATAGTAAATTGAACTATTTTACATGTCAAGTTTTTGAGTGAACAAATTTTGGTATTAGCGAGAAATTCAAAATTCCCGCTAGCCGAACGGGTCCGAGTGAATGTCGAACACAGTCGAACACAACTGAACACAACCGACACAACCGAAAGTCAGAAAAGTTAGGTGATTTGTTGTCTTTTGTGAGTTTGTCATGTGCCTGATAAAAAAAAACTGTTTATAATTGATACAATTATCTAATGGAAAACTTAATCGAAGGATATTTATCGATAGCTAAATTAATAGACGAGAACATAATGGCTTCGACAGAAAAGTTTAAGGATATTATAATGAAAATAGAAAAGTAAGTAATATAACCCCAAAAGTAATTTTATATACGATATCTTCTAAATATTTATCACCATTCATTACAATTCTAATATCATTATAATTTTTGTAAAAATTCACCTAATTGTTTAATTAATCTATTCATTCATTTATGTTTTTAGAATGAGGGTGGGCACTTTGTCCAGAAAATATCTTAACGTTGCAAAAGCAACTGATAAGAGATTAATTCAAAACCGAATAACATCCATGGATCCAAATGTTTGGAAGCTTTCAAATGCTCTCGAGAATCTTATCTTTATTTGATCAAAGTCTTGAGGCCTTATATCAGTACGAAACAAAGTGCAGCATCATTACACAATTCTCTAAATTTATTAAACGGTAAGGATTACCTAATTAATACTCCAATTAATCAACTTTTTAGGTCGTTGGATCTAATTTTGAATTCCTTGTTTTACGTAAAAATTATGAAAAGAAAATATTTTTTCGCTCTATAGGCACATTTCTATTTTAAATCAGAAAAAATCTATAGAGTGAAAATATGTCTAATTTTAATAATTGTTGAGTAAAATTGGGAATTTAATTTTAGGTTACAATTAGTTAATTAGGATGCAACACCCTTAAGTGCTCAAATTAACAGTAAATTAATGTATGAATTAAATTTTCAGGAGTGAGTGTGGAAAAACAAGTAGTGTTTATGCTCCAGAAACTAGCATATTGCACAGAATATGGTATGATATCCACCATGTTTGATGTTCACAAATCTACTATCCATATAATGTTCTACAAAGTCATTACAGGTTTGAACAAGTACATTCTCCATAAAGAAATCAAAATGCCTAAATCCCAGGAAGTTTTACATATTTCTCAACATTTTGAAGAGAGGACTAGAATTCCTCAGATTCTTGGAGTCATCGACTATACGCACGTATTCCTTTTGTTCCTTGTCCAACGATGGTTGAACAATTCACTAATACCGAAAAGTACGCATCCTTACAGACAGTCAGGGATTCCAATTTTTGGTAACTAAACTTGAAATTGAGTTAATTCAGTGTTCATTCAGTCATTTAAAAAAACTTAAATAAAAGCTTAAACTTATTATTTTTAAAATCTCTTAAGGCCTCACAGTCCCTGTGGAACAAAAATAGAATACTTAAAGTACCTTTATGTTTATGTCGCTCAGAAAGTACTTTTTTAATCTCTTTTTTCGTCTTTGTTCAATTCTCAACAAAGTAAATTAATTTTCAACTAAATATTTACATTTTGAACAAAAAATCTGTTCTTGGAATTTTTAGAAAATTTCCAAACCGAATTGTCTTTTTGACTGGGAAATTAGGAACATAAACGGCGTCAAAGTTCCGTGCAAAATCGTTGGTCCAAATATATATCCAATGCATCCTTGGTTAATTACAAGCTACACGTCACCGACCACAACATCAAAAGTTGTCTTCATCATTCATATATAAGAAATTCTAAGTTACTCGGATCAAGCAATAGCGAGACTTCGCGGTCGATGGACATTATTTTCGATATGCTCCTCCGATAATTGCCGCTTGCTGTGCAATTCACAACATCTGTGAAATAAATAACGATCCATTCTATACCCAATGATTGGAAGAATCAAACGAATTGATTCAAAAATTCCTACGACCGGTTAAAGTCTTGGATTTGATGATTAACCGAAGACAGGAGGACTATGACCATCGCGAAGCGCTTGAGGGTCGATTAAAAACTGGATCACTTTTACTTGAAAGCAATGCTTTGGAAGGATATGGTGCACAAGAAAGTATCGCTTTTTTAGATGACGAAATGCAGTGTCCTATGAAGACATTCTAGAAACTTTTTTTAGACTTCATTCTATTTCAGTCTTCAAAATAGTTTCTTAAATATTTTGATGGAACAAGTGATTATTTTCATTACAGAATACTTGTCCAGAGACAAATAAATCCGAGTGATATTTTTAATTTGGTAATGAGTTTCGTTATTTCAGTATTACAGGTCTCACAATCCCTACGAGAAAAAACAGGGTACATAGACTACTGTTGATCAAGTTCAAAGGGTACCTTTTTTTTTTTACAAAAATCGGACAGTTTCTCTATATATAAAGCAAAAAGAAAAAAAAGCCTGTTATGGTTTTTATGTAAATTACTTCTACAACCAGCTACAACTTCTCAACATAATCCCTAAATATCCTAAAATTTGGTATTTTTTAAAAATAAAAACTTGATTTTCAACTAATATTGAAATTTTCGACATTAAAAGTGATGAATTTTCAATGGAATAGTTGAATTTTCAACCAAAAAAAGGGAGTTTTTAGTGAAAGTTTACTTTTTAAACAAATAATTGAATTTTTCAATGGGATATTTCTATTTTTAACTAAAAAGATTTTTGTTGAATTTGTAACAAGAAATAATGTTTTTAAATTAATTTCCACCTTAAAAAGTTAATTTCTGAACGGAATCTTTTGCTTTTCAACCAAAGAAAAAATATAAAGGAAAATTCTCTTGAAATTCTTGTTAAAAAAAAGGGGAAGCTTTGAAAAAAAGGGGGGACAGAGAAATGAAGGAAAGACTGAAATTTGTAAAAATTTTAAGAAAATTTTACACTATTGAATCTGAAAATAGTGTATTTTAGAGACTAAATCTTGAAAATAGGGGACATTAAGGACCTCAGCTAAATATAGGGTGCAATAGAGGACATAGTGGTCAATCTGTGAGGCCTGTATTACGTATTTTACTTCCTGTGACCAGTTATTTGGACAATTATCATATATTAGCTTCCAGAGTGACTTTAATCTTATTTATCATAAGAAATCTCTCTGCATGCATCGGCCGGCCGACATTTTTATGTTTTTGTACGGGAAATCCTAATTATGAGGAAAAAATCCCCTTGATCGATTGGTGTTTCCTTATCTAAAAACTCGATTAAGCTACTGCTTGGAAAAAACTCTTATCTCGCGAGGATTGCAAGTGACACACACGCCGCTTCTTCAGCAGCGTGTGAGTTGATTTTATATGACGACATTAGACTTTGCTGGTAGCAGAAGGAATCCAGCCTGCGTGAGTGACACACGTCCCGAAAGTAGGAGTCGATTTGTAATTCGCGCGGGTAGTCGAAAGTAAAAGAGCAAAGTTTTACAAGAATTCTTCGAGGCAATAAAAAAAAATCTAGTGTAGTGGACTCGTTTTTCTTGTATCTAACAAGAAAGCGAATAAACAAGTGAGGCATTCTACAGAGCCTTAGGCACTTTCACACGAGTAGATCGGCTCTGAATGTTCGAATCGGCGCCAGATTGAGAACGACTTGAAAATGTGGTTTTTAATTTTTGCACTTTGCTGTGAATTTTCGTCGGGAGAGCGATTCCAGGATCCGGATGCTATTTATTTTCCTGGACCATCATCCAGGAGAGGAGAAAGGATAGTTTCTAACAGTACGAGTGATCTTGCGGTAAGAACTAATTTTTAAATGACACCAATTTATATAAAAATAAATTGAAGGCTCTAAACCTTGTATACAAATTAGTCGGGCTTTTTGGATTACCTTTAGGTCAAATCTGAATCACTCTTAAGCAGTGTAATTGGATAAGTGAGCCTTCAATTTGACTTCAGTGCAATAATGCAGATTTCCCTTAACGATAAAATTGGTACAATTTAGACTGTGTGAGCAATCGTACCAGTTTAACCAGTTTTTCTGGATTGGAAAGGTATGTTCTTCATTTGGTCAGCATCAAAATCTAATGGATAAAAATTCTGAAATGATGAGAAAAATATACGGAAAATTGTAATTGAAGGTCTTTTCCAATTTTAATTTTAAATACTTTAAATTTTGTATAGAAAACATGAGAATAGAATGAACAGCCTGAGAAACAGCTTTGAGGTTGAAAAATGTAGAAATTATGCAATACTACGTCGCAGGGTAATTAGGAGTGATTAAAATCACGACTTCAAAGTGTTTCCGCACGGATTTATCCAGTAATTGATAAACGACAACTCGATTATAGTTAAAATACAGCAGAGATCAATAATGAGGAATAATTGTCGCACTTATTGTTATTTTCAATGCAATTTTTATTCCTTTTTATTTTCGCTTATTTCGGCGATACTCTATAACATAAAAGTATCGAAAAATGCTTTTATAGTGATAAAATATGTATTTCTGTGAACTAATCATGTCACGACTAAAATGTCCCAAGAATAAGTCAGATAATAAAATGATAAATTAGAAACTTATAAACTTGTCATATTATCGTAATTGAGTTATTTCTTTAAAATAAATTACCTTTTAAATAATTTTTTATCACAAATATGTTAGAAACAAGTTATTTTTGTGAGTATTTTCTAAAGTTCTCGTGTGTCCTCGAAGGTCAAATTCAATAATGTCGAGGATACTGCTAGCTTCGTGCTTGTGCAGGTAGAGTTCGATTTTCAATTGCGTGTTAATGATTCCAGTCGGAAGTACTTTTAGTATAAATACTCATTAATTTTGTAGATAAAAATAATCGTGTAAATCTAGATTTTTCCACTTCATACCATGAATACCTTAAATTGTTTTCAAGTTCAATACCAACTTCCGAAAGTATTAAAAATTAAAATATAATTTTCTTATGTTTCTAATCTTTTTTTTTATCGAGAAGAACTAGAAAATTAATTTTCAGTACTTTATCACAAAGTTATGACTCACTTCGATACTGTAAATATTTGATTATTTGGACAACAGATCTGTAATCACAGTTGCTGATCCAATTAATCACAAAAGGTGAAAAATGATAAGAGAAAAAGAGATTTATTACTCGTTTTTAGTATCACGTGCATTTTTGAACCTGAGAAATGCTACTCGAGTCAAGTATTAATTTAATTTTCGAATCCTTATCAGAATTGCTGAATCGATTCTTGATAATTGTTTAGCATAAAGAATAAGAATGTATTTTAAAATTCAACATCTAATGTAGTGACGAAAAGTTCGCAAGTCTTTAAACATGATACATTGGTGTCGAATCCGTTCTGAAACTTAGGGTATCATTAATAAAACATAACGGAGCGCGAAAGTAAGAAGGTAATCAGTAGAGCGATTGGAATAAAACGACCTTGCTTCCACACACAAGGACGCAAGAAAATTCTTGTCGCGTTGTATGTCACATGAATTCCTTTTACATATTCATACACACAACTCTTGAATTCAAGTTTTCAAAAAACAGAAAAAATCCTTCCTCTTTAGACTTAATTTTCTAACTGAAAAAAGTTAAGAAGAAAAAATGTTTTCCTTGATAGCTAATTGAGTACCTAGATCACGAATAAAACGACACAATCTTCAATAGTTTTCTAGGCTTCATAGGCGGCGCTAAACGAACTTCCAGACTAGAGAATTTGGATAGCACTCTCTCCCCTGACACAAAAAAGTTTTAAAAATACATAATTTTATTTGGTAATCTGATTTTTGTAATCCTTTTGCAAACACTTAAAATAACTAGTATTTTTTTCAACCCATTGAAATCCTTAAAAAAAACTTTTAAATCCTCTAGAGTCCTGTCTAATTCCTTTAAATGATTTTAAATCTGTTGAAACATCATGAAATCTTTTCATATTCATTAAAATTGTTTAAAGGCATGTGTTACTTACAATATGAGCACATTTAGATAACGCGGGTTTTTTTCTACAATTTTTACTTTAAAAAAAATAATAGTGCACAGCCGTTAATATCATGAACACGGTCGGCTATGCACTATTATTTACTTGAATAAGTAAAAATTGTAGAAAAACCCCCGGGCTATCTAAATATGCTCGCTTATTTTAAAAGTCACATATGAAACGTTTTGAGGCATCTTGAAAAGCTTGAAAAGCATGGTTCCATCGCCCATGATTGGCTTTTTAACGTGTAAAATTTCCTGGAAATTTCATAACAAAGAACCTCGAGTACCAGATGTGGAAGTGTGAAATGACAAATAAATTAAAATTTGCATTATAATATGATCAGAACCGAGTTCTTGCTTTTTTCAAACAAACAAGAAATTAAAACTACATACTGCAAGAATATCTTGAATTTTTTTAATTTTATATGAGAATAAAATTCTGATATTCATAGTGAATTAAAAAGCTACATATATTCCCTCAAAACCAGTTTTACATAAATAGCAGTAAATCCTGGGGAAATCCCACAAGTCAAGGACAAAATAATTTATAATTTTGAGGACACAAGCACTTGCAAATTAGAAGCTTTCGCTTTAAAGATAACGATATGCAATTTAACTTAGGCTTCAACTAAGATAAGTCTCAGAAATGGGTGTGCTCGCATTATAATCTGTCTTAAGAGGAAATCTCAAGAAATAAAGGCCTTTAAAGACGTAGGTGTAAATGCGATTTATAACTGCCGAGTGTTGACCTGTTGTCTCTATTATTAATAACTTCTTTGTGCATGCAACTATTCGTTTTCGGATCCATGATTCATATACATACGATTGCAGTTCGAATCAGGAATTCAGGACACAAATAAAAACGTACCTGGAAGTGATAACAGTTAATAAAAGTGCTTTGACCACTTCTTATCGCCTAATGATTCATCTTTGTCTATTTTATTTTGATTTATTTCATCAATTTTTCTTGAAATTTTTTGATAATTCTAAAAATTCTTTTATTCTTTCTTAAAAGAATAGTTCGGCTTTTGTCAAAGAATTTGGTACATATATGAACCTCATTTATAAATAAATAGTTTACATCATACCTATTTGAAAAATGAAATAATACTACTTATCTTGAATTCAAATGATAATTTTAATAGTCTGGGCAATAAATAACAAAACAAAGTGCGCTTGAACCTGAATACTAACGACTGGTAAAATTAATGATTCGTATGCAGGAAGGAAATCAGTCCCGAAAAATCAAAAGGCAAAGAAATGTTAAATTCTTTAGAAATCAATGGAAGAATTTACTTTCCTTTGAATTCAAAGAAATTTCCTGAAACTGATTGTGATTTAGTGTTTTATTAAAAAAATACTAATAGTGTGTGATTGTGATTTAAAAAAATCACTTTTACGTGAATGAATGCAGATTCCTTTCAGCTTGATAACGAATTAAACTTGGGAGTAATTTTTCAATCAAGAGATATCTTGCAAAGAAAAATAAACTCCATGATCTTTACCTACGTCAGTTAATACGTGTCATAAAAGCGAAGTTTTTACTCGACCACAATTACCTGACTCATGAATTGTAATTTCGTGTCATCTTCCCAGTTGTCATTCATCTGATATAATACAAATTTAACCTCTGCATTAATTACCATCTAATCCATTTTACTATTTTTATTTTTCTAATTACTTTAAATATTTTTTATTAGAGATCTCTGCAAATCGCAAGACAATTAAATACCTTGGATTCAATCGATGCCTACTTGGCGCAAGTTCAAGGAATGCCAAATCAAATATCAAGTAAGTAATCCTTTAAAAAAACTATTTATTAATTATAGTGATCCTCTTCACACAACATTTCTTTTCGTAAAAAAATAAACGTACAATGCCTATTGAACAAACACCTAAGCACTTTGAACTTAAACAATAATAATTAAAGCCTTAAACGGATTCAGGGAAGGTTCAATTTACATTGACTGTCACCCTCATAAATTATCACGTAAATTCGATAATTAAAAATGAAATTCGATTTATCACAGCCTTTAAAGTTCCTTTTACGAAAAATTATCCGTTTATCCACATATTGTGGTTCAAATCTGAGAAATCGTGATTCACTCATTACTAATTCAACACCGAAGCTCTCTAAAAGTTATCTCTATCCTATAAAAAGTTAAAATGCCTCAAATAACCACTGAAATTCTTTATGTTTGGTAGCAAGCTACTACTCAAATCACTTATTTCTTTGAAAATTTTCAATCTTTTAGCTTGGAATTCGGAAATGGTTGATTTAAACTTTTTATTTGTGTTCAAATACGATTAATTATCGAACGACTTCGGTTTAAGATAGATAGAGTATAGGCGACCTGGAGTTGTAGGGTATCATAAGCATCTTCACCTGTAAGAATATTTAATTTTAGAAATCCATCATAGCTAAAATTGAAAATTTTAAATATTAAATTTTGATGTACCTTGAAGTTTTTTTCCACAAATGCATTTTTCCATTAAACTCGATGGATTTTACTATCTTCGTCTGTATTTCAATTTTGAATTCAGCGTATTTATTTTCTCGATATTGCAGTCTATTTTATTCCCCACTGTAGGTGTGATCTCAAGTATACTGAAAGCATTAAGATAATTATCATCGAGTTCATAAGAAACGCCTTCTTCCTTTAGACAATTTCCCTCAATGTCATTAGTTTACAACTAATGTAATGAATTTTCAACATTTCCGCTGAAGCTGTTCCAACTCTTTGTTTGATTCTTGAAAGTACTAACGTTCCTTTTTCCTCTTACGGTAAAACCAAACCAATCCAGGATCACAACATCTGCTAAATAATCTTCTAATCCAGAAGCAAGTCCATCAAAATGAGTCATTGGCGAATAAGGCAGTCCTTGAATTTCCGTCAATCACTGTGTTTGTTCTTTTTCTGTAAAGAAAAATATTTCTATGTATTATTATTATTATCATTCATTTTTAAAACCTTTTTTTTCAGCTCGTATGGGAGGAATAATGGAGCGGTCTACTGCCCTAAAAGCTCAACCTGCTTTCTGTATGCCTGAAACGCAAACCGTACCCGTTGTGGAGGATCCAGATCCCTCAGTGGTTTACATACCAGAATGTACAAGGGTAAAAAGATGTGGAGGGTGTTGCGTTCACAAATTACTTTCTTGTCAACCCACAGAGACTAGACTCATCAATATGGAAGTATGCATTTTAAATTAAATGATCTTGCAATGCTTCTAAGTTTCGTTTTCAAAATCAATAGAAAAGTCTGAAGCAAGACCACCTTGACTAATCTTTTCTTACTTTCAGATAAACACAGCTTCTGTTCAAAACAGCAGTTTACGTTTTAGAAAAAAATTAATTTTGCCGATAGAGGAACACATAAAATGTAAATGCCTTTGTAATATCCAAGAAAAAGTAAGTTTTCTCTCTAAATTACTAGTTGAACTTTTACGTGTTCAAATTTCTTGAAATTCCTTAAACGATTAAAATCCTTTGGAATTATTTAAGTTACTTGAAGTCTCTCTGAAAATTTCTGAAAACACCAGGGATCATTTTTGCTGGTTTATTTATAAATCTATATGTTTGATTTCAGCATTGCTCCGAAAAGCAAGAGTATTTTGAGGAAGAATGCAGATGTCAATGTAAGAATAATGACGAGATAGAAAAATGCCAAACGGGTGATAGCAGGAAGGTGTGGAACCCTGAGCTGTGTATCTGCCAATGTCAGGAATTTAAAACATGCTCTAATAGATTCTACTTTGATCCAAACACTTGCAGGTGTGAACGAGAGTCAAAAGCGTTGGATCTCTTGTAGAACTTGTCTTTCTTTTTGTCCTTGTATTTCTTTCAAAATTCGTATCTTTCGAAATTCGTGTCTTGAATATGTGTGGAATGTCTCCAAATCTGAATTAATCTATTTCTATTTTCTCTATTTATATTTCTACTCGTGTTTTGTCGATTTATATCGAACTTGTCTCTTCACTGCACTGCAAGGGTATCTGGTGGCACGCCTCCCTCTCTCTCACGCTTTGGTGATGGTCTGAAAAATTAATTTAAATGATATACTCTAGAATAAGATAGTATAGTCTTAAATACTTTGTCTAATTCTGCTCGGTTCTGCATACTTTTAAATTCACTTTTCCAACTCTGAGATGCATTGCACTTCCTTTCTTTCTAAAGCTAAAGAACAAGTATACATTTCTGGAAATGCATAAGAATTTTTAATTGTTTCTGAAAATCTATGTCACTTTTAATTCTTAAGAAACTTCTGACTTGAATTATTTATCGCATGTTTTCTGTAAAAACATAAAACTGCGAAGAGGTTCTAATTTACATTAACATTCATCATGTTGTTTACAACTTTAACACAATGGCATTTCAATTTACAGCTGCACGGAACTGACAGTTCCACGTTGGTTAACTGACGACAGAACCGGTTACAAGTTTCGTCCAAGCAATGGAAACTCCAGAGACAGATTACCAGTGATTGTTCCTTTGGATCCATCGGATCCAAGAAGAAGACCTCAGCCAGATCCTGAATTTTAGTAGTGTAGATTTTTCAATTTAAGTAACTAAGTTAACTAAAGAAATAAATGCTAATCAGTATCTGTTTAATCAGAAACTGAGAAGATATTAAAAACTGGAGATTACACAAAAGGCTGGAAAAGCTTGCACTGACCAGATTTCTAATATTTTGTTCAAAGTGGTTTTCTAGTTTCGTTATATTATTAATATTTTAGTTTTGCAATGTTAATTTTATTTGAAAGTTGGATGTTCCAGAAAATATTGGAAGTAAAAAATATCTTTTAGATAAATTTACTTTGCTCGTCAACTAGTTTGAATTGAAATTAGATTTTATTGCTCATTCAGATGAAAACTCGAATAGAGATATTAGTTATTTGTAATTTATTACGTCCATAACTCATGATACAAATCGCATAAAATTTTCATTTACTAAATGCGACAACTAAGTTATATAATATTAATACAAAATATCGTTTGTGATAGTTATTACCTGTTGAGTTTCTAATTAATGGCAATGCCTCCAAGTATTTCATATTTTATATTTCATTACTCGACTATTAATAATTTAAGGATGCAATTTTACAGATGATGTTATATATTTTTTCATTGCATCGACTGATTGTTAATCTTAATTTAAAAGATAAAGAAGATTAGTAGCTCTGAATAGATGAAAAATTGTAGTTGAAATATATTAAGTTAGTCAAAAAAATTATTTTTTAAATATTAATACGTATTAGACAATGCGCGAGTTATTAAAATATTTAAAAAATAATCTTTCTGATTAAATATCTTGTACATAAATCTGAGAATGCGTAAAATAATCTAGAATCTAATTTAGAAAACATTGTAATTAGATAGCGAAATATTTTATTGTGATATAAACAACAGTTTGTGAAAAATAAAATGTTATAGTTTATTATTTTTATTTATATTGAAGATTTGAAAAATTAGTTTTAGAAACAAACCTTTCTGATTGTTTGAATCCTTCTCTGCAGTTTCAAAAGCATTAGGCGCAATTTTGTCAAAGCGAATCCTTTGTTTATCCTCTCTGTCATTCACTATATATTGCACGTAAATCTTATTTGTTTTCAACAACGTTTTGTGACTTTCTTTGATAGAATCAAGTGTTTTGGTTATAGAAACTGAAGAAGAAAGAAATAGAATTTAACTGAAATTAGTCATTACTTTTCATAGAGATATTACAAATAATAGAAATTCTAGTTAGATGATGTGAATTATCCATGTTCATAAAATTAAAGATCTACAATTAAAATGATTGAAAATCTTGAAAATGACCAAAATGACAAGTCACATAACCTCTAAATAAAAAATATGTAGATATATAGATATTGGTATTATGAAGTGCATGTTTAACACTTCAAATAATAATAAAACCATTCTTATATTAAACAATCATAAAAGATTTGTCAATTCGAAATAACTCATTATCAAAATGCAAAAAGATATAATTTTAGATTCCTAACCTTATCAACTTAGACATCATGAAAAAAACCGCAAATAAATGCGAAGTGGAGTAAGTAGTACTTATATTTAACATAAAAAAATAAAAAAATGTTAATATTTACCAATGGAATCATTAATTTCATCTATCGTAGATGCCGAAGTGACCTTTATTCTTTTTGAAGCTTGCAACATTTTGTTAACAAACAATTTTTATTTACTCACGAACTACCTACACTATGCATAATAAGCAAAACAACACCCGAAATCCCGAAATTCAAGAAAAATTAACTGTGTGATATTAAATTAACATTAGTAAAAATTGTATTTAGTATATGGCTTAATGTATTAATGTGATGTATTGTAAAAAGTTAAAAACCTGTAAAACACGTGCTTGTAAAAAGCGGGAAAAGTGCAAGAAAAGGCGGGAGAGTAGATGAACTGCTTAGTCAATAGAAAGACTATTTTATATCCTTCTTCTGTACCCAATTTGACCTAATTATTAATTAAAATGCCACTCTAATTTTTTAAAGTAAGAAATATCACACTAAAGTATAAAATAATTTATTATGTAGCTAATTATTTTTTGAGAAATAAAAATATTGTAATTTTCGTCTTAAGAATTGAGATATGTATTGATTTCAGTGGTACCCATTTTACACGCAAGCGCTGAGTACACTTGCAAGATTAATTGTGGGAAAATTCAAAAATTCTTAATATAAAATGACAGCTATTTTGAATAAATTGCAAAAAATATTAGTAAAAAACTTATTCTTGTTAATTATAATATTGTTTATAAAAATATATTGAAAAAATGTTTCCTTATAAGGCCATATTTTAAGAAAACTCATTATCTGATAATAAAATTTGCTTTTTTCGGGAAGCTCAATATATAATATATAAATTATAAATATTAAATAAAAATTTCTTTCAAATACCGAGGTTAAGCAGTATTATACTCGGTTACACTCAGAGGGGGTCGAAATAGTATATATATTATTTAGTTTAAAGGTTAAAGCAATAATAAATTTCTCATAGTGAATTTAAAGAAATTTTAAATGATTTAAAAATCATTCTAGATTTAAATGAAATGTCTTTGAAGACAAAAATTACTTTACATAAAAATAATTTTCAAGGTTTTCCAGATTTTTTGGAAAATTTTTTTAAATTATTTGTTTTAATTACCAAGATTTTATTATTTTTATTGCTGTCGTCTTTAGTGAAGGTGGCGGCTTCGTCAAAGCACTCAAAGTGATCAAAGGCACGTAACGCAGTGGAGTCGGCGAAAACAAAAGACAATAGCCAGTCAGTCAGTCTTAACTGTTTAAAGTTATACTTGTGCCATTATACTCAAGGCACTTTACCACCCTTGAGAACAAAAGTTCGAATTTCAATTGTTTAAAATATTCCTTAAATGGACCATGAAAAACTAATTAGCGCATTCAGAAAAGTCTAATTAAAATTGACGAAAATGTGCAATATTATGTATGAAATTCTAATTCAATTTAACGTTGATGAACAACCATGACTCTCCGTCCAAGAAAATTGTCTTTGTCTTGTAAATTATGTATTTATAATTAAATTATTCCATCGAACATCAGGTCGGTGAGTCGAATAAAAGCATTTTCATTCAATGAAATACAATCTTAGGTTTCTGGAGAGATTTCTGTCCAGATGGTAATTACGAATGCTCCCTTTGACACCCGACCTGTTTCCAAACACTGATATCCATCTAAACTCTAAGCTCGAGAACCCTTGTCTATTGACTAAACATTTGGTTGGCATAGAAATAATTATATAGGCACTAATCATTCATCCCCAAATTATAACAGGTGTTTTTAGATAAGAATACAGGAACTATATATAACAAATAACGTTGACTTCAGTTAATATATTCTGCTCGTCCCTTCACATTGAAGTTGCTGCGTTTCCATTGGGTTTTCCTTTGTCCCTTTATTCCTTTGTTTTATGAATAATTTTTTTAATTATTGGATGACATTACCAGGTGTTCGGTAAGATGTTAACTCTCTAAAATGTAATCAGTGGAAGTTCACTGATTTTCTTTTTAAAATTTTATTCAGTGAAAGTCACTGAAATTTTCAGTAATATTCACTAAACTACACATTTTTCACATTTTGAAGATTGTCGTGGAATTCGAAGGATTTTCATAAAATGAGATTTATTATTTTTTAAATATATATCGCGCGATATTTGAAACATTTAAAATTGTACTCATTTGCAAGATATCTAAAAATATTGTGGTAAATGATCACA
>JAUESI010000010.1:14014573-14036967 GCA_032275145.1 Synergus laeviventris | reverse complement strand
CAACAATCGAGCATATATTGACAACTTTGACAACCTCCTTGACAACAATGCCGGACTTGGAGGTTATGTCTCTTATGTCTCTTATGACTGTATGGCGGTTATGGGCTATGGCGGTTATGGCTGTGCTCTAGTCTACACAAGTCTACAGCTCTATCGCTATAATGATCTGACTATACCGTCTATCTATACCTCTGACCCTCTGATATGCCTCTGATAGCTATAATAGCATACGTGTATGTGCAATAATATATATATATATTCTGGTATTGCCCGGGAAAGCTAAAGCTTTCAATAATAGTATATGTTTATAATTAATCAGATTCAATAAAAGTGTTACTTATTAAATAGGACAACGATAGTGGTTACTGGTTAGGTGTGGTTTATAATTCTTTAAATATTGGAAACAAATTAAAGATAAGTATTCTAACCTTATGGGAAAAAAAAATTAGTTCGAATAATTTTTGGCAGGTGATGTAGGAATGATATTGTCATTGAGGTCATTGAGCTTTGTGCTTCCTAAAAAAATCTGTAAACAAAAAATAAAGCTGACCGAAAAAATTAAGAAAGCAAACAATTAACGTACTCAAAATATAAATACTTAATTAATTATATATACTTACTCCATTATAAATTTGAAATATTTTGATGATACTACATATTTCAGTGTTTCATAAGTGTTCACATAAAGAGGGCCAATGGCTATAATTATTTAATTAATCACAAATATGTAATTGAATTTACATTTTTGATTGGATGTCACCTTTTATGAATAAAATGAATGTGTTTTTATGTTTCAGGTTTTTTATTTAGCATTTGTTTGTAGTTTCTATGACATTATATAAAATCAGCTTATTTAAAATTTTTCAAATTGCATTAATTTAAATCATTATTTACAGACGTAAAAAGGTATAATTTATATTTCTTTATATTTGCCGCTTTTTTTGATAGACATTGTTGTCATTATTCAAAGAGGTAAACATAATCTTATTTTTTACCTGTTTTGTGCATTTTTATTTTATACAAAAGAGGTTACTTTTACAATTCAAGACGGTTCATTATTTATAATCAAATTCGCGATAATTATATCAATATGTATTTCTCGTTGTACGTACGTGCGTTAAAAGAAACTTATAATAAAGATTACTGCGTTCTATATAAATTCAACTGTTTTTTTAGATCATCCATTGATGATTCTGGAAATAAATCTTTCCTTTCCTGAAGAAGCTTCATGACCTCTATTAAACTCTGCGATTCTACTCTGTAATAAAAAGGGGGAAAATATTTTTATACCTTTTCCTAAACTCATGAAATTTAATTTTAATGTACAAAAAAAATAATTTACTCTTTTTCTTTATCTCGATCTTCTAAACTTAAGTTCTCTTCGAGTACTTTCTGCTGTGCCTTCTTAAAACGTGCCTGTAAACCTATCCTTAGAATTTCATCATTTTCTTCCTCTTCATCATCGTCCTTTTGACTCTATAAAAAGAATAAGAAAAAAACAAAAAACAAACGATGCTTTAAAATTAAATTAAATTTACACGAAAATTTGTGGCCAAAACTAAAATAAAATTTAATTAAATCTGTCTCAAAATAAAACGCAATATAGTTCATTCTTCCGGTTTTGTCTATTTTTAAGTTGAAAACAAATATACTGTTTGCATGAAAAAAGTCAAGCAAGTTAATATTTTATAAATATATATTATTATAAAAATATGATATTAAAGTTTCGTAATATTATTATATATTACTATAATTATTAGCTTCATATCAAAAAGACTGTAAATTTTCGTTTTATTATGAACACATAAAATATGTTTAGAAACATAAAATTAAATCTAGTTAAGTTGATAAATTGTACTTATTTAATTTTAATGACAAATACTTACTTGTTTAACTCTACTGCTTTTGAACCACAATAAACTTAATGTGAGCGTAATTACAATTGTAATAATAGCAATTAAAATTTCAAGTGCATTAAAATATCCAAAACTGATGAGGGTGGTGAAAATCTCCTTTACATTTTCAAGAACCATATCTATAATTCTTATAAACAATCATAAGGCAAAACTTTGTGTTAGATTATATTTTGAGGTTATGCACTGCAATATTTGACAGAATCGACAAAGTAGAACTTTCCGATAGAACCAATTTCTACCTTGCTTTATCCCTGTCGTACTCGGGAGAGTAATTTTAAGAGAGTTACCTTGAGAGAAAATTATATGCAAGAAAATATAAATTTAATTAAAAATCGTATATAGTTATGAGTTCTATAAAAAAGTTATAAAAGTATATCTAATTTCTTTTAAATCACGTGTATATTTAATTTTCTAAGACACTTTAAGTGTTGTAAACAGGCGTTATAAACAATTCTTCAAAAATGTTTTTCAAGCAGACTTAACAAATTATTTACACAGTAAAAATATTTTTTTAAACATATACAAAAAAAGTTCTATATGAGACAGTCTCAGTTATATAAAATTTTTCTACATAAATTCATACATTTTTTTTATTATAGCTTTGAATTAATTCAAGTGAGATTCATTGTTTATCAATTAAAAAAACATCAGATTTTAATTATCGATAACAAAAGACTGATGAATATCTTAACTTATCAAAAGATGCCCTATGTCATACCTAATTATTAGCTGATAAAAAGTACTTATTTGCTTTCGATAATTCAGTTTAAAATTCTCACTATTAGAGTCTACTGTTAAAAAATTATTCTACTACGGAAGAGTAGCCACAATTAATAATGATTTACTTTTGTTCTTTAATTTTACCAAATTAAATCATTATTGATTTTGTCAATTTGAAAAAACTTGTGCCCGGAAGACCTGAATAGTAAATTTCAGATCACTTATTATGATACACAGAAATTTGATTTTTTTGCTTCAACTTCCTGGTTTGATATTCTGATTGATATGAGAAATTAGATATTCAGACATTAGAGAATTTGTCCAAATACCAACTGTGGTCTCGCATTGTGGCTAGGAGACCTGCACTTAATACGGTTGGGTCGTTGGTACCAAAGGATATCCTTCCTGATCCAGATAATGGAGACATTGTGCCACCAAGTGCGCTAAAAAATTCGTTTAACATTATATTCCAATCAAATCAAAATATAGTTAAAATGGAATTTATTTTTAATTAATATACCTAATGATAGCAGCGCAAGCGCAAATGTCCCATTTTTTAATTGCTGTCATATGCACATATGCTGTTGCATTTCCTGCAGAAATTTCTAAAGCCTTATAGCCTAAAAAATAAATTGGAAAAAATTAGCTTCTTTATCAAAAGATATAATATAAACTTTTTTGTTCTTTTATTTTGCTAAAATTTTATATAAAGACTGAAATAAATACGAACCAGCACCAGCTGCAGAAATAATCTTAACATTTTCACCAAAAGCTAATCTCGAGGCATTTTGGACTAATCCCGCATGTGATCTCGAAACGATTAGAACAGGAGGTTTAGCATCTTCTGATGGCTGAAAGAATTTTTTATTTGTGTTAATAATTTCTATTATGAAAATTTAACAGATTTCGAATTCATGTCTCCGAAATGTAAATGGTTTAGAACTTAATAATTTGCTAAGAGTTTTTAAGTTTGTTGAAACAAGCACTAGTTTTGATATTATGTTTTAGTTTTTTTTTTTTACCAAAATATGATTTTTGAGATTTGCTGAAACTCCGTGTCCAACCCAAGCCCAGTATGTTGATTTTGATTCAAATGGTTTGTGTATAACTCCTATAATTGGTTCCTTTTTGACTGCTATGCAAACCATTGTTGTGACGTACTGTAACAAATTTTCTGAAAGGAAAATTGCTGTCGTAAAAATAGCCTTGAGAATTAAGGGAAAATGAAAAGAAGTTCAGTCATTTTCGTTATTTTAAAACTCAGTTTTCAATTGAGGAAATATATTAAATTAGAATTCTGCTTTTGATATATTATTTACCTGTAAATTCTTTTGTAGCATCTAGAGGATCAATCCAAACCGTTACATCATTAACATCAACGAGACTATCGTTAATATTATAATCCTCTAAATGTTTCATAGAGTCCTTCAAATCAGAAATGTTCACTTTATCGCATTCTTTTGATTCCTCTTCAGAAATAACTGTTATTTTTGGAAATGCAGCAGTTAAAGTGTGATACATGGCACAGTGCGATTTATAATCCGCTGCTGTCACAGGATCATTTACACCTTTTAAAAACAAACAATTACATTAGAAGAAATTTTCATTAAAAAACTGCAGAAAATCAAGGACGAAATCAAAAATCGAGCAGTTTATTGACATAACCTAACTCACCTTCCTTTGTTTTTCCTTTGCTTTGAATGTTTAATCGCATGTTATTATGCACTGCAATTATTTCTAAGCCGCCCATTTCTGCTGCTCTAATCGCACCGGCCAGAAGTTCTTTCATTGAGATTGTATTTTTTCCTAAATTCGTTGATGATGAGCGTATCCAGTACAAGTACACTAAAATTAAAATACCGGCTATCACACAAAGTCCAAATTTTCGTATTCGTAAATTAGCCCCGAGATACATTTTCGATTATTGTTTTAAATTTCTGGAATTTAAAAAATATGTAACAAACTATTTGGCTTTTTAATTTGTGTTTTTAAAATGCACTACACCAAAATCAAATTTGTTCCATGACGCAGCCATTTTTTTGCAATCCAAGAGTCGAGTGAATAGTGGCGAAATATTGAGTGAATTAAAAAAAAATAACTTTTTAGATTTGCTTGATAATGAAAATTTAATATGCCTTAATTGTGTATTAATTTAAATTTGTTTGATTTAAATAGAAAAAAATGAATTTGAAAAATCGATATTTATAAAGCTGTTAACAGAGGTCGCTGACAGAGAAGCGCTAAATTTTGAAATATTAAGTGCTTATATTTTTAGAAATAAAGAATATTAATATTTTTTTGTGCAAAAAATCGGATTTATTAACTAAAGGTAGGAATACATTAAACGCTTAGAACTGTTTCGGGTACTTCGAATACCCTCGCATTATTTCAAGGCTTCTCATTGAAGCAAATAAAAAAAATTAATTCAAAGCAGAACAGTCGAAACTTTAAAATAATACCCTAATCTTCGTTTTACTACTCGAATATGTAAACACAGTGGTAAACAGAGTGTGAGTATTTCAAATATTGCTTTCGAAATTGTGCTAAAGAAATTGCATTTTTGCACTACTCTGTTTTTTTTACTTTCACATAAAGAATTACGTATACGTATGCACTCTAAACAAGTGTCGGAACATTCGAACATCTTTCTCAGCGATCTAATACCAATATAAATTATTATTTTCTTCTCTGAAAATAATGAGCTTCCTAAAATCTAATTCACGTTATATTAATGATAATAAAATAATTCGAACTTTTGACCGCATAGTTCGTGTAACTTAGTAATTCGTAGTACTATTAATTTTTTTTAATGTAACAATAAGAATTAAAATTGTATTTTACGCCTTTGTTCTAAATATAGGAATACTCTGACATTTTTTATTATTTTGAAGAAATGTTTCTTGAATTCCCTGGATGGGGCGTCAAAGCACTCTGGGTGGTCAGGCACTGTCGAAGAGTTGACAGTTTGATTATTCACTTTGGCCAGTCAGCTCAGTTATACACTGTCGTCTAAAAAAAAGGATATTATATATAGTTAAAATTGAAGGCTAGATATTTGAATTGGTCTTAAAATGGAGAGGATTCTTAATTCTTACCATGGTACCACCATTTTGTCTTCTTTGGATTTTTGTTACAAGTTTTCACGTAGAACGAATTGTCAGGTGGCCTTTTCTGAAAGAACGATAGAGATCTATCAGTGAGAAAATTTCTTTAAGAGGAAGTAGATTTTTTCTGAGTTCCAATAGATATCCTGATTTATATAAATCAGTTTCTGAGGTACTTTTTACCTTTTCTTTGCAACTGCTCAACATTGATACAATACTCAGACACACGCTTTGCACACTAAGGGCAGGTGACCAATCATCAGTGAGAATAGAGAGACAGATATGACCATTGCTGTAAACGTGAGGGTGAACGGGAATGTTTCCTCCAATAAACGTAACTTCTGGTGAGTCGAATGGATATTTGGAACTGAATTTAAATTGAAGTTGAAAGCGTTCACCCTCGTATAAAGTACCCTTTGCACCTTCCATATGTACAATCCACTGAGTCAAATTTTCGTCCACGTGCTCTCCATCAACGTGCATTCCTGGTGGAGGCTCACGAATTAAGGACATCAACTCCTTCTGCAATCGTCTCTGAAGAAATAATATCACATTATTTATCAAATTTATATTCACAATCACTTAAACCAATCCCATGGAATTAACTCCAGAATTTTACAACACAAATAAAAAAAGAATCCTCGATATTTTCAATTAAATTTTCAATTCCAGTCTTCTTTAAACTGAAATGTTGGTAGTTGGAAGATTAATAGAATAGAGCTTACAAATGATGTGAAAGAGAATGTATCCTTGCTAGTCTAATTGACTTAATTCTAACTTTACAAGCTTCCAAATCCTGTTATTTGCAATTGAATTGTTTGTAGTTTCGAGGTTAACATACAAGTTTGAAAACTTATTTATCTATTAAGCGTTTTATTAGCTCGTAAATGTTTAAAGTATATATGACGTATTTTTAAAAAAAGACGTCATGAAGACTTAATATGTAAAATTCATAATTTTCCTGAAAGATAAGATAAAAATATCTTATCATACTTCAAGAGAAGTTAAACATAAAATCTTGCTTTTAAATGTTATTCAGATTATTATTACACAATAATAATATTTTAATATATATGTCTATGCGAATATGCGCATCGAATTTCGAGAGGCCTAGCTACGGCCTTCACTATTGATGTAATTGAATTACATATGAAATTAAATAATATAAAGTGCAAACTTATGTAATTAATTTTTGCAAAGCATCACTCTAGAATTAGTCATATTTTGTATGCAATATCTCTTAAGGATTTATAACTAAAAATCAGTGTCGAGTTTTGCCTTTTTTTCTCCAGATGGGACTATTTCAAAATCTAATTCCTAAACAAAATTCTCAAAATTATCTGTAAAGGTTAAACATAAAATAATAGTTAAACGTGATAACATCTTTAATATTGTTAATATGCAAGGACAGACAGTACGAATTTACGAAATTTTTCTGGAAATAATTATCCTAAATACTTAAAACAAAAGACAAAAAAATATGATTTTCGCTATATTCAGCTTCCACATTTTTTGTTTTGCTATTCTTCAGGGCACTGAATTGCATGAAATTCTTAAATTAGATTATTTTTTAATGTAGCAAAATAGGATTGTAGATCCTTTACCTGAAATCAAAGTACAGGTGTTTCTATATGTTAAGAAAAGTCTTAGACACTCACCTTTGACGGGGAAAAGTCCTCCATTATTGTTAAACCACTATCCTTTGAATAACATAACCATTCTTCATTCTGGAACTTATTAATCGGTTCTTTCAGCGGAAGGAGGCACTCGATTATTTTGATTGCGTAGGGATTCCTCAGGATTTAACGAGCATTTTCAATAACTTTATTGTTTTTTCGCGACACGCAAAAAGAGGAGCTTTCTAGGTGAAAAATTAGTCTCTCACGCAACTTGACAATCGACAATCGTGTAAATCGTGATTCGTTTTTTTTAGATATATGGAAATGTCGATCATTGGTAGAATCCTGCCTTATTCGGAAAGTAATATGAAGAGCATCTCTTGGCAAAACTATCAATTGTTTATTAAAACAGTCAAGAAGACTGTCAAGAGCCGAAGATAGCCGGTAAAATAGTGCACAAGATTGGAGTTACATGTTTGAAATTAGAGAGGCAGCACTTTCTAAAGTCTAAAAAAGCGACTGCAAACGTCTTTTAAGAGAACTTTTGAGAGAGGCCGCCGGATCTAAACCTAACCTTGTCTATAATTTCTGGAAAAATTCGAGCTGTCAGCTGTTGTTAGCTGTCAGATCAAAAATTTCTCTCTTTTTGGAGAGGAAGAGCATAAGCTACGAACGCTTTTGAGGGATTAGGAAATTCGTGTAGACTGACCATAGTCCACGAACTTTCCAAGGTCCCTAAAATACGATCCGTCTGATAAATTTCCATTCGAAAAGTACCCGGTCGTTGGCCGCACCCGCCGCACCCCAATAATTCCTCGTGTGATTCATGTGATTCATGCAAACGCATTTACTCCCTTATTGAGAATATTGTGGAATTTTTTAAAAGTCATCTTTGCAAATTGAGTGCAACTTTTATTCCCAAGTTGGTCCGTTTGTGAAATGACGCAAGTACACAGTTTTGGATTGGATACCATCTCCTGTCATGCCTGGAATAAAGATAGAACTGGTTTGGAAACTTTCTTATAATAAAGAGTTTAATTTAATCATGAAGATCACGAGATTTAATATAAAATATAGATAAGGTTACATTTATCGTTGTTTATAAATTGTTATAATTATATGAACCTTAATTTTTTCAATTTTGCGGATTAGTTTTTATGTTATGTATTTTCTAATTCAAATTTCTTAGTTTAAGAAGATTGACTAAAAATTTATTAATATATTAAATTTTTTTAAATGTTGTAGAAGTGGTCTTGTGTCCAAACAATAACGAGGTTCATGTGTACAAGCAACAGTCGATGGGATGGAAGCCATTACACGTAATGCAAGAACATGAACATCGAGTAACTGGAATCGACTGGGCTGTAAAAACAAATCGAATCGTTACTTGTGCTGATGACAAGAACGCCTTTGTCTGGACTCAAGGGGAAGATGGAAAGTGGAATCCTGCGATTGTTTTGCTTCGAATGAATCGAGCAGCCACTTGTGTAAAGTGGTCTCCTCTAGGTACATTTTGAAATCATTCCCACTTCTTATTTAGATAAATGTAGTTTTAACATTGTCTATTTATATCTTTTTCAGAAAATAAATTTGCTGTTGGTTCTGGAGACAGAGTTATCTCGGTTTGTTATTTTGCTTCTGAGAACAATTGGTGGGTCTCGAAACACATCAAGCGACCTTTGCGATCTACGGTGACTGCAATTGACTGGCATCCGAACAACAAAGTTTTAGTAGCTGGATCAACTGATTACAAAGTTCGAGTTTTCAGTGCCTGCATTAAAGATATGGAGGATGCACAAAATCAAAGCGCTTGGGGAACAAGTTCTGTGTTTGGGACATTGTTTGTTGAGTTTCCAAACTCCCTGAGTGGAGGTAAGCTTACTTTTAATTTCTGTTAAAGAACATGACAAATATTTTTCATTTAACTTAAATTCAATAAATTTAACGGGTCAACAAATTTTCTAACAAGATTTCTTTCTTTTCAAGGTGGATGGGTACATGCAGTTGCTTTCAGTCCCTGTGGCAACAAAGTCTGCTGGGTTGGACACAATTCCTCGATATGCATAGCAGATGCGACGAAAGGAAACGCAGTTGTTAGGCTATTCACAGAACACTTACCGTTTCTAAGTTGCTCGTGGATGGGACCTAATTCCATTATCGCAGCGGTAAACATAACTTGAAGTTAAATTATTGATAATTTTTCTTTGTTGTTAGAATTTTGTATTGTTACATATAAAAACGATATTTTTCAGGGTCATAATTGCATACCAATGATGTACTCTCTGGACGATAATGGTCAAATTTACTTCGTATCGAAGTTGGACAATACACAAAAGAAGGGAGCAGCTGGATTGTCAGCTATGCGGAAATTTCAGTCGTTGGATCGACAAGCTAGAGTTGAAACGAACGATAGTTCTCTTGACAGCATTCACCAAAATACAATTACTTGTGTGCGCAAATTGTCTGACTCGACGTTCAGCACAAGCAGTCTAGATGGTCAAATTGTTGTTTGGGATATGAAGGTAAATCTCATTTTATTTAAAATTTAAATGAAATTATAACATGTCATATTAATTCTAACAGAATCTTGAAATTATATAGAGATCCTACAAAATTCTAATGAAATTATTTAATATCATATTATTTTTCTTTTATTACCTAATAATATTTCTTTGGTTTTCAAGCTCATGGAGAACTCAATGGCTGGAATGAAGATTGTCTAAGTCCCTCGTCCTGTTTACGAGATATCCAGAAGAATATTGTTGCACTAAGTTCAACAATGTATAAAGATAATAATAAATGTTACCCACTTTCTGAAAATGACATTTTTTCTTTCTACTCTTGAAATTCTCCCTCAAGAAGGTTGGAAAGTCCCGGGGGTTCATTATTTATTATTTAATATAAACAGGTTCTATTATTACTATTATTAACTGCAGTATCTAAATCATTTTTCATGTTCAAAGAAAAAGGGTATGAACTACTCCTTTTAAACTGAACTATTGATTACCTGCAAAAACTTTCAGCGATGTGAAAAGCGCGACCCTCTTGAATGTACATAGCGCAATGTCAACGTCCTGAAACTGTTTGGTCATTGCTGATGCAAAGAATAAAGGGCATATTTATAGCCTCAGACAGATTGTAACCAGAGCAATTTAGTGTAAAATATCCTCATGTCTTGACGTTTGTACCTTTAAATCTAAAACATCTATAAAAATATGTATCACTAAAAATGATAGTCGTAGAAGCATAGACGCTTGTCTTTAAAAAACTGCAGAAAAAAATTGTTAAAAAGGATAAACAAATTTTATTTCCTGCTGAAATAATCTTTCGATTTTCAGTGGTTACTTATCAAAGTTCTGGTGACTCAGATTCTACCTTAATCTGTGTGGCGCTCTGATCAATCCTAGGGTTCAAATTACCGCTGGAAATTCAAATTTTTTTGTTAAAAGACTCTTATTCGAGTGCTTCTTTTTCTAAAGAAAGGTGGCATCTCAATTAAAATTTTTGAGTTTGAAGAAGTCTGTAAGGCGGGATGCCAAGGGGCAAGCTTGAGTCAGGTTTGCTTGTGGTCGACGTCAAAGCGTGTCGACTGGTCTAGAGACAGGCGCGTTTCGCGCAGGTTCGGCGATGTCGGCGGTTTCTCGAGCATTGGGGGTGCCAAGTCAAGCGGCCTCTCAAATCCACCCAACGCGTTCTAGAAACCAATAGTGGGGGGTAGCCCGACAAGTTCAGATTCAGTGCGAATATCGATTCAGTCTCGCGCAAACCACCCCCGAGTTCCATTGTCGAGCTTCGCAAGCACCTCGACGCCGAGCCGCGCAACTCCCTTGTTTTTTATGAACCTCAACACATCACTTGCATGTAAACAGATAATTTCCTAAGCTTTGAAGCTCATTTTCAAATTAAGCTCACTTCTGTAAAGCTCATCATTCGAGTTTCCAAAAACGAGGGCCGGTATCGATTTGTTCCAAAAAACTTAGCAGACTTAGGGTGCAACATCCACTCCATTGTTTTAGTGAATATTGCTTTTTAATATAAAACAAGGACCGGTTCCTTCGCTGAAGGTTTAAAGGGATTGCTATTTAAAGAGAATTCAGGGTTTTTAAATTGAGTTTTAAAAGGTGAATTTAAATTTTAAACTGGACTTTTGTTTTTTGTTTGATGATTCGTTGAAGAGAGAGACAAGAGACTTGTGTCATTTATTGAGTTAATGATTTATTTAGTTTGAATTTATTGTGGTTTTATTTTCGATTAGAAAAAGGAAGTGAAGTGTGTCCATCGAGAAAAATCGATGGGCGCATATCGCTGGGTAGAATCTAGTTTCCGTGAGGCGTGAGCATGAAGTGAGTCCGCTGCTCGTGAGCACGAGGAGTGGAGTCGATCGAAAGAAGTGGAGTTTACTCCGAGCTTGGAGCGCACTATGAAAGGAGTTTTCGATTTCCTAGAGGCAAAAGCTCATGGCAGATCTCGACTGTAAAAAGGAATAAGTCTTCAAGGGAAAGATAAGAAAATAAGAGATATCTTATCTTAAGAGATGTCTTCGATATCTGCGCAAGGAGTTGTGGAGAGAGCGAGTGCTGAGCTGACCAAGAGGATTAACGGCTTGGGGCTTCGAGCTTCAAAACATCATGGTTTGTGTGATTTTTTTTCGTTCTATTCTAGAGTCTTTCCTTACTTGCGAACATCTAGTGCAGTGCTACTCGCTCCTGGAAGTTTCTATAGATTTTTTTTTTATTCGATTTCAAATCAAGGATGAAGGCTTTTAAGTCTGAGAATATTTTTAGATCGAAGATAAAATGTAGTTTTTGTTGTTTAATGTTAAAACAGGGTTTGTACGACCTCAATTCATAAAAGATTTATGTGAATCATGCAGTACGATGTAGTAAATTACATATAGTAGACGGTGATACTATAATTGTTGTTTTACGCAATTTCGCGTGAGTCTATGTAATAGATGTTGTTAAGTAAATAAGTTTTCTGTGAAGGAAAAATTCTTTTGTGAAGTTGAATTATTATTTAGGGCAGAAGATTTACTTATGTCTAAGGTTTAGTTCGTTTTAAAACAAGTAAGCCAACATCTTTAAACTTAAAACTTAAACTTCATTAAAATGAAAATTTAGTAACTTGATAATAAAATTTATATTTGATATTGTATAAGCTTTGTACTTTTTTAAAAATAAATAGTGGAAATTATAAAATATTTAGAGGGTAAAAATTTCAAAATTAACTTTTAGTCTGAATCAAATGATTTCTTTTGTTGAAAAGTTGAATTGAATTTCCTACAAGAACTTAAGGTTTTCAAGGGCCGATTGTAGAAAGATTTAAGTTTCGAGTAGAGATTAAACTTGTACTTACAATTAGTGCCAATTCAGCTTTAAAAAATCGATTCCTATTGAAACTAGAACTTTCATAGGTTGATTTTTAAGCCACGTCTCTTGAATTTTAATTAGATAGTGCAATCGACCCTTTTCATGGGCCACATTGCCACACACTATGCAGTTAATATAGCGCAGTAGCAATGCGGTTTGCAATTCAAAATGAACTACTTATCCACCGCTAAAAACTGAGTACTTTAAAAAATGTTTAAATTGGTTAATTTTTTTTTATTACATTTATTTAAATATCTTTAAAATCCTGGAAAAATAGGGCAACCTTTTATAATTATCGATGTTTTAAAATTGTTGTACATGTGTAATCATAAAGTTCAAGGAAATACTTATACTCAGCTGTAACATGTAAATTACAAATTACCTCTGTTCATATATCGATCATGTAGTTAGCGTGGCATAGCTTTCCTCGTGTTAAAAATTATTAATAAAGTAAAAAATTACCGTGTTATGTAGTATAATAGAGAGTTATTAAGGCCAATTTTAATAATAATAAACAAAAATAATAAGATTTTGTGCCGCAGTGAAAAAGTATATGTAAGTAGAATTCTCAGGTAATGATCAGACGAAAATGAAGATCGGAATGATTTTAAATTCGAATGCTTAAAAACATTGATTTTAATTTTAAATTTAAATAAATTTCGTACGTATATTATATACAAATTAGGAATGATCAGTATATTAAGTTTATAAATAAAAGTTCCATATTGTTTAAAGTTTTATGATGTTTCTTAAATTGCCTTTCAGGATCAACTTAAGGTTTAAAGTTCGTCAGATCTAAACAAAGTCAATGAAATTTTCATCCTTTTTTTAAGTAACTATCACTTTATTTACATTTGACAAAATTGACAAGCACTAAATCGCCTTTGTATCAGATTTACATTAGATACCAAAACATTCTCACAAACCGACGATCGATAAATTTACGTGATTTAAATTATTTTTTATTTCCTTAAACACATGTGCTAACTAGGTACTTATATTTATTTATGTATTTATGTAGTCTTATTTGACTTTTATATCACAGTTTCTTTAAAATTTATTAAGCAGCCTAATTATATACTTGCACGTAGATGAAAATGGTAGATGTATATAAAAAATAATTTAAAAATGAATTTCTGACAAACATTTAAAAATTAAGTAAGGAAGTGAATAATTGAAAAAATATTCTATTCCGAAACTACTCGAATTTTAATTTGTAGGTAAATTAATCTCCTAGAGGAGAGTATTAGCAATAAAGTAAAAAGAAAGAAGAAAATCAATTTTGTAGTGAATGGATATTAAAGTCGACATTCTATTTGCGGTATTAAATCCAGGTTCGATCCTCTTGTAACGCAGGATTGAACCGAAGAAATAATTTATTTCAAAATGGGGATAAATCCGGGATTTCACTGATTCAGATTTTCATTCCATAATTTAGAAAATTATCTGAAAGATCGACATGTTAAGGCTTAAAACTAAATTATATTATATTTAATTTCTACTTTTAGAAAATTGCATCAAGATCTTGAAAACGAATCAGGAGTTTGGCTCCGATTTCTCTGTTATCAGCTAAGATCAACTCAGTACTTACTAGAGCAGAGAGAGTCTGAATTTTTTAAATTAAGTATTTGATTATCGAATTTTAGTTTAAGCTTTATTATTAGATATTTATATGTTTTCAACTATAGGGTTTCTCAAATATGTAAAAGATATTGGTAGGTGTTCAGTCAACTGCTCTTTTCTTTGAAAATTCGAAATTATCTTTCCATCTACTCTAAAACCGCACTCGGATCGATAATGATTTGCGACTATCCGATTCAAAATTGTCTTTCTGTTTTCTTTTTGATCTCGTCTGTCGAAGTATTCAAATCCGTTGTTCACACTACTTCCTCCAAGACTATAAGATAAGTAGCTTGAATGGAATCCAGCCAGTCAAAGTTGGAAGATTGCCAAACAAAGAAACTCTGATAAAATCAGCAGGAATTTCAACTGTTTCGTCATGACGGTTAATCATTCGGTACAGACTATTGATAATAAAATAAGACTTTCGGGGAGGTTTTAAAAATAGGCTGATTCATGAAAAATATAAAAAAATCCATAGGATCTGTTTGAACTATATTTTAAAAAAGAAATTGATTTTCTTTACACTTCATTTAATATTCAAACTCCACTTTTCAGTATTTTTCCTTCAAGGGTATATATAATATCAAATGTAGGTGTATACCGATTGCATATGTGCATGCATTGCAAATAAATTCACCTGATTGCACTATTCTAATTTTAAACCATTTAAAATTAAATTATTCTAAATTATACAATTTCAAATATTAAACTTTTTAAGTTGAAACTTAAGGCAGTAAACTATTTCAAATTGGAAACCTTATGGATTAAATAATAATAATTAGGAAGCCATTATTAAAAGGATGAATAATTTTAAATTAAAAGCCTTGAACAAGTAATTTAAATTGGTTTTTATATTTATTCGATAAAACAACTGAAAACCAATTTTATTTCGCAGACTTAATGATGGCAATTAAAAATTGAAATCCGTAAAGGTAGAGCAAAGGTCAACAAAAGCTGATATTATTTTGGTTTGGATATAATCCTTCTCTTTTTTCTCAAAAAGAATCCTTCATCATACAAAGAGGTTTGAGAATTCGAAATATGCACAATTTTATTATAAGTTACGAGTTAAATTCTGCATATAAAACCACGATTTTTACAAATTCTACTGCATTCTGCATATTCTCTGTTTTGATTGGAAAATTGGTGAGATATGTTGATATTGATTTTTATTTCATTGCAGGTGGTGGGAAAGCGAGTGTCATGGAAAGAGTCACTAATGTATTTTGTGGAGGAGGAGCAGTGGCTTACACAAATCTGCAAAGTGCAAATAATGCAAATTCGACGCCAGAAAAGCCGAGTAGAAGTGTTTCAGTGCCCGTAAATAGTACAAGCAATATGGGCAATAATAAAGTTTTAAGTAACAATCGAATTGAATCGGCTTCCATTCGACCGAGAATCCCGAGAAATCGGGGTAAAAATGTTCCACTAGCGGGTGGTGGTACAGGCGGATATATTCCACCTTGCACTTGGGAACAACTTATGCAAGACGACCACTTTTTAAGTCGATTTGTTCTCTACTTCAACGCCTCTGAAAGAAGAGTTTTAGCTCAGGTAAATTTACATTCGGAAACTGGGAAGCTAACTTAATTCATCTACCTATATTTTTTTTTGTTTCCAGATTTCTACTTTCGATTCTTTTCTAAAATTTAAAGTCTCTAAATTCTGAATTCTTTATCAATAATTTATTCTGAAATATTATTGAACTATATTTTCAGGTTTGCACAAGATGGAGGGATGTTTTGTACGCAAAACCAAGACTTTGGGCCGGATTGGTGCCAGTCGTAAGATGTCGGGAAGCCCGGGCAATGGCATCCAGTTCACGTGCTCGACTTTATGCATCTTTAGTCAGGAGAGGCTTCCACTCGCTCGTTTTGTTAGGAGCCTCTGACGAGGATATTCCAGAATTAACGCACGGTTTTCCTTTAGCACAAAGACACGTACAAGTGTTATCCTTGCGCTGTTGCGCAGTCACCGACAGAGGTTTAGAAGCTCTTCTCGATCATCTTCAGGTACTAAAAAGAAAAAAATGTTTTGAATCATTTCGAAATTTGAAACACATAAAAAATTTTGTGCAATTTTGTTATTTTTCTAAGAAAAGCATTTTTAAACCCAAGTCAATTTTCTTTATCATTGTTCACATGAGCAAGGATTTAATCGATGCATATGATTGCGTCTAAAAATAATTAGGGGTTTTTTCACTTAATTAGAGGTTGCTATTTCTAGCTTCATGGGGAAGGTCGTCTTTATGATAGCAAATAAGTATAAAGGGATGCCGGTAATCGATAGATGTATCAATAGTTTTCAGGGCTTTGTAATAAATTTCCAAGAAAATATTTTCAGTTATAGGATTCCGAAAATTGGACTGAAGTAATTTATAATTTTGTAAATTGATTGCAGGCCTTGTTCCAGTTGGAACTCGCTGGTTGCAATGAGGTAACGGAAGCTGGACTCTGGGCTTGCCTCACGCCTAGGATAGTTTCATTATCTTTATCGGATTGTATTAATGTTGCTGATGAGGCCGTTGGAGCTGTGGCTCAGCTTTTACCAAGCCTCTATGAATTTTCTCTGCAAGCTTATCACGTCACGGATGCTGCCCTCGGTTATTTCAGCGCTAAGCAAAGCACATCCCTCAATATTTTGAGGCTGCAGAGTTGCTGGGAACTGACCAATCATGGCGTTGTCAATATCGGTATATTTCAGTTTTATGACCTAAAAAAAACTAAACCATTAAATATATTTAAAATAGAAATAGACGACAAATAGTTATAAAATGAAAATTACTTTCTTCTATAAGGAATAATTATTTTTACAGTACATTCCTTGCCGAATTTGACTGTTCTTTCGCTTTCGGGATGCAGTAAAGTGACGGATGATGGGGTCGAATTGATAGCAGAAAACTTGCCAAGACTTCGTTCACTAGATTTGAGTTGGTGTTCGAGAATCACGGATGCGGCTTTGGAGTACATCGCCTGTGACTTGAACCAATTGGAAGAACTTACCTTGGACAGGTATTGTTTAAATACTTTATAGAAATACCATAGTTCGAAGTAATTTATGAGATGGACTAAAAGAACAAAATTGACAGAAGATGTGAAACGAGTTGCTATATTTTTATTATATATAACTTTGAGACTCAATTTTTCTTCTGTGAAATAATTCCCTCGTGTTGACATTTACGAGACAACATCAAAATTGTGCTAAATGTATTCAATAAATTTCCTGCCTTTTTACGATAGGCGAGTTACATCCATGAATAAAAAATATTGCCAAGTATTTCTATTTAAGGATGTGTTGCACAACGCGCAAATTTTAGCAGCTGAGAAATGTCAGAACGCAATGTGGTTTCTGTAGAGTGGCAATTCGTTCAAGCCAATTGAGTCTCTGCCACGATATTAAACGCATGAAATTAAATTACGTTTTCACACCCATCGCGTGTGAATTGACTGTCCTCTCTCTTTAGAGAAATTTACAATTCGTATCTGCCTAAAATGTGCAAGGATATTTTAAGAATAAAAAAATAAGCTTTAGTTGAAAAAAGTTCAATTTTTTTCCAAATGAATTATGCAAAGATATTATTATTCTTTGGTTATTCTTTACTCTCTCTTTTGCAAGAGTACCTTGAACAAAAATAATTTCCAGTGGGTGAAGACTTATTTTGACAATTATTAAAACGAAATACTTTCTGGCATGGTTTCTTATAAACTTGTGCAGAATCAAGCTTTTCTTAAAATTACAGTTAAAATATTTGTGGAAGGTTTTAAAATGTATTTTTTAGTTTCTGTTTTTAGTTGTTGACATTTTTCCTTTGTTTTTAGGTGCGTTCACATTACGGATATTGGCGTGGGATATATTTCGACAATGGGTTCATTGAGCGCTTTGTTCCTAAGATGGTGTTCACAGCTTAGAGATTTTGGACTTCAGCATTTGTGTGGAATGCGATCTCTTCTAGTTTTGTCTGTGGCTGGTGAGATTTTTTTTTTCATTAAATAAGAAAAATTTACGAGCCTTCAATTTATTGAAATTCGAATATTTTTAAAAATTCTCTGACTCTCCAAGGTTTAGCAGACTTCAAGGCAATAAATTACCACATTATTTTTCAGGTTGCCCATTGCTAACCAGTAGTGGTTTGTCGAGTCTAATTCAATTGAGGCATCTCCATGAATTAGAACTAACCAACTGTCCAGGCACGTCTAGAGAACTCTTCGATTATTTACGAGAACACTTACCACGTTGTCTGATAATTGAGTAAGCATCAAGCGACACTTGACTCGAAACGAGACTTCGAGACTGCGTTTATCTCAAGGGTCTTTTCTCTTCTATAAGAGAGCAAGACTCATCTAGTCAGGAAGAGTAAAAAGTACAAGAGCAACTAAGCTTCGAGACAATTTGATCGCATAACAATTAGGGAAACGACTTGCCGCGACCGAGGATAACGTCCACACAAGAATTTAAGCCAAACTATTAATTAAAGGGCAGAGTCTAGCTTTTGACAGTATAAAATAACACGATTTTAAAGATAGTCAATAGTTCTTTTTCACGCGCCGTTTTATCGTGCCTTTTTTGTTTCACTTTTGAAATAGAATATATTATTTTCCACGTCAAGTTACTCCTAAATAAAAAATATTTAAATAACCAAATAACAATATGGAAACGTCAGAGACAAAACTGATTAATTGAATCTTTTATTACACAGTGGATATGAGATGAACCACTAGTTAGATCTGTGATAAATGTATACATAGTTTTTTATTTTTATTTATTGGGTATTCTGTTTCACAATTGTTTTTTTACCTCGCAGTACTTTGACGTTCATCCCTCCATTAATCTTACATCATTAATCATATCTATCGAATAGCTTCAGTGTTCGAAAATTCCATGTTGCTTGAAAAGTTACTATCTTTTAGTAACGGAAATCATCTATTTTTAATACTTTTTACATTAAATAAAACGATTGAATTTTCAGCATATATTTCGAACTCTTCTCTTCATTTTATGCACAAATTATTAAAGCGAAAAAATATTTCTAATATTCGTTGAATAAAATGGAGAAGCTAAATTTTGAGTTTAGGACTTCGATCCAACACCCTCAAATGTAGTTTGATATGAAACCAAACCTCAAGAAACGAATCAAAATTAGTTAAACTCATGTTTAACAAACTGGTGTTATTTAAAATATCGAAAATTCTATTGAATTTATTACTGTTCTCTTAAGCATCGTTCAATTTTTTAAGTGAAACTGTAAAACATTATAAAGGTTTAAAAAATAAAAAATTTCGAACACTGATTAGCTCGCTTTAAAACGGTAATTTAGGGACTCAATACTGAGAAAAAAACATTCCAAAGCATGTTAAATATAATCCCTAAAGCGGTCCTTGCTCTTAACGTCGTTTTGAAAGAATCCTGAGATTGTAGATATAGAAAGAGTGTAACAATTTTTTTTTGCCTGAATTTCGTATATTTGTACAAATTTGAATGTCATTCTTTACCGAGTTTATATGTATATGATTAATTTTAGACACACTTAAGAGCACCAGCACTCAAGATGGTGAAAATGAGGACCGCCTCAGTCCTAGGTGTTTTAAGATTTACATAGTCGATCTGACAATACGCAACTTGTATTAAGAATAACTCGAGAGAGATCGATGCTTATTATATTTAAATTGAAAATTGATACGTAACTCGATAGGTGTATGGGGATCCAAAATTTAAATATCTTTTAATTCACTATACTAAATTTCAAGCGCTTAAAACTAATTTAAATGCGATTGATTTCAACTATTTAAAGCATTTTAGATTGCATAAATCAAAAGGTACTATTTTTAGAGCATCTCCTTTTTGAAGTTTGGGTTTCCATAAACTTAAATTCCTATCTTCTTAGTGTTCTGTAATCTTAAGATATTTCCATACTGAGTTTTTTTCACCGTATCGTCTTAGGCGTTTAGTAAAAACACGTGAGGTAATATTGATACATTATTTTGTGTGGTGAAAGTTGTTAATTTTAATAAATCATGAAGTTGATGAATGTTAAACTACAAGGTGTTTCGCTATCCGTTCATCATAACGAAAGACCTTGCATCCATACAATAATATCGGAAGAGAATTCGTTCACTGTAAAACTTCGCGTCAGATTTTACAGGAAATTTTGACTTTGATGTGTGAAACGTGTTAGGGCGCGCAGTTGCAAGTTTCGAGGGTACAAAATAAAAATGTCCTTGTAAATATTGTATAAAACATTGCCGAACACAATTTCGTTTATTGGTGAAAACAGAAAAAACAGTTACATCCATGTACACAACGTTTAGACTGTACGGGATATCATACCTCATTGTGACTCGATTCGAAGAGTAATTAGTTTTAAGAACGAGCGGTTATAAGACGGGATGACATACGTACGAAATAAAAATAAAGATTAATAATTAATGATTTAATAACTCTCATCAGTAACCTGAACTCACGTGTTTTCCCACCAGCTCAGACATCCGAGGCCTGGTTCGTCAATTGCGCCCTGGAAATGGTAAAACAAAGTCTAATTATCATCTAAAAAGTAATAATACTAAATGATAAACACCAATAATTTTATTTTAGCAAAAAAGGTGATTTTAAAATAAATTTACATACCCATAGAGTGTACGGCGAAGTATTTTTCGTTTCAGACTTTTCTGCTTCGCCAGAAATTTGAGGACTACTGGGTGATGTTTCGGAGAAGATTTCATTGACGACTCTGAATCGAATAATTTCGTCTGTAACCAAATTTAGATCATTTAAAGTTATAATGTATATTCTGTTAATATTTTTATAATTTTTATAGGCTTATAATCAAAATCTTAATTACGTTCGTCCATGAAAAGGTCGTGCTTTTCTCCATCTTCAGTTTTGTATTCCCATACCCAAATTCTCTCAGTCTCATCAAATCTCGATTCATGCTGTAGTTTCTGAGGTGGAATGACGATGTCTTCAAAAAATCCCACAGTCACTGAAGTATACAATTTTATTTCAATACTGTTCGAAATTATTATACTTAAAAAGATAGTAATCAAAATAGTTCTAATATTTGAGGTTCTAGAATGAAACTATTAATAGGTTGCCTTAACTTTAAATTTGTTATAGCAATTTGATACATTAGAAATTATTATATTTAAAATTACCATGCACTCCTTCAACGCTGCAATTTCGTATTTTTCCAATTAATATTTCTTCCATAAACGGACGAAAGACAATAAATCGAAATGATACCGGTGTGTGAGAAGAACCATCTCCTGGAAAAATGTATGATTCTTCTATTTCTTTAATATCGTGTAAAGCGATACATAATCCCACCTTTGGGTAAACCTAAAATAAAAGAAAGTAAATAACAAACATTGTTCCAGATGCTATATTACAATGCCGAAATATTAATGGAATTAATACAGGTAGTTAACAAATCTTAGGAAAATTATCTCAAGACAATTCTTTAAAATTATTACTCGGAGTCTGATAGAATCTTTATAAAATTTTCATGCAATCTGTGATTTATAATGAATAAGAAAACTTTTTTAGCATAAAAATTTACTTTGAAAAGTAATTAATTTCTAAAAATATTACCTTATTTGCAAGTTTTCTGTTTAATTCATCAATGATAGCGTCGTTCAACTTTCTCTTGAATTTCCAGGGTGGGATTTTTACAGTATCTTTGAATTCCGTGAGAACAAACATTTTAATATTTACAATTACTATTTACATTCCTGGTTAAGCAAAAATATATTTAATGTTTGTCGTTAAAGCTCAAGCTCTTCACTGATGTCAACTGATGTGCACGTGTGCGCCGCACGGGCGCGCACATCACGATGCAGTGATGCCAACTGAATCAACTGAATGATTTATCATCTCTCTGGATCTCTCAGAATCCTCAGCAGCTCACTCGTTTAATGCTCTGGCAGAATGCTTGCCAAATGCTTGCTTATTCCTTATTCCAGAGCTTATTGAAGAAATGGTTCGATTCCCGAAGTTGCCTCAAATTAATGGCCAATCGTCTGCTAGAATTAGTCTGGCGTCACATCTAGC
>JAUESI010000010.1:14001801-14014473 GCA_032275145.1 Synergus laeviventris | reverse complement strand
CTGGTAAGCCTGGTAAGTGCTAAGTGGTTTCTTCGGTTTATTCCGTCACATTTTCGTCATAAACACGTGTGTTTAGTTTATTATGGATATAGTTAACGAAATACTTAAGAAAACTGCCGAAAATGGAAATCAGATTAAAGAAATTACGGTTGACAAGGATGTGGAACTCGATATTGATGTGGGAACACTATTAGCTTCAGATTATAACACATTTGACAACAAAAGTTTAAGGTAACCTAAAAATTCCATTTTTATTTTGAAATTTTCTATTAGGTAAAAATAAATATGTTTAATTTGTTTACGTAGTTAATACAAAATTTTCACTAAGTTAAGGTATAAAAGTGGAGAAGATTTTACTTTTAATTAAAATTTAGACTCATAACAATGTTATTATTAAGCTGATGGTGCAATCTTTTGAGAGTATTATACTTTTCAGTTGAATAATTTTAAATTGAAAAGTTTAAATTTCGAAAATTTTTAATTAAATAAGTTCTATATAGAATAATTTGAAATTCAATTATTTATAAAGAGGAAATTCTTTATTTGGTCTATATAGGTCTAACCTGGAAGAATTTATAAAAGACACAACTCGAGATAACGTACAGTTGCTAGTTAACAAAATTTGGGAATTACCTACTGAACGACTTGAAGAGGCAATAATCGCTAAATTGCCAAAACCCACATTTATTTTACCACGAGCACGTCGCGTTCCAAAACCTAAACCATTGACAAAATGGGAAGAATTTGCCAAAAAGAAGGGCCTCACCAAAAAGAAGAAGGGAGCGTCCAAACTCAAATGGGACGATATACTTAAGGTAAAACTTACTGATAGAAATTGAACCTTTATCAATGGACTAAAATTTAAAAGAAACAACTCGATAATGAAATGTAGATTGTGATAAAAATTGTCTTTGTTTTCAGAAATGGATACCTAATTATGGTTTGAAACGCGTTGAAGCTGACAAGGAGAAGAATTGGCTGGTGGAATTAAACGACGACAATACTCCAAAAGAAGATCCTTTCACTGTTCAAGCTGCTGCCAAACAAGAGCGAAAGGCCAAGAACGAACTTCAGAGACTGAGAAATATAGCGAAATCTAAAAACGTAAAAATTCCTCGAGTTGGTCTTCCTAGTACTGAACATTTCAAGAATGCTCGTCAAATTGCAACGGCCGTTACTGTTGCGAGAGCATCCACAGCATCTGTTGGTAAATTTCAGGAGAGGTAATACATAGCGAAAAAAAATACTCTTGAACAATATAGTATTAAAAACTATGCTGTTGAAAAAAAAAGTTTTGTTCTTTAAATAATTAATTTTGTTTCTTTCAGACTTCCAAAGGAAAAGGATGCGAAAGAAATTGCTTCACAAGTACCCGGATTAAAGAGGAAACGGGTACCTCCTCCGAAGAACGCTTTGGAAGAAAAACAACGAAATGCTAAGGTCGTGGATAGTATTCTTAAAAGCAGGAGTAAGGTTCTGCGAATCGACACCTCCGTACCTTCTACTAGGTAAATTTATTTAGAATTATTATTATGTGAAAGTAGATTTTACTTTTGTTAATTAATCCTTTTTAATTTCGAATTATTTATTTTCTAGTATGTCAATGAGTTCACCAGAGCCAAGTGACAGAAAGAAAAAGACGGGAGGTAAACAAAGAAAAGGAGCGAAGAAACCAAAAGCTGGTAAAGGAAAGAGAGATCCACATACGAAAGTAGGAGGTCGAAAGAGGAGATAAAAAAAAATAAGTGCGTCGAAATGTTGTACGTAAGCTTGTAAATTTTAATTACTAAGCAAAAATAAATCGAAAATTTCATATATTTATCTTTTCCATTATAATAGTTCTGGTTTCAGTATAATACTAAAATCCAATAGGTTGCGATAATTTTATTTATTTAGTCAAACAAGGTATGTTCGTTAACTTACTATGCATTATAATGTTTTTATTAATTTTGAGATTCAAGGTACACGGAGTTCATTCTTAAATCGATAAGTTGAAGTATTCTAACTTAAATATTTAATTTTCAACCAATTTTTAATCTACGAACGGCAATATTTTGGAATTTATATCTTTAATCGTGAAGTTTGATTGTTAGAGTCCTCAAAAGTGTTAATTACACAAGTATTTAATTAAATTACATGCAATAATTGAAATATTGACATTACATATTTTGAAGTGTGTCGGTGCTTCAAAGTGTAGACAATCGTGAAAACTATAAAGAAATCATACTAACTCAACATTGCATTTTATAGAAGGAAAAGATTCACCGCAATTTAATCCTCAGAATAGAAGAAAATCACGTTAACTACCCTTGCTAAAGCATTCTCGTCGGCAAAGCAGGTATTTTGCGGCAAATTGTATAGTGAAGAGTGTACAGGTGCACATCAGTCACGTTCATATCACAAGATAGTTAAAAGGTCACAAGGTGAGTGAAATATCGACTAAGGGTTGGTGAGGTGACTGGCGAGCGCCGGGGCATCAGTGTTAGGCGAAGGGCGCGGAGGCGATAAGCGATACGGCCTAGAATTGAGGGTGGTTTTTCTGTTAGCTGTACTCGACACATATCCCAACCGTTTACCAGCGTGCGCTGTCGAAGACTCGATGCGCGAGTATAGAAGAAAGATGGAGACCAAGGATTAACCTAGTGGAGTGGTGGAACTGGAAATCTGCCAGAACATGGGGAAGTAACGTGTCTCGCGTTCGTGCCACTGATCGACGACTTCCCGTCGCATTGGTCCTTAAAAAGGGTCGCCTCATTGCGAATTGTGGAAAGTGATTTTAATTTGAAACCAAATGCGTTATGGTGCATTTAATTTCGCACTTCGCGTTATCGAGTGACTTTTCTCGCATTTCATTATTTTCACGCGATATGTCATCCTAAGCAGACGACAGGCGTTTCGTGGTGAAACGCGTGCAGCATTGGTATTCCCAGGCGTCGGTACGAACGCAGAATCTTTCAGTGTGTCTTTTAAGGGGGTGCCTGTTTCTCTAACTCGCTCTGGTGCAAAATGCTGAAATTTAAACGACACTTTTCACCCCACGACCATAACTCTAGGGTCGAAAGTCTTATTCAGGACCTGAGAATTTTTCTTTCAGTGAGTCATCATTTCCACTAGTTTATAGTTACTTTTACGAGTTTTTTTTACATAACTATGAGGATTTTCTGAAATTTGGCTTTTCCTGATCATTTCTCTTTTTTGTATAACTTGAGGAAATTAAGTCTAGGATCTGAGAAGGAATATTTGAAAGTGACAAGAAATCGGAATCATTTGGTTATCTAACTTTGGAAATAATCAATTTTTACAGCAACGAGAGTTATTTAAACTTGTAATAGGGTACATTTGAGGTATTAGAATAAATTTCATGACAAATATATTAAAGGAACATCCAAACGTAGATTCTTAATTTGAAACCCAATTTTCCAAGTTTTAAATTTGGAATAATTTAAATATCAATAGAAAAATGTCATTTAAAGTCTTCAGAATTATAAACAATTTACATATGAGTTCAGCAAATTTGCAGGCATTTCAAATGGATGACCTTCAATTTCATAAGACATCAGTTATGACATTAACTATGTTAAATATCCCTTGAATTTAAAATTACTCTTTCTTATGTGACCTTTCAAATTAAGAAACTATGGAATCCTCAAAATTCAGAGATTTCATATTATTTCTTTAACTTTGTTATTAATTTTAATTTTCTTTTGCAGTCAAGGACTCTTTTTTTCATCGTCTAACCAATGAACACTTAAAAGTATCAGGACCTTTTTAAGTAAAATTCATCTTTCAAAAAAGATTACAAAAGATAGATCGTTGAAATGTTTGAATATTGATTTAAACAAAGAATGATTGGAAACATCTCAGGTCCAGTTTTTTGGCATTTCTTGCACCAAATCGAGTTAGAGGACAGGTGTTTTTTTGTTGCGGCTTGATGCCTGCTTTGCTGTCGCTGTTGCTGTTGTTGCTGCCTCGTCGTCGCCGACGTTCGCTGCTGCTCTTGCTGTTGCTGATGCCGCTACCGTTGGCGAAACGAGCGTAGCCCTTGTTCTTTTCCCTTCCAATCGGAGGTGTCGGGGATCTTCCATCGCCGCAAATTTATTCAAATTTTAACACACTTTACTGACCATAAGATATGAGGATTGCGAACGAATAATTGACCAATATTTGATCGCATCGGGGCCACCAGCCAGCCTCTACTCGCGAAAATTGTGCTGATACTAACAATAATGTGCTAATTGTAGAATATTAGAACATGGCTCAGCTTTTCAAATTCACTCCTTAAAAACTGTGAATAGATATCGTTTCTCGATCTCTAGTTCGATATAATTACACCTCCACGCTTGCTTCGCTTCCTCGTGCACGCATTCTAACAGTCATCGTTCGTTCAATAATAATTTTTTTATAATTCTCGTGCTTATACTTCTGTTATGTATGTTGATTCGCATGTCAGTGTGATAAATTGCAGTAGAGTGCAAAATTAACCCAGCACAAAATGATCTTTTTCAGAATGGAGACTTTCTTCTGTGGCGTTTGGGAAAGAATTGAATATTTGAAAAATATACGTTAAAAATGAAAAATTAATATATTTTTTATTAATATTTTTACATTTTTTTAAAGTTAATTCCAACTATTCTCTTCTTTTCTTGATTTAAACAACTTCGTTTTGCTTTATTACTGGAAGGTACTAAAATTGGATCCGAAAATATTTTAATTACTTAGGGATTGCCCAATTAAAATTACTAGGTACCTTTTTTGTAAATGTAATCATTTCTTTTTCAAATACTCTTTTTCGTATGTACTTCAAAGCGAGTGAGTTGCTCCACATTTACTTGTCTGATTTAAAAAAATACGAGAATACTTTACGACAAATAGGTCACGCCCTGTTCTATATCCTCGTTTCTGGTTTTGATCACGCAAATTCTTAGCCTTCTTTCAATTAAAAAAAACGTTTGGGGTGTGTCTTCGTTGACAGAAGAAATTTTCTAGATTTCATACACTCGGAAAGAAAAATTGTTTGATTGAAAATTCTATATTAAATATAGCAACTTTTTAGAATTTAAAGATCATCTTTATTTATTTATTTTTTTAATTATTTTTTAGTCAACTGAAATTTAAAAAATCTCTTTTCTATTCAGTGCTTTTTCTTAGATTGTTGGAAAATCGTGACCCGGTTCTAAGCTCTTAAAGTATACATATTGAACGCGATTATTCGTATAGATAAACTTGCGATGGAAACGATAAAGCAGAAATATAAAAAGTTTACATTCAAAGTACAAACTGGAACGTTTTGCTCATGAATTGTTCACATTATGCAATTTTATAAACACTGTTATTTACTTCTGTCGTTTAACTTTTCAAAGTAAATATATTATAATTATTACTTGTGTATTTGTTTAAGAATCTAGTTTTCTCTGTTAAATAGCAGAATGTTTAACAACGCATGATTTTGCAATTTCTTGCAAGGTTTGCTGTGAGTAATATTTTTCAAATTCGTTTCTATTTGTATCAAGGGATACAAAAAGTTTTTATTTTCAAGTTCAGCATGAATCGAGTAGAATTTTTTGAAATCTGGAATGCAATTAAGATATGTATTTTTAAAATTGATTTAAATTCATGGATTAAATTATATATAGATGCTGATTAGTAATCCTAGATTCCTGTTATCAAACAGACCACAAATGTTTCGCTAGTTCGGACAATAATCAGTTTATCATGTCGGTCACAGGAATCTAGGTCTATATACTTTCGATTCTATGAACTTCCAGTTTAAGATAAAGTTCAAGAGCAACCAGTGGAACCATTGTTTCCAAATTTCCAACTAAAAACTTAAAAACGAGTCTTTTTATTTCTTTTTCTATGGAAAATCGAGTCGTAGTGGTTTGTAGATGTGTTTATCGATGTGCACATAAGTCTTTTAGATCTGAGACTCTAGGGGAATCGTAAAGGCGCATTGCGCCGTCACATTTCTTGCCTTTACAGAATGTGGAACCATGATGCAGACGAGTTATTCGTAACCGGAAATCGCCTGTCCCGAAGGCGTTAAAGCGGGAAGCAGAAGAGATTTTGGGGAAGAAGAGAGAGTGAAAATCGGGCAATGTACGCAGCAGCGGGTGGTGCTAGCATCGCCAGCAGGAGGAAGCAGAAGCGGCTGCAGCTGAACAAGCGTTCTGATGCTGCGTCTGCATCAGCTGCAGCTGCAGCCAGGATCAAAAATGCTCCAGCGACTAATCGAAAGTTCTCACGTCCAAATGTAGTACCACAACCACCACCATCTTCTTCTACACTATCAGCACCACCACCGTCGTCAAACTTCCATTCAAGTATAGATCGACGACGTCGTATAGAACAGCGATGCCAGCAATTGGCACCAGTTTCTCCTATACAATTTCCCATTTCTCCACCTCCACTTTCCCTAGAATCACCAAGTCCCAGACCCAATAAGACTTCCAATTTCCCTTTTCCACCACCGTCCATTCTCGACCTTCGAGTCTCGCCTTCTACTACGGAATTACAGGTGGGTACCACTGCCTGCTGGCTTCTTGGTAAGAAGGCTTGAACAGAGAAGAATACAAGATTTCACATAAATTACCACTACAATTTATTTCTATACAAGCGTTCTTACCGTTTTTGATTCAGATAGAGGCGTCCCAGGATTAATATGCTATGAAGATTCTCAAGTCCACTGAGGATCCTTGAATTTGGGATTCTTAAATATTGTTAGAGCTTAGAAAAATATATGGTAACTTGCCTTTAGGTGTGAAAGCGCTATACGTTATTTCCCACTTGGAGCTACATTTATCGGAAGACTGATAAAATTTGCTTTCAATCGGAAAATTATTTTATCATTTTACTGGCACCTTTTCAACTGCGCTCCTGTTCAAAGACTCTTGAGAGAATTATTGAATTTAAAGTGTAGGTTGTTTCTGATGAGAGCTAGGACTGATGAGATTACAGGAAATATTAGATTTTATTAATACATTTTTGAGTGAAAATTAAATTACGTGACATGAAGATTTTAGTTCCCTTTTTATCAGAGCAGTTGAAGTTGTTCTAGATCAAGTTTGTTTTTAAGTTGTTTCTAGACTCCAGATTCTAACTTGTTCTGAGTCCCTAAGTTTCCTTATCCTCATCTAGAAGTTCTCAAGCTTAATGGTCGATGCTTAAAGTTAAAATGCTACTGATGTGATGAATTAAATAAGGAAATTTAATTGCATCAAAACTAGGTAACTTTTCATCCGAGTTTAAAGCTTCAAATTTAAATTGTTTGCTTAATGTAAAACTTCAGCTCTTTATTATTTGAAATCCTGAATTAACAAGCGTTGAAAATAATGAAAATATAAGAAAAATATTAAACCTGGGTCGCTTTCTTTTCTGGAATCGACCTTAGCTCACATTCACCGTTACCGAGAACTTGTAGCAGCATTTTTCTTTCACTATAATACACGAACCACTTTAGAACATTGACACAAAAGTTATGCACCGCAAATTCTTAATCAGCACCCTATAATTTATAAAGAATTCATACTCGGCTGTCTGGTGGCACTTATCTACGACGACGACAACAACGATGATGATAATGATGATGATTCTTGATGATATCGTCTTCCAGGTTCGCTGGTAGGCGGATTTCCTATTATAAAGCCACAACGCAATTTACAAATATTTAATCCAAGAGCACTCTGTTCCAATTCTTTCACCTTCTGCATTGCAGAATTAAAAATCTGTAAATAAAATCTAGGAGTGAATTTGAAGATGAAACTTATTCTTTCGAAAATAATGACATATTTTTTAAGAGACAAGGTTTTGAAACGATTTTCCTAGAAGGATTTTTCGCTCAAGACTAGGGAATAGGGTTTTTATCAGTTTTTTAAGTCCGAATTGAAGAAAGCAAAGCAGGGTTTTGAATTCGGGAATGTTTTTTTATTTCATATAAACTTTAGAAGAGTTTCCAAGTTTTGTGCTGTCTATTTTTCAGTTCCACCTTTTTGTATCTTTAATTTTTCTATTTTATCTCAATTTCTTGTCTTTATCTTTGTTTAACACGATAATTTTTTCTGTTTATAGTTTGTAACCCACATCCTCAAGAAAGGAGTGGCGATAATTATTTCGAGCCTTATTCCAGTAGCTCTTGAGAAAATGCACCGTATGGGTCGTCATTTTCACGCCATGATGACGCTCGGAGTTTTGCTTTATTTATCGAAGCGAATCGACGAATCATGGGAATGATTAGCAAAATTAGGATTATAACTAGTATAGTCAAGATGTTTGGTGGATTCGCTTGTACGATGCGTCATGTGGAACGTGCTGGAAAAATCAGTGTGGTATGGCCTACGTTTCTACGTCCGCTTACCCGCGAACCGAGACTCAATCAATCTGAAAATCAAAATTAGGATTAAAGGAAGCTGAAGAGCCACGAATCCGAATTAATTTTTGGGGGTAAAATTAGACGACGAGAGAGGATATCAGAACTTTTTGTCATCGAGAAAAAGACGTCGTCGGGAGAATAATTTTTACACTGTATATGTTGTAAATGAATAAGCGGAATGCAGGCGGCTCTGTTAATTAGAAGGGAGAAGCAACGGTTAAAGGGGGGTAAGAGAGTGAACTTTAGAGAACTACCTTCCAACTTGGCCACCAGACTCATTCCGCCGCTTCCACGATATCCCCCGAAATCTTACGCTTACGGGGTAAGTATCCTGCCCTAAAACCTACAGAAGAGGAATTTTCAGGAACCCGACCAACGTCTCCGTTCAGGATCATAGCTTCCCTTCTCGTATTGTCTTTGAATCTTTTTGGAATTTTAAAATGGTAGTCGTAGCCTTTGGGGAAGATTTCTGTAAGAGGGACCATGTTTGTGAATGAAAAATCATTTTGGTTGGTGCTCTTAATCATGTTTAGGTTTCGGAAGATAAACTTTAGATTTTTAAAAATAATTGTTTCTATGTTACAGTCACCGAAATGATTTTTGTTATCAAAATATGCTGCTGATTGATGAGAGAATTTTATGTAGCTTTGAGCAAAACAAATTTGAAAATTCATCTTCACGGTTTTGTTGAGTGTTAATCTTAAATGGTACTGATGGCAGATATGTTGTCTTTTGCATGTAATTTGGGTTTTACCATAATAACTGTGTGATTAATATTAAAGAATTCACAATTTTATTAATAATAAATTTATGAATAAATCCAGTTGTAGAATAATAGATTTTTATATGTGTAGTTGTGTGAGTGGAGTTTGTTTAATTGAAGATTGAAAAAACGCGGAACAATTCTAAAAAGACCTACGAAAGATGTAAAATTTTAGAATAAATTCAAAGTATTGAATCTACGACTAAAGGGCAATGTAATAGGACTTTTGTAAGAAATTTTTTACTTTAATTTCTCGTATGCGAATAATTTGTTGATGACAATAATGAGGAATTGTTGCAGTGCGGTGGACAAGCACCTAATAAAGCAGCATGGCAAGGATGCAACAGGCCTCCTCATCCTCTTTCACCATCGTCTCCGCAGAGCTCACGAGAAGGATACAAAACGAAACAATGCGAAGCTCATCGCCGGTGGATGAAAAGAAACAGGGTAATCTGTTTTCTAATTGTAAGCTAGAATTAATTATCCTCTTCTTCCTTAAAAAAAATTCTTCCTTAGAAAAAAATTGGGAATCTCTTAGCATTTATATTTGAGGTATCATTGATCGTGATTCAATTTGATGCCAAGAGAAATTTCCTATTGAGTACAAGATCTAACTAAGGAAATTTCCTGAATTTTTTTAGATACGAGACGCGAGTTATTGTTACGGAAGCAGCGGCGAGGACGACGAAGAAGAAGGAAGTAGTTCCGAAGTTCGTCGAAGTGGTGAAGTGAGTGCAGCAGCAAATACAATGTTGTATGCAGGACTGGGAACTACAGCACTTGGCCTAGTAATTTCCTTCGTCGGTACAGGGGAAAAAGGATTTTCTAGCCCCGAGCTAAGATTAATTGGGCCTTCCCTCCTGTGCGCCGGTTTATTATGCTGCTTCCTCCGAGTGTTGCTCTGTCTTTGTCTCTGTCGTTGTGGACATTGTCGATGGCAACCTTGTCCCTGTGTCTCGAAGAAAAACGGTAAAAAACATAAAGAGGACCTTTCTTCGCCGGGACCATCATTACCAACAGCATCGCTTTTATCGCCCTTGTCTCAACCGGCAATGCCTTCATCTTGTCTGATTTCGCCAGTGACAAGAGGACGCGAGCTTCTGCTCTCGCCTGCCCAGTTACCCGAATAACGATTCGATTTCTCAAAGTTGGACTTTTTCTACAAAAACCGTACACACCATTCTACTGCCGGTATACCAACCAGAGTGGACCGAATCAACCGGATCAGAAGAAATCTGAATCGTGGCCACTCGCAAATCTCATAGACTATAGTTGAACGTGATTTAGTGCTTTAATTGAAGGAACTGAAAATAAATAAGCTGATGTTTTTTAATTGTTGTGATCTTTATTTAGAAAACAATTATCGAGGATTCAGAGCCTGGTTCTTATTTCCCTGACTTAATTTTTATTGCCTGAAACTAGCTTTTGTCATGAAGCCCAAAACAAGAATTCATCGTCTTTAGAATTAAATGAATTTTCATTAATAAGCATTTCAAATTCCAAATTGTAAGAAATTCCAATTTGCAATTTCAAATATATTTAATCGATTTCTGCGATTAACTTCCAGTGATGTTTCATCACTGAAAATAATCCCCTATTTTTACTATTTATCTCAATATGGGATATGATTGACTTAATCAAACATTTTTTCCATTCTCTTAAACGTACCTCTTAATATTTAACTTAGAACTTTAAAATTGTGGATTACAGGCTTCGATTAACGATCAATAAATAATTGATCATACTTTTTATTATTTTATAAATTCCAGACAAATTCTCTAAGTCATTCAAAAGTTCATTGTTTGAAACTTATCTGGAACAACAAAAGAATATTGGCAAATTACAGATTTTGATAAACAAGTACATAATTAGTTAAAAATTTCTTTGAACTTACAAAACTTCACTTTTTAGCCAAAATTAATTTTGATAACTCTGGCTATTTTGCAAGGTTTTTCAGTCTTCCGATTAAACTCAATTATTTATTATTTATTATACCGCTAATGCCATTCGACGAAAAAGCTGGACGAATAGATATTCCATACTTGGCAAGTCAAAAAAACTTGAGCAAGTTTACAATAATTTCATTCATTCGTCTAAAAAAGATACGCTATTTTACAGAGACTTCAACAGTCACTCTTCTGAACAAAATTGTACACTTGTGCCTCGGTTAAAGGAAGATGAAGGTGTCATGAAGGTTGACAATCAAGACAATTGAAATTGCATCTGATCAGCGGTGGAATAACTATAAATAACAGGAGTATCTGAAGTAGTGGCATCAGCCCCAGTTTGGATTGCGAAAAGTTGCTCTTCATATATTGTAGAATGCGCGGATTCACTTTTCCTGTCGCCGTTACCCGAGGTACTACCTAGAGGATTATCGCCTTTAGTAGCTTCTCTGTACTTTTGAAGATAGAGTTTTAGCGGTTCCACGTAATTATCAAAACCGAGAGTTGTCATCGCGAAGAGGATGTCTTCTCCGTTAATGGTTTTTCGCTTTTCCATGTGACACCTGTCGCTCGCTTCCGAAGTAATAAATGAGATAAATTCAGAAACACATTCCTGAACACACTCACGTGCATCTTTTGCTATCTTTCCGGACTCAGGAATCGCTCTCTTCATGATCTTTGCTACATTGGCAATGGGTAGAAAACGGTCCTGTTCTCGGAGAAGACCTCCGCCACCTCCACCTCCTCCTCCTTGGAGGGGATCTCCACCGTGATTAGAATCGTCTGTATTTTCTGGATCATCTGTTTAAAAATTTGGACTTTTAGGATTATTTTCATGAAGTTGGAATTAAAAAATAAATTTTTTGATGACAATCAAATAGAAAAGATCAATAATCACTAATGACAAATATTACTTTAATCAATAAAAAGCGGATCAAATATCGTCAACACAAAAAGTACATTTTGAGGTTAGGAACTACAGAATAACAAAATCCTATAATTAATAAATGCTTCTCTACATTATTTTAATGATTTAAATATCTACGATTGTTTAAAGTGGATGGCGCAGTAAATAATGTAAAATTTCATGTAGAGAGGAAGCAAAAACAAAACTTAGAAACTAGTTGATATTTTGTTTTGATGATTTCTAATTGTCTATAAATTGTATAGAAGTATTGTTTTCGCATATTAAAAATTCTACGTACCTTCCATATCACCTCCAATATAATTACCGGCAACTCCACTGCCTCCGAGGAAAGTTGTTGTACCTAGAGGACCTCCATCGTCGCCACTTTCCCCGCTGTTTTCCATCTTGAGATACGTTTTAAAATTTTTAACCTGTATTTCCGCTGCGAATATTTGCCAACGAAGGTGAATTAATTTCAGAGCTCTCTCTCTCTCCCTTTTTTAATTTTTCTGATATTTTTTCAATGTTTTGCTCTTTTGCCCAGTCAGCTGCAGTCCTGCAGTCAGCTTGTCTGGTGTTTTGCCAGTTTGCCTCTTACCAAACTCAAACTCTTACCAGCAGCAGCATCTGTGCTCTTACTCACTCTTCTCTTACGCTTCTTACTTCTTTCTTGTTCTGCCCTGCCCTGCCG
>JAUESI010000010.1:13948418-13976556 GCA_032275145.1 Synergus laeviventris | reverse complement strand
AAAAAAAAACTCTACCTATTGGTTGGTTCAAACATTCAACCATATTTCGAGGGTTCAACTACTCTTTCGAGTACCAGAAATATTACCATATATATTTGTCAGTTTTATTTGATCAAGAAATATTGTTCCAACTATAAAAATAACAATACACATTGCAAGTTTTTCTCATATAGAATTATTATAAATGAAAATGAATCAAGATTTTAACCATGTTTCTAGTTTGAAATATAATCAATATAAAAATCCGTTCATTTGAACGTTCAGAACTTTTCACTCATGAATATATATATTTCGAAAATCAGAACCATTATTTATATTTTAAAATTACTTGAAACTCTTACTATTTGAAATTATTAAAAAATCTTTTGCAGTTCTTTAAAATTACTTGAAATATTTTGAAATTCATTTATAAACTTTGAACTTTTTTCGATAAAATATCTCTTATAGAGATATTTGTGAATATTTAGGAATATATCGGAAGATTTCGGAATATCAAAAATATTAGAGAACATAAAGAATATAAAGAATATAAAGAATATCTGGGAATATTTAGTGAATGTACCCGGAAAAAAGGACTTATAAAAAATGAAGGTTTAAAAAAAACAAGCTGTAACATAAACTAGACTTTTTTTCTGAGAGGAAAAGTTTTCTTCGAAGATTAAAGATTTTTGTTTAAACTTTATGAGCCAAGTTAAACATAAAAAACTCAAGTTGTTGGAGGAAAAATATTTACATTAAGTATTACGATGGGCATGTGATACTTTATCATAAGAGCAATTTAGTTTCCCCAACTTTACGTACGTAATAATAAATATTTTTCATTAAAATTATTCTATAAAACGGAGGTAAATGACCTAGTTTTCCAAAATAATAATTATTAATGCGTGCGTAAAGTTGAGGCAACAAAATTGCTCTTATGGTAAAGTATCACATGCCCTTATAGTCATAATTATCATTCGTAATCATTAAATTGATAATAGTTAATCGTAATCACCTATTATTCTAATTCTAACTCGCGGACATCGCTGCCAGGCACGAGTAGCGTGCACAAGTTTGTGACACATTAGATCGCTGACAAAGGTCGTAAAAATTGAAGGGGTGAGAGTGCGAGACCCTAAAAAAGGTTTCTTGGTGAAGAGGGGAGAATATTTCGTGGAAGGGAGAGGTAGAAACAGAAAGCAGATAAGGAAGGGATGAAACAGGAAGAGGAGCATAAAAAAATATATAAAGAGCTGGCCTAGTAGCCTAGCAAAAGAGAAAGAATAAAAAGAGAGAGATAGTGAGAGAAGGAGATCAGAGTAGGAGAGAAAATAAAGAGGGGCAAGGCTGAGAGGGGTTGCTTGCCCTGTGTAGGCTTTTTGGCATGTAGGGTGATTCTCCCCCTGCATTAACGAGAAAACACGCCCATATAAAAGATGGCTACCAAAAAGCCCACCAATTAGAATTCTTATCGAAGGGTGTGCTTAGAAAATTCTCTAGCAATCTTTGGTCACCCCTAGTTCATTTTCACTCAGAGCCAGGGGTGTCTTCTGTTTATTTTTCGCAGTGAAAATTTCTCTTCCTCTTGTTTTTTTTATCTTTATAAATCATTCACAATCACAACTCCACCCGCCAAATACAAATTTTTAGTCCTGTTTTTACTGAGATAATGTTTTAATTTATAGACACCGTTTTTCATGTCTTGAAATTTATAAAGGTCAAATATTCCTATATTTTTAAAAATGAAATAAAATATTTGTTGCACTCATGCTTGCATGGTTCTAAATTAATATTTTTTCTTTAATATTCAATTTTTCACTCCAATATATAGTGATTAGAGAATTCTGGCTAGGCAGAAAATTTTAATTAGACGACGGCTTGTCCCATCCGCCTCAAACCAAGCGAAGCTTTACTTGGCCATATTTAATTAAACAATGTCTGAGTCGAAGTGGATAAAGGACGGGTGTCAATAAGAGGATTCCAGTTTCCCCATTGAGACCCAATAAATCCTCAAATTTTCTATAAAGATTCAATTTCACAAAATAAATAAAATTTGAGTTTCTAGAATGCCTGAAAATGTGGTCAGATTGAAAAAAAGAGCTGAAGTACGAAATAAAAACCTGATTTTCCCCATTTTAGTCGAAAAATATTGAATTTAGAAAAAATATACTTGTAACCAACAAATCTTCCTTTTTTCGAGATTTAATTTGCACACAAAAATATTTTTTTCACTGAAACTCAATATAAAATTAAATATTAATTATGGGAAATTAAAATTGAGAAACTCTACCGCAAAATTATAATTTTTGCCGTTCATATTGATCAAAATATATTTTACAGTACTTTTCATTTCTATAAATTGAAGTGTAAAAATTTTCGTTTTTTTTTAAATTTGAATAAGTTTATCTTATTTTCCGAGTTTCTACGCCAATGGATTCCTAGAACTGACATACTGTTGTAACAGGCCTCGCTGTGTGTCGACGAGTCTGTTATCCGATCTCCTGAAAATTCCTGACTATAGGCTTTCATTCTGTTGAAATTTTTCCTTTCAATTTTCTCTGTATTTGAGTCACGAATAAATGATTTATATTCATCAATAAATCTTCTAAAGAAAAACTTGCAAGACTTTCAACGATTACGTAATTTACCATCAAGAAAACAGATAAACAATTGTTTTATAATCTAAAGTTTTTATACGACCGATTATTCTGCAAAGACGGGAACTTTATTTTTAAACAAGAATGGAAAGAGGGTGAATTGTCTTACGTAATTACATATTTTATAAATACTAAATGGTTTTCGAGTGCAAATCTGAAATAGCTTTTATGTGAAATTCTATTTTAATTATTTTTTATTTCTTTTTAATACACCCTAAGCGAAAAATTGTTGCTTAGTTTATACATAATGCATTATGTATATAAACTGTACAAAGCTTTTCTACCTGGGATATTCTAAAACTGAAATGATCTAAATTTTAAATCATGAAATCGAAGGTACTTCACAGAACCTAGACCTAGAACATTCTATTTTTGACCTTGAAAAAAATCAATAGGCCCTGTGATATTAATACCCGGAAGTTCTCTGAACGTCTAAAGTAAAAGAATGAATAGTTTTCGGTTCAAGATCAAAGAACGAATAAATTATTTAAAAGCGATTAAAAGTAAAATAATAAGAGAAATAATTTCTATTTTAGTTAAAACAATTTAGGATTAAATATCATATTCATTTAATAATTATTGCAAGTATTTATTTATAAAGAATATTCTAATATTACAGAGATTCAGAAAAATGTTTCATTAAATAAAAGTATATTTCTTTAATTAATTAAAGAAGCATTGTTCAAACAACATTAATTTGTTAATATTTTAATGATCATATGTTTTATTATTATTAATAATATTTTTGACATATTTATTACATTTTTGTATCAAATTAAACAAGTAAGACTCAATTTCGAAATGTGTATAAATTAATAATTTAAAATTAAAATTCTTTTCAATGAGAACCAATTGCAGTACCATTGGGTAAGAAAACTTTTTATTTCTTTGTTCAACGACGTGTTAAGAAACGCATGAATTTAGTAAATAATAATTTTTGAAAATAAATTTGTTGTTTCTGTTGCAGAAACCACCATTTTTTGCGTGCCAGCCATTTTGGTTGCAGTATCAAGGGTTCTCGAGGGGTCGAATTGGTATTCAAACACCGCGGGGTTGAAGCGGCTTTGCGCCATTTATACGCTCGATTCTTATTTTAAATCACTGAATCATGATATTGAAAAACGGTTTTATCTCAAATATCATTAGGAATTTAACATATGAAACTATATTCACCCTCGAAAAAAAAATCTAACTCAAAAACTTGTGTGACCGAAAAATTTGTGTAAATCGTCATATCGAAATTCAGATAATTTCTCACTTTCACTTGTATAAAATGAAAAAGAAGGAAAAGAAATAATGAAACCTTTATTGGCGATTTGAAGTTTTACTGAAGAGTTAATTATTACCTCATGCAATCTACTGGTGTACACATGATTTCAAAAAAAGAATAAAACATCCCCATAAGAATAAAATTTTAAAAAGTGTATGAAAATTATATTTCCATTCTTGATTCTATCAATTAGAACTAATATAACTGAAAGAAATAGCGAATCGAAAGATTAAGATTCGAATTAAAAAGATTTATAGTTAGCATTTGTTATATAATAATGACTTCAATAATTTTTTAAAGGTCGTTGCTGTGATTTTAAAAAGCGTAAAATCAAATAAAAGATATTTTTACCGCACTTTTTCTATAACACTTTACACACATATTTTTTGTACTCTTTAAATATTAATATATAATCTAAGTATATTTTACAATATTTTTAACACGCACTTTTAAATGCTTTAGAATATAATTAATAAGTATAATTATATACTAGACATTTTGAATGTTCAAATGAACGAAATACTTTTTCCCAATCCAATTTTATCCAGAATTATTGTTCCAACTAACAATAAAAATATATAATCATTAATTACACGTTTTTATCCTACAGAATCACTTTCAATGCAATTTGAATCAATTTAAAAAGCCAAAAAGTAAATCCCAGGGTGTCAAATTTTTCAAACTGAATATTTAGTTAGTAATAAAATTGAGTTAAAAATATATTCATCCTAAATATCTAGACGATATTCATGCTAAACAAATATAGATACTCAGTCGCTTTGATCCACTTGTGGATCAAAATTTGACACATTTTAGAATGTAGTTTGAATCAATATAAAAATTGGTCGATTTGAACGTTCAGAACTTCAACCACATCCAGTCGCAGCCCTTATTCAACTACCTGTTTCGACTACCAGGTATCGGCAGAATACCAAGCACTCACACCATCTTGGTGACCCAGTTCCTATCAGGGAAACGAAATTTAAAGAAACCGTCCAGTTGCAATCGAAAAGTTTAAGGGATCAGTTTGAATAAGCGAGGGGAAAGGAAACCAATTCTCTTTCACAGGGTTGTTTATAGTTTAAAATTTAGGACAACATGTCTCTCAATAAGAACACACACATTTGTCTATGACTATATAATGAAACACGATGAAAAATTTCCAGTCGGTATTGATTTCGATTCTCTTTACTATTTGAATAAAAAATTTTATTTCCTATCTCATGTATCAAATCATTCGAATTTTAATCCAAGGAAAGTTGCAGAAGTAATTTTAGCCGTATACGAGTATATATATTCCATCTGTTTACTCGTAAATAAATCAATAAAATACATTTTACGCAGAAAGTTTATACTTCAGGCTAACTCCTATATAGCTGTACTCAAAATGTTCTTTATTATGAGTATAAATAAGTTGAATATATATATAGGTAAAATATAATTTTCCACCTGCCCTTTTTCTTTTACCCTGGATCTTCAAAACAATGATAAATTACTCTATTTGTTCAATTTTTCAGTTAGAAATTGTGCAGTTGTTACGATTAAAAATGAGAGTATCTGCAGTTTATAATTTATGTTTTATTTATTCAAATAATAATTTTAATATATATATATATATATTTATATTTTATTTCATTGTGCGCTGGCAGAACCTTTTATTCGAATTCGAAATATATATAAAAGCGATGTTCTGCCATCATGGGAAACTCGCGATCGCTTTTAGCATCGAATCTTTGAGGGTGTTCCCCTTCGTTTCTCGTTTTGAAGCTCCCTGCATCAACCCCAGAATTTTCCCGGCAGAAAGGGTCGATGACACCCCTCCTATTTTATTTCGGAGCCCCCTTTCATCCGGAATTCACCCGGAAGTCGAAGACGCATAGACCATGGTCTTGTCAAAACGGCCACCATAAGTGCAACCAAACGTTCCATTTCTGTCCGTTTTCTCAACCAGTTTTTTGTCAACCCGTTTCATTAATTGCTTTTTTTAATGCTGAGAACTATTTTAAAATAAATAAATCAATAATAAAATTCATTTAATTACATATAAAATTATTATACATATTTTTTTTGTGAGTTCATATTTTATTGCAAACGAATTCCTGAGTTTTTTTTATTGTGGTCTATATTTATAATTTTCCTTGGGGGAAACATTTACACGCTTCGCTTTTAGAAACAAAAAATTACAAAAAGGTTCGTAGAATAGGAAGTATAATCCTATTTAATTCTTGAACCCATATCTCATTAATTTTTTTCTATCAGTTTTTCATTCCAAGATTTTTTCTTTGTTTAAAGAAAACATATAATGTCTCACTTTTATGACAAGAAATAATTACGTTTTTTGCGAGTAAAAAATATTTATGATTTGAATTTTTGCTTGAAAGTAGCAATTTTTTGGTTGAAGAGTGAAACTCAAATCCCGAATATGAATTTCTTGGTGGAAAAAATATATATACGAGGGTTAGTGTGGTGTCTCGAAATGGAATAAATTTGCAATAAAGAATATATTTGACAAAAAAATGTAAAGCTGTGATAAATTAAATGTAAATTATTGATAAAAAAACTTCTTTTTTACAATCAGGAATAGTAATACGTTCTTTGTCTGCATTTTTTTATCATTTTCACGTAACACTTGAGCAAATTTTGTTTATGATATACTGAACAAACATTAAAATATTCCAGGAATTAGGGAAATCTGAAGTAGAGAGTTTTCCATCTGAGAGAGAGAGAAGAAAAATCAGAAAAAAATGAATAGAAGTAAAATATTTGAAATTAAAATGAAATATTCAACTAAACTAAATATTTATAACCACAGAATAATTCTAAACATAATTAATTGTTAAAATAATTAATCAATCGAGAAATTGTTTTTAAAAGAAGTTATTTCAATACGATGTATAATCTTAATTTAAAAATGTAATAATTAACAATTGAAGGTAATTCAAATAAATAATGTAAGTGATAATTATTAATAAAAATAAGAGAAATAACTCTTTTTAGATCCTCGTTAATATTAAATTAGCAATATGGTACTATGATGATCGGAAATAATTGTAATTAAAATTAAAATAAATAAAGATTTTTTTGGTGGATGAACATTTAATTTTGGGATAAAGTTTTGTTATAAATACGATAATGTGAAAATTGATGAATAAGAAAGACGGGAACAAAATGGCGTTTGGTACTTGGAAGGCATTCGTTGATCAAGGGTAAATTCCCACAAGGCCGAGCAAGTGACCCCTCTTTCGAGGGTTAGTCACCCTTCGCACATTTAATGCAAGCGTGAGAGGGGTCAAAGATAGAAAATATTTTCGAGATAAAGCCCTCGGGAAAGTTCCCTTCACACATTTCCAGCCACTTGTGCCATCTAGTTTGGACACCGAAAAGTAAAAGTGGATCTGGTTACAGTCATTGAATCATGACTCCACTTGGTAAATGTTAATTTCTTCGTTACCAGTTGATTTCAAGTTTCATTAATAATATCGAAATCCTTACTTGTCCTTACCATAAGGATCTTTAAGAAATAATCAAGTAAATTTAAAAGTTTTAAAAATTTTATCTCACGTATATTTACGAGTACTTACATTTTTAGCGCAAGCATTTTTTAGACAATTTTTTTCCAAAATATATTTTGCGAGATAATTTTGAATATTTATACAATAACGAGCACGTAAGAGACAAAGACGAAACTTGTCCTCGTTTAGTTTCGCTAAAAACGAAATTCTTGTTTACCATGAAACTTTTAATTACCGATCCTGTTTTAAGTAAATGAATGTGCAGAATCATTTACTAATCCATGAAACCCGCGTGGTATAAAAAAAACTATGCTAATATAACTTTTAAGTAAGACTTCATGCATATTCTACACTTTGCAATACGTAATAATTTCACAAGATATTTCCAGACCTAGACTAAGTTAAACGTCGTAATGTGTTATCTTAATTGACATTAGATTGCTTGTCATTTAATTCCTTTTTTGCAGTGACATAGTTGATGTGACGTTTTCTCGATCGAGAGAACATCCAACAAACTAGAAAAAGATTTAATTGACAATTTAATTAACAATTCAATAGTCAATGTAATATTACAAAGTGCATGGAATGTGAAAGTGTTATGTATCAGAAGTTTTGAACGTTCAAATCAGTTCAAATGAGCGAAACATTTTTTTTCCAATTCTTATCTTATCTATAGAAAACGTAGAAAACATGTAACTTTAAAAATATTTGAATTATACGGTTTTTCGCTCTCTATTCTGATTTACTTTTCAAAAAGGAATCAGAACATATAGAGAATTTGGAGGCTATCAACATTTCTCGATCGCCCTTAATAGTAGCTAAAATAAATATTAAAAGGGATAAGTTTTAATAAAAATAGTAATAATCCTCTATCCATATTTATTACAAAAATACAAAGGCATTTCCAACTTTATGTTGCAAAATCATAAAAATTGCATTATCCCTAAGCCTATTAAATTTCTAATAGGAATTTCAATTATTCAATGCTTGGCATTTCTTCTATTCAATAAAATTATTTTTAACTTCATAAATTGTTAATGAATATGACGAAATAGCAGATATATGTTGAGGGATAAGATTTTAAAGCATCTTTTAAATTATTAATTTCTGTTTAAAATATTGAAACTTAACCTTTTTTTGTATTAGAATTAATAAATGTTTTTTCTATAAACCTCAATGATTAAAAAAAAATATTTAATAAATATTTTTATCGATTCATTTTCTTTAAAACTTTTATACGGTTCTCAGTTTGGAGTCAATGAGCTCAAATAAGTTTCTATCATTTACTACTATTTCTTAGTATATTAACATTCCTTTCCTTTTACACATTTCCTCTTGTAATGTTTTTTGGTCGGTACTTTACTTTTTTGATTTAAGTTATACTATTTAGTCTAGAAATAACAATGCGATAGCGTTTCAGAATAAATTAGTATTGGTATTTTAAACTGATATAGGAAACTGAGTAACTGACTCACACATTTGTCAGCATCGTAACTTGGATTAAAGATCTTATACCGGTTTTCTAGAGGTACACAGTAACGACTTTACCGTCGAAGGAGACGAATATGCGGTGATAATTTCGATTCTCTTCTACCAGTAAATATTTAAATCTAAATTTTACAATTACAATTTTACAATTTTTGTTTTCAAATCTAATTATCATTTTTTTAAATTGAATTTTAATTTTAATTAATAATCCGAAATGATTTTACTGGTCTCAATTATTCTTGAATCAATCTTCATTGGATCGATTGTTGCCTCGTCGGATCCCATAGTTCAGATAAAAAATGGTACCATTGAAGGTACTTTTATGAAAAGTAGAAAAGGAAGAGAATTTTCTGCATACAGAGGAATTCCGTATGCATTACCTCCACTGGGAGAATTAAGATTCGAGGTAAGTAGGAAGATTAAAATTATAAGCTTTAATTTTTATGTCATTCAAAAGATTGTATTTTAAGATCGTCAAAGCTTGAAATTGATAAATAATCTCTTGTTAGTTTCGTTTATATAAGAGAAGAACACGAAAAAGATCCTTGAAATATAATGAGTTCTGGTAAATTTTCTGAAGTATTTAGTAGACTCTTTTAAAAATGATTTTTACTATATTCTGTAATTTGATCGTGTAGCATATGTTAATTTTTATATTTATGCATTATGCATTAGACAGAATAATGCATTCTGTTTCATGTCTCATTATTAATTTAAAAAATAATTACTTTATAATTGTTTTAAAAAAACATTCTACGTTTTATTTCATCATTACTTCTTATGTAATACGAAAAGTACACTGCGTAACAGAGAGTAAGTTTAGAGTATTATTTGATTTCCTTTGCATGCAACTCCATGCATCCAAGCGTGCATTTGTTTATTGATAATAAAATTATGATAATTCTAGCCACCAAAACCAGCAGCTGCCTGGGCTAAAGTATTATCTGCCAAAAAAGAACCCAATATATGCACTCAACGAAATATTTACACCCACCAAGAAGAAGTTGTTGGAGAAGAAGATTGTTTATATCTTAATGTTTACACTCCCCAATTATCGTCTTCAAATTCAATTTTTAAGAATCAGAAAAACTACCCTGTTATGATATGGTTTCACGGGGGTGGTTGGGTCACTGGTGCTGGGAATTTGGATTTTTATGGACCCAAATTTTTGCTTGACCATGAAGTCGTCCTAGTGACAGTTAATTTCAGGTATTTTTTTATTTATATATTAATAAATTTAGTAATAAATATATCAAAAGACAATAATATTAAACAAATTTCGACAAAGGTTGGGCCCACTAGGTTTTCTGAGTACGGAAGATTTAATAATCCCTGGAAATCAAGGAATGAAAGATCAATCCCAATCGATTCGATGGGTGCATGAAAATATTGCTGAATTCGGGGGTGATCCTAACAGAGTAACATTATTTGGGGAGAGTGCTGGTGGAGTTAGTACCCATTATCACATGATAAGTCCACTTTCTAAAGGTAAGTTTTTTCAAAATCTTCTATTTGAGTTACTTTAATATGCAATGATTGGTTAATTTAATTACTTCCATAATTCAACAAACCATCAATTAAACCAAATTCTAAAATATCTATTATTTATTTTAAGGTCTTTTCCATCGAGGCATTTCACAAAGTGGAACAGCACTGTGTCCATGGGGATTAACCAGGCCAGGCTCACCTAAAAAACAAGCTAAAAAATTAGGCCAACTTTTGAAATGTCCAACGAGTGATTCGAAAGAATTACTAAAGTGCTTGAAAGAGAAAAATCATATAGATATTATTGCAACTGATCGAGCTTTTCAGGTATAAAAAAATAGTACCGATTTCTGTCAACTATAAAAAATGGTTAATTACATATATGTAATTAGAACTTATTATACTAACCTTTTCTAAAACAGGGCATTCCTGCCATTTATTGAGAAATTTATCATCTATTTTTTTTAGGTTTTTAAGAATGTTTAAAAATGTTTTTAAATGTTTTTCTTCTACACCTTTAAATGTCGTAATCAAAAATAAAGGTTACAGGAGTAGTATTTCGTGTTCAAATGTAGGTAAAATCTTATGCGAAAGTGGAGAAATGGCTGTGTACAGAATGTTTAATTTATGTACACGCAAGATCTTGGATAATGTGCAAATACTGAAATTGCATACTGAGAGACAAAATAGATTCCAGGGAAAATTATCAATGCTATTTAATATGCTTTTCTATTTCTTCAATCATTCCGTTTTCGTAATACAGACTATATTTATAAGGTTTGCTTCGTTTCGGTTGAGTAAACTCGACACGCGAGGAAAGTGTAGAAACCGTTATTTAGTTTTTAAATCATTATTTTCTTTATCGAGATGAATTCAATTTCGATGAGAGATTCTTTAAAAAAAGAACGAAAATAATAGGGACTTGAGAGAAAGCTAATTCTAATTTTGAAATACATAAAGTCGAAACTGAATTAGTGCTGTTTCAATTTCTTAATTCATTCCTTGTTTATTTAGGAAATATATTTATTTGATTTGTTACTTTATAGGTTTACGACTATTGCCCAATGATACCATTTAGGCCAGTCGTAGAACCTGATCACCCTGGAGCATTTTTAAAAGAAGATCCTGCACTATCTTTAAAAACTGGAAGAATATCTGATTTACCTTGGATGACTGGAATTACATCACATGAGGGCGCAATCAAAGTTGCTAGTGAGTTTACTTCAAAGTTTTACATAATTTAAATTATCAAAAGGTCAAACTACATTTTAATATACATTATATCTCAACATTTCATCTATCAATTTATTTTCTTTGGATTTTTTTAATTCACAGCTATTTACGGATTATTCGATGGTAAATTAATAAAAACATTAAACGACGATTGGGATTTGATTGCACCGACGACTTTACTTTATGAGCAAAACTGTCCTGAAGACACAATAAAGAATGTAACAAAGAAAATTCGAGAATTTTATTTGGGCGATAGACCTGTTGATGAATCTACGAGATTTGATGTCACTGATGTAAGTGTTATTTAGCCATTATTCATTTATAATTGAAAACAAAATGGTTTATTATATAAAAAATATCGATTCTATTATTTTAGATGTACACAGATGCCTGGTTTTATATCGCAGCTGACAACGCTGTGAGAGAACATCTCGAGGTTTTATCATCACCGGTTTATTATTATTACTTTGCATATAGAGGAAGCGCATCCTTTAGTAAAATATTTGGGGATGAAGTAAAAGATTATGGAGTATCTCACGCAGATGATCTTCAATATTTGTTCCCAGTTGGTGAACAATTATTCCAAGATATACCTTTGAGTGATGAAGACAATAAAGTCATCGATGTTATGACTAGCCTTTGGGTTAATTTTGCAAATTCAGGGTAAGTGCAATTAAATATTTATTATTTTTATATTTTTAAATAAAAAATTTAAGTTATTTTGAAATTACTGCTTGATTTTAGAAACCCCACTCCCGAAGTTACACCGGAAGTTCAAGTAAAATGGAAGCCAGTTAAAACTCATGCTCTTGAGTATCTTCACATTGGAAATTCTAAAGAGACTTTTATGGATCGGAATTTATTTTCCGAAAGAGTAGAATTTTGGGACAGTCTGCCTTGTCATAAGGAGATTTCTCTTTTAGACAAAAATCAGAGATTGAAAGATGAATTTTAATCATTGTTTAAAGAATTTGGAATTATTTGTTGAATAGTTTATATTATAAATAATTTAATAAAATATATTTTGAATCCAAGGTTTTAACAATTGGTATAGAAATAACTGATAACATTTTTTCATATTCTAATTTTTGAGTTTATATATTATACAATTGTGTTTATTATTAATAAATTTTTATTTACTGATTTCTACCTTATCGGCTTTCATTTTTCCAAACATCTCAGTTGAAATCAAATCTGATTAAGTGGAGAAAATACAATTGAGTCAGTAGATAAACAATCCTTATCGTATTCTTTAAATAGGTCGAGCGAAACCATGAAAACCAGACCCCGCAGAACCCCTCCAGGTTAAGGCTCCTGGTTTTGCACTTTGGACCGGTATTCCTTAGGTGATCAGAATTTTAGCCTTGATAATCTTCAGTATTTAACTGCAGTTTATATAGTGAACTTGACTTTTGCTTTCGTTTCGTGACTTAAAGTTAAGAGCAGTTTTTCTGTATAAAATTTTAACTTCTTTTAAATTTTTTAGTCTCAAAAGCCTTAAATTTAAATTCGATATATTTTTTTTTATTATTATTCTAGACTTTTTATATTATAATTTCCACATTTAAAATGATTTTCTGGAGTTTAATTATTGTGGGATCAATTTCACTTGGCTCGATTTGTAGTAGAGGCAATCCTATCGTTAAAATTCAAAATGGAACTATAGAAGGCACTTTTATGAAAAGCAGAAAAGGAAGAGAATTTTCTGCATATAGAGGAATACCTTATGCATTGCCTCCGTTAGGAGAATTAAGGTTCGAGGTTTGTATCACAATTTTGGAATGTTAGTTTTCTATTTAGAAGAAAGTTGAAATTAAAATTGTTTTTCACATCTAATAGTAATTCTAAGATAGTTTATAATTATTATTATCATAATTTAAGCCACCAAAGCCAGCTGCATCCTGGACCGAAGTCCTTTCTGCCAGAAATGATTCAAAAATATGTACACAGCGAGATATTTACACCCACCAAGAAGAGATTGTTGGAGAAGAAGATTGTTTATATCTTAATGTTTATACCCCCCAATTGTCATCTTCTAGTTCTAAGAACCACAAAAAATACCCTGTTATGATATGGTTCCACGGGGGTGGTTGGGTCACAGGTGCTGGGAACTTAAAATTCTTTGGTCCGAAATTTTTACTTGACCATGAATTGCTCCTCGTTGCAGTCAATTATAGGTAAGTAATTCTTAAAATGTTCATATAACTATGGTTGATTTTTTAAATGCTTGTAATTCTCCTATATTTTTTTTATCTAATTCAATTCCTGATTGCTACATGTCCTGTCAAAAATTATCGACCGGCATGATTGGAAATAAGAAAAATGAATAAATTAACTTGCCTATGTGGTTTTGCACAGGCCTTGGAGGCGGTTGATATTGTGGATAGCAAATCACATCTTCAGGGAGGTATGGAAAGTACCATTCCATTGTATAGCGATGTTAAGATCACGTCTTTAGGTCAGCCCTCTAATACTCCTTTCCTTCTGAAAAACTAAAAATTATATATAAACAATAAGAAAATAAGATCAAACTATACTTTGAAATATTAAAATTTATCAACGCTGTTTTTGAAAACATAAAAGATTAATGAAATGCACTTTTCAGCGTTCAATGGATATTTAAAAATAATATTTTACCTGCTTCGAGTTAAGTGAGTTGATCGCTTTTATAGCGTTTATCCAAAGTTCAATATGCAATTAAAAAAAGAACATCGTTTTTAAACAACTCAGGAAAACCTGAAAAATCAAAAAAATCAAATTAGTGCTGTGGAAAATCTAAGTTGGAGTAAAATAAACAGACGTCTATTAAAGAAATATTTAATATATAAACATAATTGGATACAGAAAAGAGAATCAGTCGTATAGAAAATTAATTTCAATACAAAGGAATTCGCAATTAATGGATGAAAAAATCTTATAGCTATACATATTAAATACAGCTAGTATCCCTATCTATATTTGGAATTTATATATATTTTGCGTACACAAAAGGACACAATTATTTTTGGCTATGACTCTAGATAATCTCGTCAATTTTCCTAACCTCACCTAACTGCGAAAGTTTTACTTCCAATCTTTTAAACTCATGAAATTGTATTTCCACTCACCAAATATGATGCCTTGAACAACAAGGATCTTTCGGTTATAGAATAAAAAAACCACGGACGTATTCGTTGATTATTATCTATGCACTTATTCTTCCTCGAACGAAAAATAATTATTCGCAGTGACTGACGAGAGAATCAGAACAAAAGACAATTCACTATCATTTAACCATATAATTCGCGTATTAAAACAAAATTTGGCCGGCTAATTTTCAAACACGTCACGATCTAAACAAATGCATTTTATAAAACGATGGTATGCGCCTTCAGACGAATCACCGGAACAAGCAAATAATACTATTACATCTTAATTTTTCGAAATTATTGCAAAAACTTCAACAAATTAGATTCTAGTATGCATTTCCGATATAAATTAGACGATACAAGAGTTAAATTATACACTTTATGAAAGAAAATCGGGGACCACGAAAAAGCGGTTTCGGATCTCAAAACAAACTAAGATCAAAATAATCAACATGGCGACCGCGCGCGCGAGCGATTAAAGCAAACTTCAAATGTGAATTTTCAATTTGCAAATATTTAAATTTTGTGCATTGTTTTGATTTAAAAAGTGCAAATGAAGGAGGAAGAGTACTTATATTTCATAAATGTTACACTGAAGTTCATACTGAAGTCTCAAAATATACAGAAATTTGAAAATAATGAAGTTCAAATTGAAGCTTCCCACGTGACATTTTGCGCTTGCGCATTTCCTTGCGGGCTGAACGAAGGCGGGAAAATTTAAACGTGGTTTTTCGAAGAACTTAATTTTGATTTGTTGAATACTCATATTTTAATTTGTTTTGTGACCAAATTAAATTTTAAACATTTTTCTTAAGGCTGGGTCCATTAGGTTTTCTAAGTACGGAAGATTTAATAATTCCTGGAAATCAAGGAATGAAAGATCAAGCACAATCGATTCGATGGGTGCAGGAAAATATTCTTGAATTTGGAGGTGATCCGAATAGAGTGACTTTATTTGGTGCGAGTGCAGGTGGTTCCAGTGTTCATTATCATATGATGAGCCCACTTTCAAAAGGTATTATAGATTTTGCACAAAAAAAATCTGTTATAAAAATAAATTAAAGTATGTTTGTTAATAAAATGTCTATTTCTATATTATTTGTTTTCAGGCTTATTCCATCGGGGAATATCGCAAAGTGGAACAGTTTTTTGTCCATGGGCGTTGACCAAGTCAGGACTGGCTAAAAATCACGCTAAAAAATTGGCCCAACTTTTACAATGTCCAACGAGTGATTCGAAAGATTTGCTAAAATGTTTGAAAACGAAAAATCATATTGATATTATTGCCACTGATCGAGCTTTTCAGGTAAAATATAATGAATACAGTAAATTTAATCAATACTTAATTCTTTTCAAATTAATTAATTCTTTTCAATTTTTAGGTATATGATTACTGTCCAATGATACCTTTCAGGCCAGTCGTGGAAGCCGATCACCCTGGAGCATTTTTAATAGAGGATCCTGTCATATCATTTAAAACTGGAAAAACGGCTGATTTACCATGGATGACTAGCATTACTTCACATGAGGGCGCTCTCAAAGTTTCTGGTTTGTTAATTTAATTATTTATAAGTTAATACACTTTATTTTTTTTAATGCATAAAGAACATATTTCTTATTTTTACTCTATATGCAGCTATTTATGGACTATTCGATGGCGAATTAATAAAAAAACTAAATGAAGAATTCGAAACTATTGCACCCTTGAGTTTACTTTACGAAGATTTCTGTCCTGAAAATTCTTTAAAAAATATGACCAAGACCATTCGAGAATTTTATTTGGGTGATCGCCTTATCGATGAATTTACGAGATTCAATGTCATAGACGTAAGCTACTGAATCTTTTTCTATAATATGTAATATTAATAATAAAAAACTAATTTTTGAAATTTTTATTAAATTCTAGATGTACACAGATGCCTGGTTTCATATTCCAGCTGACAATTCTCTTAAATATCATTTAGAATTTTTATCTTCACCTGTCTACTATTGTTATTTTGCATATAAGGGAAGTTCATCTTTTAGCAAAATTTTCGGAGACGAAATAAGAGATTATGGAGTATCCCATGTAGATGACATTCAATACTTATTCCCAATTGGTGAAACATTGTTCAATAACACATCTATGAGCAATGAAGATCAAAAGATGATTAATCTGATGACCAGTCTTTGGTTTAATTTTGCAAATTCAGGGTAAACACTTTTATAAATGAAAATAATTTTGTAAAATTAACTATTATTAGAATCTGATTTTTATTTATTTTATGTTTAGAAATCCAACACCGGAAATTACACAAGATGTTCCAGTAAAGTGGAAACCAGTAAGGACAAGTCCTTTTGAATATCTTCATATAAAAAATTCGAATGAGATTTTTATGGATCGTAACTTGTGGCCTGAAAGAGTACAATTTTGGAAAAATCTACCTTGTCAGAAAGTCTTTTCCACTTTGGAGAAAAAGAATTTATTGAATAACGAGCTTTAAGTTGAATATATGAAAATATTATCTTCTCGAAAATGTTTATTAAAATTTTAATTAAAAATACAAAACTTATTTAATTTTTTTTCTTGTCTTTCTTTTTTTCTGCTTTTGAAGAGGCCTTTGACGAGGCTTTTGACGAGGGCCCATCGATATTAGCAACTAAAATTTCAGGAATTAATTCGATAGTCAAAGACATGCAGTATAATTTTTCATTTTTTATACGACTATTATTAAAGGGATCTTCATCTCCAACAACCATTGCATCTTTAAAATGAATACTCTCCAGAAACTTGAAACCCAATCTTCTTGCTAAAATTATTGATAAGTTATACATTGTTCCAATTGAATTGAAATATGGTAATAGTAATTTATTTTTTAATTCATAACAATTAATGTTATTGCAGGACTTTACCTATAGTTGTTGCTGGCCCAGGGTAAAACGTACCAACACAAACTGAATTTTGTATTTCCCTCGATTTATCTATAAAAGATCGAACTAGTGCAAGTCCAATTCCTTTTCCCCTGTGTAGCTTTTTAACATATAAGATATAAATTCGAAGATACTTTTCGACTTTTAAATTTTCATAAATGTGAGATTTGGAGATCAGGCAACTATCTAAGGTCATCAGATAGAAGAGACTCTGTCCTTGATGTGGCTATTATTTAAAAATATTTATAAGGATTAAAAATTGTGTAAAATTATTCATTAAAATTTACGAAAAGAAGCTCTACTCGTATCCTTGTTTCCGTCATTTTTTGGTCATTCTTGGGTTTCAAGGATCCTATTATGACACCAACTAATTTTCCAGTGCCCTCTTCTATTGCACAAAAACTATAACAATCAGCAATTTTTCTCAGGAGAATGTAATCCAAAACTTTGAGGGAGGTTTGATCGAATTCTAAGTCTATTGCTTTGCATAATGGATCAGTTTTGATGCAGTGATTCTGAAGAATAAAATACTTCAATATATTTATTGCCTTATTTCGATTAAATAATTTTATAATAATTTTTAATAACATTTTATTAGTTTGCCAAAAAGAATTTTAATGATAAGAACTGAAATTCTGAGAGACTACTCTTATAAGTTTTAGTATTTCAGTCGCATGATCCAATCGAAGATCAATGATCCTGTATCCACTTGATAATCTCTCTCTTACTATTGAACCACTCGTACTTTCAGGATCGGATTTTTTCATTAGTTCTATGAACCAAGATATGAAATCGGGTCTATCAATAAATTCTATATCCTCTTCTTGAAAAGATTTGCTTTTGCTTAGAATAGATTTATCACAAAAACTTATCCTAGGTTTCATTCCTGAAGTCGATTGTACATAGTTATGCATTTTATTTATTTTCAATTACAATTTTCAATATGTACTGAAATTTTGAGTCATAAATCTACACTTTTGTGCATTGTGAAATTGAACCTTATAAAATATATCGATATTCGTCAAAAGTATTCATTCAAATGTTCAGAAATCAGATACTAAAATTATCAGAGTGCTTGCAGGACTGTCAAAACTAATAAGCTAAATAATTTCTTAGATTTAATCAAAATTTCAGCAGTTTTCATCAATTTACAACTATTTTTTATTAAAAAATGGAAGAAGAAACAAATATGGAAGAAGAAGCAAAAACGGAGGAAGTAGAAAAAACGGAGGAAGACGATGAACCTTGGCTATGGCAAGCACCAGCTTTGCAATGGCAGGCCCCACCTTTTTGCGAAATTATGGATTTACAGGAAATTTATTATGACCAAGTGCTTCGATTGATAAAAGTTTGGAATAAGCAAATTGAAAAGATATTTTAATATAAAACATCAAACAGTATTCATTTAAATGTCCAACTCAAATTATTTTTCAGTATCATTACTTTAAAGAAGAACCAATGTGCAAGTCTTCAGAATTACTGAGAAGTCGTAAGTCTACAAACCAATATTTGGATTTGATCAAAACTTGGATGGATGATGGTACCAGTTTAGTTGTAATCAGTAAATCGACTGGAAGAGTTATTGGCACTCTTATTGCAAGAATCAATAGTTTATTAGATAAAACAAATACATACAGTAGAGTCCAGGTAGGTTGAACAAATTAATTATTATTTAATATAGAAATAAAAATAATCTTATTCACAACATAAAAATTTGATAAAATAGATATCTGAAAGCAAAACATTGGAAAAAATTATGAATTTAAAAAGTACTCTAATTCTCCAAGCTGACGCCTACAATATATTCCAAGTCGATGAATATTACCGAATTTATATACTTTGTGTGCATCCTTCCTACAAAAATAAAAATTTAGAGACTGAACTATTATATACTGCTTATGAAGTAGCGAAGACTCTTAAACTTTCAGCAATTGGAGGAATATTCACTTCTGAGAAAATTCAAACGGCAGCTTCGAAAGCTGGATTTCAAATAGTTTCAGAGATTAAGTACTCGGAATGGTTAGCTGATGAAGAAATTGTATTTGACGACCCTGGAACTGGTAATTATTCTGCTGCTTTTATGGGAACATTAACTCCTAATGAGGATTCCCAAAATGAAATTTCAAAAAGTAGGAGACGAGCTTGGAAGGAAGAAGAATATATAAAATGCATAAAATCAAAAACATCATGTAAACAATAATTACTTTTTATATTAAATTTAATATAACATAAATATTTATGTTATATTTATGTACATTTATGTTTTTTAATTGAATACATTTTGAATGGAGTTTGCATATTTATTTACGAAGTAATAAATATAAATGAACAAGAAGCTTGGTGACTAGTACACTTATGTCATAAAATGTTACCTTCTTACGTAGAAATTTGCAGTTAAATAAAAATATATAAAAACATAACAGGGTTCTCTTTTATATCACAATGCTTAATAAATGCAAAAACTAATCACTTCTAAAAGGATTTTGGGTATAAATTAACTAAGACAAAATTGGCTTAATCATCATCACAGCGAAGATAATAATTCGCATTTTAGATATAATCAAATTTGATTACTAATTATAAAATGATGTCTTAATAATATTTAAATAAGCTCTTATACTTAAGCCTTCACAATGTGTACCCATTAGTCTTAGATCCAACTTTTTTTGTACAGTCTACTAACTTTAAATACTGATTTATTTTTTATAATCTATATAATGAGAATATAGGTTTTCATTCAAACTTACGTTATCTTTGGTTCTAATCCTATGAGAATTAAGGAAAACTATTTGTGATTTTTCTATTGCATGCAATACTAAAAAACACTTTAGAAATGAAAATACTTTTGAAATTAAACTAAGGATAGAAATCCAACATGGAACCTAGAATTTTCTCTGGAATAAGTGACCATTAAAGAAAAAAAATTGTATAAAATTTTTTGCACAGGAGAATTCAATGAGATTATTGAAGAGGTGTGCGTCGATGAGCTGTAGTTGGTCTAGGAACCCCTGATCGACTTCTAATTTTTTTTATGGCACCCAATTTCGATTCTGCCTCGGTATTATATGAGATGTAGATGTTCGATAAATCCGGAATAGCTTGCTGTAATAAAAAAAAAGTAAATCTCCTATTATTTAAATTTTACTAATAAAGAAACTTGTTTAGAAATAAACTTACATCTTTACTACTTCCAACTGTAGGCGTGGCTTGAGCTTTTCGCATATTATTTCCAGTATATGCTACACATTTTAATTGCCATTCGCCAATGTCATCGTTCCAATGAACATATCTTTCAATCATAGCCTGAAAAATAGTTTTAAAAGAATTTATTTGATCGAAAATTAAATTCTGTAATATAGTTAATATTCGTAAGATTTTAAAAATAAAAATAACACTTACTTGGTATTGGGCAGGTATATAACTATTCATAACAAGCTCCTGTAGATGCAATTCCCTGCCGATTCCTCTCACACATTCCAGAAGCCCTTCCATTTCTCGTTGATGCTCTTCTTGTAAATCAGAAAGTTCACCTTTCACTGATAATAACATGGTTTGAATTCTAGCCAGCTTTTTCGATTTTCCTGCAGCTTCATCTTGCAAAGAGTTATATTTCTCCTCTATATCTATTCTTTCTGCTTCTTTTTCTTCTATAGCCTTCTTCAGTTGTTCTTCACGTTTTTTTCTCTCTTCCAATTCAATTGAAGAAGCTGCTAAAAGGTGTTCCTGAGCTTCAGCTTTTTCCAAAAGATTCTCACCACCAACTAGAATTTTATTCTGAAGATTCTGCATTTTCTCTTTCAATGCCTCTTTTTCGCCCCTAAAAAAATAAATTACAATACTCTCGTTTCTGAATATTTGTGAAATTTGTAAGACTAATTTGAGGATAAAAACTTACTGAGTGCGTTTTAATTCAAGAAAATCATTATCTTCACAAATCTTATAATCTTTTTCAGCTTTATCAACTTTTTCTCCTTCTTCTAGTCTATCTTCAAGTTCCTCCATCGTCATCATTTGACTTCTTCTATGTCTCGCTTTTTTTTCACTCCTCGTTCCTCCACTTCCAGTTTCAGTTACATCAGAATCATCAGTATCACCCTCAGTTTCTGATATTTCCGTTCCATTTTCCTCAAGTTGTTTTCGCAATTCTTCTATTTCGACCTGAAATTGTCGTAGAAGAGCATCTTTAGGATCTTCGTTCACTCTCGCTCTGTTCTTGATATTCTTGGCTCTATTTGCATAACGGAGAGTGCTGATCGTTTCGTCATAATTTAAGTCCGCTGGACTTACATTAGCACACTGAAATAAATAATATCTAATAAGTAAATTACTAAATCAATAAATAAGTGGTAAATTACATTATCATTTTTTATATTCCTATTTAGATTCGTATGCCTACCATTAGAGTTTTTGAATTACCACCCAGGGAATCTTGAAGCAATCTAGTTAATTTCGAATTTCTGTAAGGCACATGGGAGCTTTGACCATCGACGAGTGCAGAAATTACATTTCCTAAGGTTGAAAGCGATAAGTTAATTTTTGTGGCTTCCCTTAAACGAACTCCACTTGCCTTTGTCTTGCTTTGACGCTCCGACCCCTGAGAAAATGAGGTTTTTATTATCACTTGTATTGACAACTGAATGTGTAATTCGAATTGAAATTTACTTACAGCTAAATCGACTAAATGAAGCTTCCCCATTTTTACGTGCTGTTCACCATCTTCACCGGGTTGACTAGATTCCACAGTAATTGAGAAAATAGCATGAGATCTCGAACTCGAAACATTCATTGCTGTTTCCCCCACCATACCTATAAAGTTATTTAAAAATTTTAATCATACTCTATCTCAACTTATATAAATAATTCATGTAATAAATTGGTCAAGTTACTTCACATTCACTATTTTATAAAAGCCAAATTTCATGATCCAACTTACGATTCTTATTTCCAAGAGTCATAATTCGGTCCAAATCATCAGCATTGTTGACAACATATCCACTGAGGTCTTTAACAAAAACACCAATATCTGGCCTCTCCTTTATTTCGAGTCTTGTATTCTGATCTTTTCCTAATAAGTCTCTGACTTCTTCATTATATATTTCCAAATAAGTCGCTCGCACCAGAAACCTATAATAAATAAATTTTAGAAATAAAGAGTAATGAATTAGTAAAATTAGTTGTATTAATTCATTATATAGTTTTAAAGAGTTTAAATTACTTTTGATTGTCATCAGCCTTTGCAATATGTCCAAAAATATGAGCAAAAGTGTTTGGAATAATGCCCCTGAGTTGTGGAGATGTTTTTGTTCCTGACATAGTATACGTTTTTCCAGTGCCAGTTTGTCCATAGGCGAAAATTGTTCCATTGTAACCTTGCAGAACTTTATCAACGATAGGACGAGCCGTTTCGTTATAAATATCGACTTGGGTTGCACTTGTATCAAATACAGCATCGAAACAAAATATTTTATAAGGTTCTCCATTGGTAGCGTTTGGATTTTCTACTGTTATTTCTCCATTGAAAGTGTCCACTTTTGTTACAATTTTGCAACGGTGGTCCAATTCTTTTCCTTGTAGAGGTCGAACTCGAACTACGACTCGAACATTTTCAATTTCACCGAGTTCGGTTGTGTTGTCCTATTAAAAAGAAGTAAAAACATTAACAGAAAAGTAATTCAAAAAACGAAACTAATTTATAAGAAATTTATAAACACTAAGTCAATAATTATCTTGCAATAAATTTATTTATAAACTATTTTTCAAAAAATTTGATAATATATGAAACATTTCAGTAGAAATTTCGATTACATAATATTTGCTGATATAAAACCACTTGCCATTTTTATTAAATATATTATTTTCTTGAACTTAAATTATAACAAACAATAACTAATTTTTGCGTATGACGCATAGTTTGACAGTTAGAACTGTCATTCTTGTGCTGTAAAATTTCATTCGAGTCTAATCAAGAAATTTTGCAAAGAAAATATGTGGTACGAACCTCGTTTCCTGGCATCGTTGAATTTGTTTCGTTTTTTAGTGTAATATTAATAAGGATCCCAATATTATTGCATAATATTATATTTTTAATTCCAAAGAAACAATTGCTTCAAAGGGGTCGATTTAGCAGACGACCTCGTAAACAAATGGATCGATGCAACGTTTGCAGCGACATTCATGAAATCTCGTGAAAGAGGGGAAACTGCTACACAAGTTCCTCTTCCACCGATAAACAAAATTACTCCCTTACCTACTAAATTTAAAAAATAAAAACAGCCCTTTGTTGCAAAAACATTTTATTTTAAAAAATTAACGATTTTTTCACTTTTATAAACTAAATTTTTGTTTACAAATTTTCAATATGCAATTTTCATTAATTTTAAAATATGTTTCCTTGATATTTTGGATTTATATGTGCCCCTGAGTTAAAAAATTACATAGAAATTTTTAATAAATATTATAATTATTGAGATGTCGAGTTTCGATAAGCTGTAGTCGGTCTAGAAAGCCCAGTTCGACTTCTATAAATTTTACCCGAGGAGACCAAATTGTCTTTTGCTTCACTTTTATATGAAAGGTAGATATTGGATAAATCTGGAAAATTTTGCTGTAACTAAAAGAGAAATTAACATTATTTTAAAACGATAAACAGTTACAGTAATAATGGAAAACAAACCATACTCACATCTTTGGTGTTTTCAACAGTTGTAGCTTGAGCTTTTCGTATATTATTTCCAGTGTAGGCTATACATTTCAATTGCCATTCACCAATATCTTCATTCCAGCGAACATACTTTTCAATCGTACTCTGAAAAATAAAGTTATTCCAAAAATTGATTATCCCTTTCGAAATTACAATTTACTAAAAAAATGGTTATATCTTATAAATTATTACTTGGTAATGAAAAGGTATATAACTATTCAGAATAATTTCCTGGAGTCTCAACTCTCTTTCAACTTCCTTTACAGCTTCCAAGAGTCCTTCTATTTCTCTCTGGGTCTCTTTTCTTAAATCGGAACATTCTGCTTTTGCCGATAATATCATCGTTTCATATCTGACCAGTTCCTTCGTCGTTCCTGCAGCCTCTTCTTGCAAAGAAGAATATTGTTCTTCTATATTTATTCTTTCGGCTTCTTTTTCTTCAATTGCTCTTTTTAATTGTTCTTCGCGACTTTTCCTCTCCTCCAATTCAATTGCAGATGCAGCTAAAATTCGCTCCTGGGCTTCAGCTTTTTCCAAAAGATTTTCCCCACCAACTAGAATCTTGTTCTGAAGATTCTGCATTTTCTCTCGTAACGCTTCCTTTTCGCTCCTGAAAAATAATATTTTACAATCATTTTGTCTTACAATCTATAACACTCAATTTTTTAATATTATAGTATAATAAAATCTTACTGCGTTCGTTTCAATTCATTAAAATCAATGTCATCAGAATTCGTATAATCTTTTATAGTTTTCCCAACTACTTCTTCTTCCAATTCATCACCTAGTTCTTCCATGGTCATCATTTGACTTTTCCTGTGTCTCGTTCTTCTCTCCTTCCTCGATTCTCCAGTTCCGGTTTCCTCAGAATCATCAGATTCCTCATTTTCTGAAATTTCGGTATCATTTTCCTCCAACTGTTTTCTTAATTCTTCTATTTCGACCTGGAATTGCCGAAGAAGTGCATCTTTCGGATCTTCGTTTATTCTTGCTCTATTTTTGATATTTTTGGCTCTATTTGCATAACGCAGAGTGCTGATTGTTTCATCATAATTAAAGTCAGCTGGACTTATATTAGCACACTGAAACGAACAATAAATTTATAAATTGCATTTACATTTCCTATCTATAACCATTAAAGTTGCAACTATAAAATACCATTAAAGTTTTTGAATTGCCACCAAGGGAATCTTGCAACAACCTCGTCAATTTTGAATTTCTGTAAGGCACATGCGAGCTTTGTCCATCTACCAGGGCCGAAATAACATTACCCAACGTTGAAAGCGATAAGTTAATTTTCGCGGCTTCTCTCAAACGAACTCCGCTTGCTTTCGTTTTGCTTTGACGCTCCGACCCCTGAAAATATGAGGTTTTTATTATCATCTGTAACGACAACTGAATAATTAAAATTGAGTTTCGCTTACAGCCAAGTCGACTAAATGAAGCTTCCCCATTTTTACGTGTTGTTCACCATCTTTTCCAAGTTGACTAGATTCCACAGTAATAGTGAAAATTGCATGGGATCTTGAACTTGACTCATTCATTGCGGTTGCCCCTACGATGCCTATAATGAAATTAATATATCTATAAGTTTTTAAAATTTATCACACTTTTCTGCAGGAGACTACTGCACCATCCAGCTTACGATTCTTATTTCCAAGAGTCATAATTCGGTCCAAATCATCAGCATTGTTGACAACATAGCCACTGAGGTCTTTAACAAAAACACCAATGTCTGGTCTCTCCTTTACTTCGAGTCTTGTATTCTGATCTTTTCCTAACAAGTCTCTAACTTCTTCATTATATATTTCCAAATAAGTCGCTCGCACCAAAAACCTGGAATAAATATACGCAATTACACATATTATAAAAAAAGAGTAATTGTAATTTAACTATAAATTTGAGACACTAATTTAAATTACTTTTGATTTTCATCAGCCTTTGCTATGTGTCCAAAAATGTGGGCAAAAGTATTTGGAATAATGCCCCTGACTTGGGGAGATGTTTTTTCTCCCGACATTGTATAAGTTTTCCCAGTGCCAGTTTGTCCATAGGCAAAAATTGTTCCATTGTACCCTTGCAGAACTTTATCAACGATGGGACGAGCCGTTTCGTTATAAATATCGACTTGGATCGAATTTGTATCAAATAAAGAATCGAAAGAAAATACTTTAGGAGGTTCTCCATTTCCATTTGGATTTTCCACTGTTATCTCTGCATTAAGGCTGTCAATTGTTGTAATTATTTTGCAATGTTTCTTTAATTCTTGTTTACTCAATGGTCGAACACGAACTACTACTCGAACATTTTCAAATTCACCGAGTTCGGCTCCGTTCTCCTGTTATGTAAAAATATAAAATATATTATATAAATTATGTTGATTTTATTATGAGTGTATTATTAAGAAATTTCAAATAATAGATTCAATTCCTTGTTTAGAAATATATTTTCCTACTATTCATGAAAAACAGGCGAAGTTCCAAATAGAAAAGTTTATATTATGATTTATGACTCATACAGGTGAAGAGTCAGTTGTATTCTCAAGAATGGGAAGTATAGAGAATAAAATAATTAGTATACGAACCCTGAGTCCTGACATTGCTGATATTTTTTAATAATAATATATAAATTCAATGCATAATATTTATTTACTGCAAGAAAAATTTTGCTACTCTATAATACAGAATTTGAGCAGAGGACGTTGTATACTAAAACTTCAGCTTCAAACTGAATTTATTGGCGCTGTACTGGCAACTAACGGGCACGTGAACAAGTATGGATCGATGCAACATCTGCTACGACATAAATGGATCCTAGTGAAAAAGGGGAAACACGAATACAAGTTCCTTTTCTATCGATAACTACATTTACTTCTTTATCGTTTATCATTTATCTAAAAACTGTATTTTTTAAAAGGATATTTTATATTTTTACCATTTTATCGGTTTGTTTTGATATCTTTACTGAGGAAATAAAAACTGGTTCTTTTATAAATAAAAATGATTATTGATTAGTAAACAGACAACACATTTATATACATTTATTTATAAGTAGATATGGTCGACAACCTAACGTTAAGTTGAAATACATCAATCATAATTATTACTAAATTTTTTACAAGTTCAGGGTTATTAAAGGGAAATTATGTAACTGTAATATGAACCTATAAGGCATATTTTCCCATTGTATCTATACTATAGATATTAGATACATATTAAAATACAACAGATTTCTCAAATTTTTAGTTACATTAGTTATTTTTATTAATTGGTCGAGGGATGAAGCAACTTGAAAATGTTTTCAAGTAAAGTTGTCCAAATTAGAAAAACAATTGACAGGGTTAATTTCTTCGTTCTTATACGTGCGTGAGAGTTGCTCACTGGGGAAACCACCCTTCTTTCATAAAGAATACATCCCCCACATAGGCTGGTCGTTAGTCCATAACCCCGATGTATGTGCACGCTTTTCGCTCGTTTGGAAGGTCTGCAGCTGACGACGATAACAATACGATCCCCGATTTTAGGGAAGCTAAATTTTTCAGACTATAGCTGTGATGTGTAACGCCATAAATATAATATGCAATAGAAGCACTGACAAGTCATCTTAAAAATATAGGGATCGGGCTGATCTTTAAAGACCATTCTGGAAGTATAAACATAAATTATTAATCATTTCAACAGAATATCTTATGTCATATATTTGAAAATATCTAATTTTCCATGGTAATATGAAACTGGATTTCCATGTGGAAATTTTCAATACACGGAGAAAAATGT
>JAUESI010000010.1:13935153-13948318 GCA_032275145.1 Synergus laeviventris | reverse complement strand
TTGAAAATATCTAATTTTCCATGGTAATATGAAACTGGATTTCCATGTGGAAATTTTCAATACACGGAGAAAAATGTATCCTATAAATGTACTGGAGATTCTATATTAAAGAATTTACGTTTTTGTTACAGATTTTTTGAGTTAATATTACTTCCCTATATGTCAGGTTTACGTAAAATTTTTGTAAGCGTCCTCTGTAAACGTGACTAGAAATATCTGTAATATTTACAGATGTTAGACGTAGACGTGTTTTTAAAGTGATAGTTAAATATGTGAATGTGTATATTTGAAAAACTTATAACCATAAAAAATTTTGAGGAAATCCTACTCTCTAAATCAAAATAAATATATAAGCAATATTGTATTATAGTAACGATTTTATTTATATGAACTAGTATTATCCTACTAAGCATCAATAAAAATGCTTACCAACTCAATCAATTATAGCAACTTCGCACCAATTCATTAATAACTTTTTATATACTAATATCGATTCAGAGAATATGGATTAATACATATAATATGTTTCCTATATATTTTTCTGTAACACTTACATGTTAGTGTTACAAGTAAATTCTGTAACAGTTAAAAATTCTATTTACATAAATTTGATGTAATGAGTACTGAAATTCTATGCTGTCATTATATTAGCATAGGAAATCTGTACGACTTTTAGCGATGATTAAAATAAAAGTTAATTTATAGTTAAATACTAATTGGTATAAATATCAAGGGGATCAATGTCCGGGGTATAAACATCGCTTCCTTGGCTTCTTACCAAATAAACTTGAGACTCATCTGGAGCTGATCTTATACACGTATACAAGAAACATGCATTTGTATAAGAATGCAACGTGCAAGTACATTTTGTGTGTGCATCATTTAATGTTGCCTGTTCATGTGTCGTACATTTTATATGTGTATGTAGATGCGTGTACATATGTACATATGTGGGTACTTGTCTCCCCTTAGACTTTCTCTCTGGCAACGTTTTACAGACTATATACAGTATATACACCTTCCTCTCTTATATTCGATATAGTCGCACGCATCCCCATTTTCATTCAGTGTCGCTGCTTGCTTTGCCAGTGAATCCATAGTAAATATACTGCATCGTTGAAAATTTCCTCACGTGACGCGACGACCATCACAGGATATACCCATCCACGTGTTTCTTCGTGTATTTATATATAGACTTGTCAGGTAAGTTTTCACGGAGCATCCTCCTCTTTTCTACTTTCGTTGACTGCATTTTCTTCAGGCTTATTATAACTGATGACAATGTATTTCAAAATAAGGATCTCCTGTGCATTATTATCATCCTGACAGACTCTTGTCTATATTTATTATGCGATTGAATTTGGCCACAATTCAATTAATTCTACTGTATGTTTACAGAAATTTCAGTCGATTGGATATCATTTTTCGCAGAAAAGCAATCACAGATCTCGTGCGAAGGTAAAATGAGTTCAGTTTGAGTGTCATTCGAAATACCAAGTTTTTTCTTTCAAAGCAACCAAGTAAATGTTTATTGAATCAAATCAAATCAGAAGTTTCACGGAATTATTTACTAAATTGTTATTAGAAATCCTTGCGAACTCTAAAAGGATCAGGGCAAAAAATTGCAGGTCTTCTTTTTCACAGTTTTATTGTTTTTTTCGAAAGTGCTCAACATAGACTGAGTACTGAGTGTAAGTACACTCTGCAGGACACAGACACTGCTTCTCAAGTTTGTGTGAAAAATGTGACTCGTCCTCAGACTCAGATGTGTTTGTGAGCGTGTGGTCCAAGGAACTCAGGCAGTGATGGGGGTCGGGTGGGGTAAAAGGGGGGAAAATGTTGGGGGCACCAAGCGGGGAGTAAGAGAGACAGAAAGAGAGAAAATGAGAATGAAAGAGAAAGAAAGAGAAAAAAGAGAGAGAGGACGGATCTGTTACTTGGTTCTGTTCCATGGCGGCAGGTCAGTGTTGCGGTGGTAACCAGCATTGCATGGTCGTATCTTCGCGCGAAATCGTACCATTTTTCGTGTTAAAAATCGCGCTTTGTGCCCGTTAAACTATTAAACGGTTCGCGAACGACAGACTCGTGCAAACCAATGGATACGGAAATGTGAATCCTCTTCTGGAAACTTCAAGTCACGCGAGAGGAAGCAACAGGTAAAAAAATCTTTTTACCTGGTGTTAAACTCTCCTCATCCTGAGGGAAAAAACTAGATTGTGTATTGACATCATTTTCTTGAATGAAAACGAGCATTTTTTAAGGAATTTGCATTAAAGAATACTTTGGATTGAGTATCTAAATTTACTTTACCCTTTTTAAAGTATATTGTATGAATAATTTTTTGTTTAGAGTATATGGAATATTTAACATAAATTTAAGACATTGTGTGCGAAATACGGAATTTATTCGACATTTAGGTATGCGTGTGTAGAAGGAAAATCAAAGCAGGGTAATCATATAATTCATAACATACAGGTGAAACGTGAGTATTTCCCATTGCGTAAAACGTGTTCTCGCTGCCTATTAAGAATTTTGATCTTAATTTTAATCTCAGTGTAACATGCAGGGGTGAATATATATTTGCATAATATATTTAGAGGAAAAATGGTATATTTCGATTTCTTTAAGAGAAATAGTATTCTTTTAAATTCTCGAGACGATGCACCTGGCACCATAAAGTCAGATCGGTGTGTTATGTATGGGTTGTGATACTCAAATGGAGGATAGTAGCGTAGTACGTAAGACAGATGTTGCACAGAAACAAATAAAAGATCAACAACAACGAACTGGTAGCTGCGAGTAACGCCACTTCACCGACCCCATTACTACATCGTATAGTATATATTCGTACTACATATTACAAATGTAACTGTTTCAATTGCAATATCTCTCGGAACGAGAAATAAGGAAGAAAACTTTTCCCTTCAAATAGAAAAAAGAGAACGAATTCTATCGATTTAGAGTTGTTTCCTGTCAGAATATATATTAAATGAAGTTTTCATAGGGACTGAAGAAATTCCAGCATACATTTGAAAGAAATGTGGAAATTTTCACACCTGTATCTATAATTAAACAAGACCCTCAGAAATTCCGACTCTCCAAAGTGTAGGTTTACACATAATTTTCGGCTTCCACTGTATTCTGTCGGATATAATAATATAGAGTAAATATTGATAAATTATAAAAGTTATTATAAAAAATGTATTTACATAAGAAACTTTCTATATGAATTACTGTGATAAACTGTTATTTCCTCGAGTGCATTTATGTCCGACAAAAAGTGATTCACCATAAATCATATATATTTGCTAGTCCGAACAAGCGGAACTGAACAGAGCAGTGAGATAAAATGACAATTGGCGAATGTTTGAGAACGAAATTGGGAATATTGAACCGTTGCACGCACGATGCCGTTACAAAACGGTGCATCGGGTGCAACTGGTCGTGTCTTGAGCATTAACGTGAAGAAAGTGCTACAAGTTTCGCAAATTATTTTTGTCACTGGGTCCTAGATAAAATTCTCTAACATTATTTAAACATTTCCGACCAGGAAACGGTTTTATTCCATTTTTTACGAGTTACGAAAATGATATGTGTCACTTGAGAGAATGATGCATCAAATCGCATGAAACCTAATTTTAAAACCAGGTGCTTGAAGTTTTGATAAAGAAACTAGCATTCCAGCACGAACGATCAGCAGCATACTTATATCTTTGACGTAATTAGCAAGCCTTAAAACCTGTTTATAGTAAAAAATTTTAAGCTTCATTTTTGAATATCCTTTCAAATTAGTATGTTTTAAAGACAAATTTGTAGTGACCATGAAATAATAACTTTCTAAAATATAATAAGTGTGATGTTGTCCGAATATTGAATTTTTCTTCAATAAAACACAAAATTACTTTAAATTCAAAAGGATTCGTGAAAATTAATAATTAATAATTGCGCTTAGTTAAAACGATTAAATTGAAGATCAGCGCAGACGCAATATTATTCTTGATTCTACGGAGGTAGAACGCAGGATATCATCCAGTCAGTTCGATTTCGCGAGCGAAGAAGCAAAGAGGCAAATTCTGGCTTCATAGCCGAAGAAGCATGTGATTTTGGAAAATTTTAATTAACACTAGTTCAATTAATTGTGCTTGTTTTCTTTTTTTCGTTTTCACTCTAAACACAGAACTGCTTATTTTAAATTAAAACTTATCTTTCCACACTGAAATTATTTATCAGCTTTAATATATAAATAATAATAAAACAGTGATAGTAAAATATTATATTTAAAACATTTTCAAATATTTTCCACATTCCCAGTTAAATTTATTCGTTGACTGGATGTTAGATGTCTGTATGTTTGTTTTCCTGAGGGCTGTGAATAATGTGAGACAAGGCATTATTAAATGAAGAAATTTTCAAATTCGTGCTTATAGATAGTTTTTCCGAAATAATTGTTTGCTCAAACCACGAAATTTTCGTTTACTAAATGCGAAATGACTCCATAATGTTGTGTGACATAATGTGAGACCAGAAACTGGATGTATATTACCTCATAATTCATAATTCATAATGGGAAATTAACCCACTGAAATTACTAAACGCGTACCTCCCGGTTGCAATTTTCATAACGGAAATAAAACTCGTTTAAATTCCATCTTTAATAGTACGAATTATTATTGTGCAAATCGTAAATGCAGCATGTGGCATGTATAGAGGAATGCAAGTGTCATTTTTAGTGATGTGTAAAATTAAATGATAGCTCTTTTTATTCAACAATCGGCCTTTATTCAAATTTATCGTCATTTGGGCAAACAATAGAGATATTCTTATCTATAAATTAGCTTTATATAGATACAGTTAAACTTCAGAAAAGCTGTCATTAAAATCCTTAAATTAAACGGAAAACATTGATAAAAACATAAATTGCAAAAAAGTATGTAGAAATTATATAAATAATGGCTCAGTCTAGTTAATAACTTTACTTTGGCCTTGATCTTGAGGATGCGAACAATATGCTCTTCCCCCTGGTTTTATTAAGAGTGATTCATCAATTGCAGATAAATTTTAATAAAAAAGTGACTTTGGTGATTGCTGGACAATAGTGTGTTAAACATGAAAAATGAATTTATTCCAAATAAAAAATAAGAAGTAATGAGAGGAAGTTATTAGTGCTGAAAGTAGAAATGCAGTTACTATCGACATTCATGGCAAGACATCTGAAACGTGCCACATCCCTTAAAAAAGGTAGAACACTCATAATATCATAAATCTTGTTTGTTTACAAATTCTAAGTTCTTTCAATTTTGAAGAAGTTACTTCCGAATTTCCGTTTCGAGAGAATAAGCGCATGATCTAATGAATTATTTGATCAATATTTCCGTGGAATTTCTGCATCACGAAAGCATGGGCACGATCACGCGATCTTTATGGTCCCACGGCCAGTTAGGGTACGGTCGTTGTTCCTAGAGGTTACATACAATTTTTTCCAAGAATATATAGAACTAACTACAGGTAATTTCTTCTACTGCATTGTAGCCATATATTCTTCACAAAAACTACCATTTTTTAGTAATTCACTTTTCAGTAACATAGAATTTCAGTAATTTTTGTAGATCAATATTTGAATATGTGAAAAATGTACACATCAATTTCCAGAAATAACAAATTTTACCATCTGTCAAGTACAGTCTTTACACAAAATTTGAGTGAAAGAAGAAAAGCATTCTTTTGGCGATCTCTTTTTATAGGTTGATCTGGATCTTATTGCATGCGATAATCGATCTTGAGAAGGAAACAGTCCTAGAATTCAGAATGTTTGTAATATAAATTCTGTGTTAGGCTGCCTTCATAATGCCAAGGTCGTGTTCCCGATTGCCCTTAGACGTTTGATCTTATTTAGTACACCTTGCCTGATGAATATCTGCAGAGGGGAATTAGCTAGGTCGTTGCGTGAAGGATCCAAGAAATGTTAGTCCTAATTAATTTTCTGAGACCTCGGAATTTCGTTACGTGCACTGGCTCACTTATAATACCTGATTACATTAAGATTAGTAAGTCAGAGATTCGAAACAATACAATTAATTGTATATATTAACATCATCTTTCCAAACTCTGAAACACACGTTACTTGAGACGTTGACAGTCGACATTACACATATTTTTGCGTAAATTTCTGCCACTGGCAGGAATGGAGGGTTGTTGAGATTGATTTAATTCTCGTCTGGTTGAAATGACCATGCACTATTCATTTGGTATGCACACATGGTTGTTCCATCAATTAAGTTCAAGTGACATTTACCTCTGCAGGTTTACCTGAGCAGTGATTGGTGCTTGAGGAAGCGAGGAAATATACATACATAACATACACGCGACGCTACGTGAAATGTTGTGCATGCCAGGTCGTGCAACAACTTTCAGATTGAGGTCATGTAAATAGTCTGAATAGTTTCATAATAATGCTATATTGCAGGTGACAAGTTATCATCAATAAATACAATCAATGCGACAACGTTTGCTCTTTGCAAATGGCAAATTACTCCTCCTGATGGTTAAATCAGGATCTATAGGTTGATATCAAGAAGCAATAATCGTGAGCTTCTTCCCCTTGTTTATTCATCAAGGACTTCGAAAGTTTTGTTTACATTATCCGAGGACTTTTACTGTTTGGAAATGAGATGAATTTGGTAAATAATTTAAATAACGCTAACGATGATTTTACTTTTGTTTTTACAGGGAAACGCGAAGGTGGGGGGAGCTGTACTCCAATAGAAGAGTGGCCGGCTGAAGAGGGGGGACCTTTAAGGCCCCTTAACAAACCTGTCGGCAACGGGGCTTCAGGGGGTGGCAATATGACCCCTGATGATCCAGCTCCTGATGAAGAGTTTGCTCTTGCAGTTACCCAAAAATCACAAGTAAGTTTATCAAGAAAGTGTAGGCTATTTTTTGTTCAATATTGTACGACAAATATTATTTATTTCTTTACTCTGTCATTTTCTGAATTCAATTATGAAAACCTCGCTTCTAAAGTGTTATTATAGTGATCCACATCAGAAATGATTTCATCGGAAAAAAATCTGTTTATTGAAAGGGGCGCAGTTCAATTTCTCCTCTCTTTTAAGAACATTCAATCTGAAATAAGCTGTGGTAACTCTGAGACTTTGCGGTCTTAGAAGCCACAGGGAGCCTCGTTGCTATAAAGTGACTCAAAAATAAACAGCCTAGGCTACCATTTCCAAGCAGCTGAGCATTTAAGCAAAAGATATAAAGTCACTCGGTGCGGAGCAATCAATCTTCAATTTTTTTCAACTTATCTAACCGCATAATATAAGCTTAATCTCCATCCTGTAGTCCATTTTAAACATTAATTTAAAAAAAAGCATACATATTCATAAAGTAGCAGATAGAAATAATCAAATTATCAAGTTCAAGACTTTTCTTTTTCCAATTGTAAGGCATGAATAAAAAATTGCAATTGTATTAAAATACACCACTATAAAATGATAGGAACGTGAGAACAGCCCCGAACAATGTTATCTGCTGCGGAAACAGAAATTTCCCAAGCGATTAAATCTTGACATTCTTGAGATTTCTATACCGTTAAAGTAGCTTCAATTAATATTCTATTTACGAAGAAGGGTGTTTTGATGGAATTACTGTTTTTTTATTCACTCCGAGAAGTCTTTTGTTTGATTCAAAGAAAGATGTTTGGTTTTATTGAATATGATTATAATCAAAGAAAGACATCTTCATTCAAATGACGTTGAACTCCTAGCGATTTGAATAACGTACAAATGATCAGTTTTTTTTTTCATCGAAAAGAAAATTAAACATAGAGACGTCGTTGAGAGAAAACACAAGTGAAATCTTCACACAAGCATCACTTAAATGAAGAGCGATAATTTTTTGCTTGTCTTTTTACACTTTCCATATTTTTCGATCTCAATAAAACGAAAGCACTCGTTGGCAATCTGCTCTTTTCTTAATTCATCATAATTCACAAATCATCTCATGACGGAAATAATTATATACAGAATTTAATCATAATTTATTTATAAATATAGTTCTGTTTCCTTTATCATAATATCTTCTTTCAGGAAAAAAAGGGATATTATATTTCCATATATTTATAATTGACCCTTTGTCTTTCAAAACATTCTTATAAATACAATTCAGATTTAGGTACTTTATAATCTGAAGTTATACACCTGTAGCGTGTGTAAGAGCTATTGAGAGTAGAACTTTCAAATAATTTCCTTTTCGAGTGCGATAAAATGTTAATTTTTCGCAGGAAGTCTCTATAGAAACTGTTCTCCATTTATGTCATTCAGTAGAGAGAGAGTTGAGATTTTCTCCATGCAACTAGTATTGTCACGTTAGAACGGTGAATCTTTTCTATCTTATTTCTATGAAAGATTTGCATACGTGCTCGTGAGGTAGAATTCACTATTCATACATTTTTCATTATATTAAGGGGGGTTAATGACGTCTTTAAATGACGTCAAGGAACTTCTTTCTTGAAACACGCGATATTGCGTGAGCGAATGGTGTGTGTCCATTTTCCGGGATCCTATCAGTTCCATTTATTAAGTGTAAAGTTTGTTTTTCCTTCCACTCTCATTTCTTAAGACTTTCTAGTTGTAACTGTTTCAGTGCTATATCTAATGCTCTTTTAAAAGGCGTTCTTAATATCCATGATTAAAAAAATAACGCGTTATTACTTCCCTGCTGGAAGTAAAGAGATGGAAAGATATCGAAGTTTGGGGGAATTTATATCTCTTCCTTATATTGGATTGGATAGGATTTTCTTACTTCTGGCAGGTATTGTATGATAATACTTGAAAAAGAATAAAGTAACAAAAAAAGAAATTTCTTCTTTATTACAGAGAGATGCAGAATCAATACGCGGAGCTTTGTACTTAGGAGGAGCTTTAACGATAGCCTGGATAGTCGGAGCTGCTGGACTATCTTTGGCATGGTTAGTCCTGGTTTTGGCATTAGTAGGCACTATAGTAAAAGGCAGACTATCTAGATTACTCCAAACAGCTCTTCATCATGATTTGGCCAGGTTGCGAAGAAGAAGGGCTCTTTATAAGGACGAAACTGCCGAATGGCTCAGCCTTCTAGTTAACAAATGGTAAGCACATCAATCTCTATTACCGCAGCATTTGTAATTTCCATCGACTTTTTAAAATGTCAGCTCTCAGGCACCTAAACCTGATTTTCTAATCAATAAGAAAGAGGATTGCTTGTATTATCTCCAACTTTAAATTGATCAACTTAATTACTCATGTATTTTGTTATCAGGAGCTTATAGATTATATTAATTCAAGATTTTAAATATTGAGGAATAAGTGAAAAAATAATTACTTTCAGTCCTTTTGTGACTAATCGATTTGGAAAATCTTTTATGAGTGTATGTACTTATAAAGTGGCTTCTATTTATAGTTGAACCCTTCACTTCTCAGCAAGTGACTATGATAAAAACTTCACATTGAAATATTCTTGGCTGCTATATTCTTTATTGATGATTTGAATTCTGTCATTACCCTAATTTCCGATTGATTAAAAATAATTAAATAGGACACATTTTATTACACATGTTTCATTATAAATTCCAATGTCATTCTTTAATGATATTCCACTCTAAATGTAATGTAATTCCATGTATTCTATTTCTAACTGAACATCAATCTTCCAAGAATAACTTGACCGATATTCTGATACATTTCTCATGATTTGAAAGCCCCGGAAGGACATGTGACAGTTTTCAACACAGGCTGATAACTGATAGTGGTTTTATTTCTAATTATGTAAAGCTTTGGTAAGTTAAAGAAATTTGAAAATTGTGTAGTAAACTCACGCACAGCGGGTAAATGAACTCTGATAGGGAATGAGCTACCGGCATTCGTAAACATTCCACATTCCTATACCTTGTGAAGCTATTGCCTTTCACGTTACATGTTACATGTTACAAGCGGCAGTATGGTATACACGAGGAAGCGTTTGCCACTATAAAGCTACCATACGTGGCCAGAAACTCAAAACGAATATCTATATGGGTCGACAATCGTTTATTCGAGTTCAGGAATGTCAAGAATTCCAGTTTTCTGCTAACTCAAGATTCTTCTAAGCGAGCCGGTTCGGTGCCAGCTTTCAACTAACCCGGTTGGTCCTTCAGCTAGGAAATCACGCTTGACTTAAATTTCAAGTCGAACCGGTGGAAGGTAGAACCTTGTCTTGATCTCGATTTCTGCAGATATAAAATCCTGATCAAATTTATCGCATCGAGAAGCAATAACTCAATTGAGGTCGTATTATTATTGAAAGGGGTTGCGAAATTGAAGCGTGTTTATTTCCAGGAGCCATGTCTGCAATTTTTATTATTTCTACCTCTCAACAATGCTCATTTCAGATTCTAACAACTTGGTTCATCAATCGACTATGATTACAGTTCCGAACCGTGTCTTTAATTTCCAGTTTTCATGATTGATGTCTTACGGCGTGCTGTCAATGAAAACTTCTTTAAAACATGATTCTTTGAAATGGTTTTGCAAGACAGGAAGTGCGAGGCGCGGTATTGCAGTGCAACGACATCTAAAGGATCGTCGCATACAATCACAGCTATATGTTACATGTCCTTACACCTACTGCCCAAACGCCCACGAATGTGCAACACATTGAATTACCTACGCAGCCTTTCCTTCGTAATGAATTCATACCATTAAAGCAATACCGCCCTTTATGAAATGCTGCAGCCATACGGCGCTTATAACTTGCCAAGGCAATAAAACTGACTTTCAGTCTAAAGATATTTTTCCATTTCTATAATAAGAAATAATGATAAATTGGATTATTTTTCATCAGCAAGAATTAAAGTCAAGTTTATATCCCCTCTGGTTTATACCCCTTCAAGCAGAAACGAGTCTATCAACTTATCCAAATACGAAGTACTCTATAACCACATTGAGACCAGTGCTTATAATGAAAAAGTTAAAAAATTAATCCAGGTTCGAGATAGGGAAACATGTAAAAACTTGTTCACTTCTATGGACAAGTTTCTCAAGTTGCCTTTTATTGTAAAGTAAACAACTTGGGATATTGATATATCAAGTTACTATTTTTTGTTGCATCAAATAAAATTTTTTTGCTTTTTAATGCAAAGGCAAACCTAAGGTCTTCAGATTTTTTATGAATATACCGACCCCGAAGACAGAATTACTGGATTCTAAAATAAATAATTAAATAAATCAATTTGATTACCACATTAGCTTGATTTTATCAACTAGGACAAATACTCGGAATGATAAATAAATTGCGTTTACCCTCCGTCATCAAGTCTTCCTGAAATAGCTGGTTTCACAATCAGAATTGTGAATTATGTATGTGTCTAATTGGAGTGGTATTTTTGCAAGGAGCTAATTTCTGTGTGTTGGAAAAGAACCATGAATTAAACATAGGTCACGCGAGTTGCCAAGACGCCTTTAAAAAGCCTCGTATGGAACAATAATTGTTATGAATGTGATTAGATTTTCATTTACATTGTAATTTATAATGTAATTTTAGCTTAAATGATGTGAAATTAATTCTTGTTGTATTACTTTCTTCTGAAGATAAAGACAACATATAAACTATAGTAATAATGTCAAATAGTGCTCGCAGAGGCTAAGAAAAGCACAGCAAAGAATAATGGCTAGATAATTACATTGCTTAAATATATCTTTGCTAAATTTATAGACCTTTTAGGAAAGATTACAAATATTATTCATTATTCAAAACTACATTATTCATTGAATTAAAATCAATAAAACACTTGATACAATGTTGAGACTTGAGAATCTAAAAATATATTTAATTAATAAGATTATTAATATGCCAAAATTTTTTAATTACAGGTGGAGATTCAGTGCTGGGAGTATCTTTTCATTAGCAAAGGAAAGACTCGAACCCCTTTTGAATGAAGCAAAGCCTGGAATTCTCGGTAATAATATTTCACAATAATTTTCTTTTTATTTATAAATTTAATTACTGTATTCTTTTGAAAGGAAGCTAGTTTCTGTTAATAGTGTAATTTATATGAGATTAGAAATCATTTTCTACTGAAAAATGAGAATAGGGCAATTTAAAAGGAAAGAGGAACGCCAAATGATTTATTTTTTTAACGAGGGGCTTATCCGATAATGAAATGTGAAAAATCCGTTGGAATACATTGTAAAAAAATTCGTACTGTTAATTTTATAAGATTAAAGAGATCAGAGATATGTAAAGTCGGTCGTTACAACCGGGTTACTGTGTTAGATTCATCACATTTAATGAGATTTCTGCGAGATAAAATCAACAATTATTATGCCACAATAAAAAGTGGGGATAATATTCCTGTAAATAATAAATTCTGAATACATACACAAAGAATACCTACTTCTTAAAATAGTACTTTAGTAACAAATGCATGTTCAAAGATTTTTCAAATCTCTTGAAATTCCTTTAAATTCCTTTAAAAATCCTTTGAAGTTTCTTAAAATCTCTTGAATCCCTTCAAATTCATAAAATAAAATGATTTTGGAAAATTTATTTGATATTCTTAATCCAATAAATGTAAAAAAATCAATATGGAAAGAGGTTTGATTGCAATTAAATTCCTTCTGCTTTATGTCACGAATCTAATTTTCTGAGGGGAAAAAACATATTAAAAACTAGATTGAATTTCAAGGGCCCATGGAATTGAGGGAGCTGACACTTGGAGAGCAAACACCCTGTCTCACCAGAATAAGAACCCTCGATTATAGTGGCGACGATGATTCCCTTGGAAATCGACCTGGAATTACAAAATTGTCCATCGAAGCTGACTTGCGATTGGATTGCGAGCAATTTCGCATGCTGATAACTACCAGGCTTTTTGGGAAAGGGTGAGACATTTACCTTTAAAATTATTCTCTATTTCCATCCAAAAATATAAGGGTAAGAAATATCTTATAAAAAGCCAGCAATTTATTAAAAATCTAGAAACTGCTCTTCTTCAAGGTAAAGCTTGATAGATAAATAAAAAAAAGAGGAGCAGGTTTTTTTATAAAGTTGATATCGATCTACACAGCTCTCGTCGCTGAAGGTATAATTATAAATTCTCGTTTATAAGAATGGGAAATAACATTGACTTTATAACTTTTAAGGTAATGAA
>JAUESI010000010.1:13880184-13916082 GCA_032275145.1 Synergus laeviventris | reverse complement strand
TATTTTTGTAGCCGTAAAGTTGAGGAATTTGAACATATAAAATCAATAATTTTTCTAAGTATCACATGCCCTTAAGAGTCGAACAAAATTTATAAATATCCTGTTTTTTTGCTCAAAACGTGGACCATTTTTTGAGTTGCAGGAGTGACCTCACAAATCTCACCATCTTTTTGTACCCTCATGAATTAGCCTTAAAGGCATGTAATACTTAGAAAAATTATTTATTCTTTCCATTGACTCATTATTGATTCCTTTTGACTCCTTTTATCTTGCATAATGAAAAAAAAGATTCGTTTTGTTAAAATTGGAAAAGCATTCTATAAATATTTCTGAAAAAAAAAATGAATTATTTACAATTTCTGCTATTCAACACATTAATTTAGTCCAAGCCATCATCATGGAAGAGAAGACACTTGATCCACTAGTAATTATCATAAAGGAGGAAATTCGAGATGAATCGGAACACGGAGAAGAAATGGAAAATTCACAACATAGCAAAGATGATCTAGAATCAAATACATTGTACTTTGAACAGGAAACAATGGATCCAGATCCCAAAACAATTAAGTTGTCAAGAACGAGTCGTAAGCTCATACAAGCACAAGAAATCGATGAAATACGTCAGAAGTTGCAAGAAAACGAATATTCACTTGTACCCAACGACGATCCGAGAAATAATGTTTGGAAAAAGTTTCATATAATTGTAGATTCGAGTACTGGCCAAAAAACAGACTTTGTCCAGTGCATATTTTGCAATTTAATACGAAAATACACGGGCACAACTACAGGGACTTCAAAGCTTTTAAGACACTATTGTGAAAATGCGAAAGACGGTTCTTACGCGATTGCGACCAAATATTGTTTTAAAACAATTCTAATGTCTTGTCTGGAGTTTTGTGCGATTGATATGTATCCGTTAGAAATAATAGAGGGAAGTGGTTTTGAGAAATTAGCTCAACATCTAATTGACCTAGGAGCAAAATGTGGTAGATTGAAGATTGGGGAAATTCTGCCAACTTACGTAACTTTATTAAAACAGATGACACAAGACACTGAGACAGCTTTGCAGAAATTATTGGTAACGATTATGCCTTACATAGAAAAGGAACAAGGTTCGATTTCGTTAAGCACCTGGATTGACTACTCCCAAGAATATTCCTACATGAATGTTACATTTCATTATATTGATGAAAACTGGACTTTAAATAGTTGCCTGCTATTCACTGAATTTGCTCCGAATAAGAATTGTAATGAAAACATCAGGAAGAGAATCATACGAAGACTTTTGAACCTGGGAGTGACACAAGAATTAATTCAAGCAATACCATTCGTGTCGGATCATCAAGTAGGTGGGCGCCTTGCAAATATGCAGTTATATAAACAAATTGCATGTGCAGAAAGTCTATTTAATAGAGCAATTGAAAAAATTCTTTCTGTCGAGTACCTTCAAGCAGCAGCACCAAAAATTTATCACACATTAACGGGTTTCGACACTTTTGTAAAATTCCTCAATCAAACAGGGCTGAGTTCTCGTTTGCCTCATCCGATCATTTACGGAAACGATGAAAGTTGGAAGATGAAGCTTAATTTGTTGACATTGATCGTTGAACAATCTCAGCAAATTTTTGACCTTTTGCAAGAAAAGGGTATGTACAATGATTGGTTTAAAAATTTCAATGTTGAAATTGTGCAAGAATTACTCGAATTTTCGAAACTCTTTGAGGAAGCGGTTGATGACTTGGTAGATGACCAGAAACCGACTTTACATTTGTTTCTTCCGTGGCATAAAAAGATATTGAACTACTGCATGGAAACGGAAACGTGTAGTGTCGAGATGAAGAATGTGAAAAAGCGGGCAGAAATATGTTTGAAAACAACGTTTCCAATGGGTTATCAACACCAAGCCGCAACGTTCTTGTGTCCATCTATGCGAAAAATGAAGATGCTTTCTAATTTAGAAAGACAAGAATTCATACAAGATTTCCAGATGGAATTAAATGAGATACATTGTGAAGGAGAAGTAGAGATGCAAGACCCTTTGGCTGAAGAGGATCCTCCAGCAAAGCAAAGGAAGACGCATTTTCATCAGTGGATAGACATTCCAAATAAAGGTAAATATTAGTTTAGAAAAAATTGGTTTTTAAAAGATTTAGGGAGTAATATAATATTAATTAATTTTGTTACAGGTTTTGTTATGAATGGCGAAATTTCTAAGTACTTGATATCGAAATATGACGCCGATGAAACCAAACTTCTGAACTGGTGGAAAATGAACGAAGAAACATTGCCAAGATTAGCAATTTTAGCAAAAAAATACCTGAATATTCCGGCGACACAAAAACATTGCGAGATCATGTTTCAACCTGCTCGAGTTCTTTTGCAAGAACGAAAAGCAAATGCAAATCCTTTCAATGTAGTCTGTCTTAACTCTCTGCACGCACGTTACAATTTATTGTAAACTTTACGAATACCTTTATAGTTCTGAATTTGAAGATATTGTTTAATTAATAAAGATAAAAATGACTGATTCATGCTAATTTTCAAAGCTGAAAATTGAAAATGGTTTTTAATTAAAAATAAAAGAGTTAGTACATACCTAGATTCCGTTTCTGAGATGGCAATCAGTTTTGGTTGTTGTCGATGCCGGGAAGCAAGCCAACTGAACATGTCGTGGACTTTCCTCCCTTTGAAATGTTCCGCTCTTGCTGCTCCGAATTCGCATTCCGCTAGCAAATCGCCATCAGCTTCACCAAGTTTTGGAGGCGACACATCATGAAACTTAGGTTTGTACTTCGTACATCTATTCAAACCTGGTAGTTGCTCCACCAAATAAATGGCCGCGTTATTTTCCAACCCTAGGTTTTCCGTCAGTGGATTGTGAGGTAAGGGCGGTAAGTTGTGGGCTTTTCGAGCATTTTGAACCGCTTGGAAAACTGTTTCCCAAACCTCACTCATGGAAGATGCAGTGTGAGTAAATCCATCCTGAGACTTGATCTCGTACATGAGACTAGGTCCAGTCAATTTCTTCTTTTGAGACGGAACTGGTGTATTATTTTTTACTGCGTTGATGGTTTTGGAAATGAGCCTGGGTTTCTTAACTGCTATTGGAGGAGATTTGAGTTTTGTGAAATTAGCTGTATTTGCAGATCCGGTTTTCTCACTGAGCGCATTTTTCTTCAAGGTAAAAGTCTGAATCGGAAGAAGTTTCAGGGACTTTGCCTGCTGATTTTCTTGTGCGGGTATTACTTCCATCGAGGTTACTTGAAGAGACTTCTTATTGTGGTTCGACGAATTCAAATGTTGGGTGATTTTGTACGAGCCGTCCTGCAATTGCTTTTGTAAGACAATTTTCAAAGATGTATTGCTCGGCGTTTTTTCTTTAAACTCAGATTCTACTTTTGGATTTTGTTTATCCTGCTCCTTTATTTTGTCCTGTTCTTTTTGATTGTCCTTTACTTTTTCTTTCAGATTTTCCTTCACAATTACATTTTCCTTCGTGGTAACATTTTCTTTCTCTATTAGGTTTTCCCTCACGATCTCTTTCAAATTTTCTGCAGTAGCCTCTTTAAGATTCTCTTGTACGCTGACTCTCAGATTATCTTTTTCCTTCTCCTTCAAATTCTCCATCATCTTCTCTTCAAAGGTCTCCATGAGCTTAAAATTCTCGCCACTAGTGTCAACTGTTATCTCTAAGTTATTGACCCTTAACTGAGATTTATTCTCGGGTTCAATTATCGGTAAAATTTCTTTTGGAGTCAGATCAACTTCAGTCTCAATGGGTTTGATTACCGGCTTCGTAGGTTCTTCCAAACTGATATCAGGTTTCTCTGCAGGTTTGAGAGAATCTAACTTAGGCACAACAGCTTGCATGGGTAAAACCCTGTTCATAGGTCGACTCATTGGTACATTACTTGTTGGCATTGTAATCTTATTCTGTGCAATGGGGTTCGAGATAATCGGGGTATTACTTAAACTTAGGTTGTTGCTATTAGTATTTGTCAGCGAACTACTGTAGGTACTATGCACACTATTTACATCATTAAACTTATTTATAATATTTCTCTGAGTAATGCAATGATTGGGCAAGGGAGGAATCTTCGTTGATATGCTTGACTTAATCATGCTCGTATTCTCCGACACGTGTTTAGAATCAAAATAGGGTCGGACACTGTTACTAATTGGTTGTTCCGGACCCAAAATCGGCTCCGTAATTTTCCAAGAATTATTTTCTTGCAGAGGAGTTTGAATTGAGGGATTTGGCCGAACTGCGACCCTTGGAATCGTGGGAATAATTTGTGGAAGTGGCTTCGATGGAGAAGACATTCTAGGAGTTTGATGCAACTCGGGAACAGCTGCAGGTGTTTCCAAAGTATGAATTGGTCTCACGGATTCGACAGGTTGTGTGTTAATGGAAGAAGAGAGAGTGCAAGCAACTGGGGTAAAATTAGCTTCAGGATTTGTTGGTACACTAAGTTGTGGAGTCGTGATGGCATCCGTAATAGGATTAGATTGATTGACTACAACGTAGCTTCCAGTCATTCCTGGAACTCCTTGCATGGATTGAACGGTTGGTACGTTCGGCATGGTGGAGACTGCTTGCACATCGACGATTGGCTCCATGAGCTTGGAAGCTTGAAATACTTGCGTTGTGGTTTGATAGCTACTTGCTAATACTTGAGGTACTGCACCTGTCATGAATTGACTCGAAGACATCACCGTGTTACTAACGATCGTTTCGAGACCGTAGTACATTGGTTGGCTTGATACAAACATGCTCCCTGTGGAATCTGTGAACATCTCTAGCGTTGGAGTCGAGCTAAGGACTAACTGTTCGGAGGAAATCACTCCACACTGTATCGCACTTGGTTGTTGCTGAATTATGGTTCCCAAAACAGTCTGTTGTGGTTGAGCTAGCTGAACGCCTGGAAGTACTGAGATACCTGCAATGAAATATTGATCTTCTTAATAATTAGAAAAATACAAGGTTGAGTGTAAAGTACTTAAAAAGTCTAATGATTAAAGAGAGATTAACTTGCAAGGTTTTTAAAAATACTTGTTTAAATTACCTAACTTATTTTTTAATAAAAAAATGTTCTATTTGATAATATTTAATTAATTATGATTTTAACATATCTGAGGATTCAATGATTGGAACCACATTGCGAACACTAGCACATTAAGTAAGCAAGAAACAATTTGATCTAATCTATTCTTCTTTCTTGCACTGTCGCCGACACGTGTCACTGATAAAGTAGTTTATTCTCTAAAAAAAATTATGTAAATCGAAATAGATATCAAATTATGTGAGTACTATATATAAAAATTACCAGGAATTAGTAATTATCGTTTCATTTAACAAGAATTATTACTCAATTGCAAATATGAAAAAACGTGGAGATGTTTCATAATGAATAGGTAATCACTCACTGAAACTGATATCACTAAATTCGTTTAGTGCAAGATCTGGATAAGCATGTGTTTGTGTACTCGATATGAAAACTTCAAAGAAACATTCATTGAAATTTGAATTCTTGAAAATTAAAAAATTTTAAACTAAACATTGTTTAACATTAAATAGTTCGAAATTTCTGAAACCCACAACAATTTTTAATTCCACCATTTTTAAATTGAAGTTCCTAAAATAATATTATCAATTAAAAATTACCTCCGTTTTGAAGAGCCAGTAAGTTATCAGAGCCCGTCTGAATATATGCTCCCGGAACTAGCTGATTAGTCGTAATAAACTGAGGTTTAAATTGCGCCTCATGTTGTCCACCAATTGCTGCAATATATTGCAAATTTTGTCCCGACTGTTGCTGCAGAGTTTCGACATAAGCCGACATAATGCCCTGAGGTGCCACTTGCTGCAGAATCACCGTCGGAGGTTGTCTCTGTGACTGTTGCAATTGAATAAGCTGCGGGTTATTCTGCATCCCTTGACACCTAATATTTCCCATATTTTGTTGTCCACAACTTCGAATTCCTTGAGCCTTTATGTTTTTGACCCTAGGTTTCGGAGCTCGAGGGGATCTAGGTTTTGGAGTTTTCACTAAATGAGAAGGAAGAGCGTCATCACTCGTTGCAGTTTGGACACCAGTTGACAAGTAAGTTGTAGATCCCTGTGGACTTGGAAGATTTGGAGAATTAAGTGGTGTTGATATTGCATTCGTGTCATGGAAATCCGAAATTGAACTTGGACTTGTAATCTCCGTGATCTGAACGCCACTTTCAGATGGTAAAACTGTTGAGTTAGGTAGAGTAGTTGTTGTTCTAGTGTACTGGGTTTGAACGATCATATCGTTAGATGTTAATACTGTTTGATGGACAGTTTCGACAGTCGCATGGGTGTGAATTTGTGGAGTGATGAGAGCTTGAGCAATTGGTTCAATCTGAATTCCAGGATGAGAAGGAACGGAAGCTTCAAGTGGAGATGTAACTTGCATGTCAGGATACTCTGATAAAATCGTGTGGCCTTCGGAAGGTGACATTGCAATAAACTGAGGGGACATGGAACCAATACTCTGTGAGAATGTAGAATCTGGTGATGCTAATTTGTTATCCATCGTTTCCGAGTCACTATCACTTGTCGTCATGATGTCGCAATTTGCCAAATGCCTGTTGTAACTGTCCTGAGTCCTGTAAGTGCACTGGCACCTTTTGCACCTAACTGGTCGATCGCCAATTCCACCCACTAGATTTGTCTCTAAAGGAGGATTTACCTCTTGATTAACCTGCTGATTAGCGCACTCATCGTCACTAGAGATATCATCGGCGCCATCGAGCTGAGGAATCTTAAAGCTTAAACTCGTCATGTTGGAAAGACTTACTTTGTCGAGTTCTTTTTGAGATTCCATGTCGCTGAACTTGAAGGTTCTATTCAGTCTCAATCTCAGAAAATCTTTATCTTCAAGATCAATGCTTTCTTGGGAAGAATCGTCATTTGCTCCGTCGAGTTGAGGCATCGAGGAGCAATTTGGATGAATCCTTTCTTCGATGTTGTATTCTGGAGAACTACATTCACTAGCGCTACTCGGATCCGCTGGACCATCAACTTGCACTATCCTAGGCTGTTGTCTCGTGTGCCATAGAAGATTTTTGTGATCTTTGTTTTCATCTTTCGAAGGCAAAAGTCTGCAATTGATGTTACTACTGTCTTCTATACAGTATTTCAGTTCATTTGATGTATTGGCTCGACCCACAGTGACCATGAAAGTTTCTGGAAGTCTCAGGTCATGAAACACTGAACTGCGATCATTATGTGGCTCTAAAATAGTTTCCCCTGATTTCATTGATCCACAATTTCTCGGAATTTTCCTCCTTTTCATCGTCGAGCTATAGGCACTGTCGAGTTTGCAGCTCCAAGTCAAACTGCAAGAACGTTGTTGATGTTTCTGACCTACAATGAGGGAATTGTTCGTCATTACTTCCGATTTGGATCGCTTCAGTTCTTTCCCTCCGAGTTTCTGATTCTTAGAGCATAATATATCGTCCATGAAGTCTTGTACAGAAGTTTTTGACTCCAACCAGGTTTCGCTCTGTGACCCGGACTCGAGAACTTCAGATTTTGAAACTTTTTCGGGAGGTTTCATGTCTTCCTCTGGAGGGAGAATATCGTCTTTTAATAAATCTGTAGAAAATGCATCGTTTTTCAGATCCATGACTAGAAAGTCTTCGTAGCTCATCTTCGGGAAAATATCCTGCATGGAGATACCATCAAGAATATCGTGTGGCAAGTCTTCGAAAATTGCTTCCTTCAATTCTGGAGGCAGAAGATCGGTGTTGCTTTGCTCGGCAAGGTTTTCGTCCACTTCTTTATTACAGACGGTGTCGATTAGTGAGTCGAGACTTTGTTTTACGGCTAATAACTCTAGCTTTTGATATCTTCGTTCTTCTTCTATTTGTTTTTCTTTCGTGTGATCAATCGTCACATTGTTTTCCAAATCGGCAGAGACTTCTGGGACATAAACTTGAACATAAGTCCTGATGTAATACCTCACGATCTTTAAAGGATTTACAGTAGACCAGTAAAGCCTTGAGCATTTATAACCACTCGGAATGATTTTCTCGACACCATCAGAAAACTCGGGTGATATTGTTCCCAAACAATCTACCGTCAAGGAACCAATCATCACTTTAACTTTGTCCGGCTCAACAAATTTCTTCTTTTTTCGATCCAGCTCCACGTAGACAGGCCTCTTTAAACAGAAGTCACTTTCATTTTGAATTGTTTTATAAGCACAGTCGGAAGAATGTAGAGAGCAGAAGACTGTCTTGTCATCGTTAAAGATCATTCCTGTGTTTCTTGCACACGAATAATGAAAAGTATTGCCGCAGTTTTTTGAACAGCATCCTACACTGGCCCCTTTTTTCCCGCATTCACTGCAACGAATGAGACGTCCCCTAGAAATGGCACTGTGAACATTCTGCAAAGAACCATCGATTTCTTCAAATACCTCGTTCGACCAGAGGGCGCAATTCGAATGCACCCATTCGTTTTGCCCGCAGTACAAAAGACGACCCTCTTTTGACTCTTGCCCATCACCAAGTCCTTTGCAGAGACAACAGGATCTACCATCTTCCACACTTATATTGCTGTAAACATTTCCTGTTTTCACTGCGACGGCCTTTGGCGATTTCAGAACTTCTTCTTTCCACACGTCCATAATGCTATCCAATTTTATTCCCGGAGATTCAGGATCTCTTTGAGAATTTTTGGAAGACATCGACATACACTCGCTTTCATAAGAAGGTTTTAACGGATCAAACCAAGGGAATATTTCTTTCAGAATATTATGATAAGCCTCTAACAAATCTTGAGTACCAATGCGATTGATAACGTACTCCATATCACAGTGAAATTGAGAAAGCGAGCCGTATTCGTTATCATTGACCTTCCGCTTCACCGATATTAAAGTTGGCGAAGGCCTTGCTATAATTTGTTGCTCGGAACAATTACAGTCTTTTGGTTCACCTACATTCTCTAGATCAAAACCATCCTTCGAATTCGCTTCGCTTGAAATTTTTGATTTCCCTGAGCAGTCTTTCGAGTGAATCTTTTGCCTGAGTCTTCTCAAACCTCTCCTAGGAATGTCAATGGGCTGCTCATCACACTCGAAGTCGAATCTACTTAGGTCGGGTTTCAAAGAAGCGATTGCACTCGATTCACTTGATTTTTCACTCGTGGAGTCTTCTGTCTCTTCTGAATTGCTTTTAATCATCGGGAAACTGGATTCCAGTTTTTCGTCCAAATCCAATTTTCTGATAGTCACTAGTGGTCTGCAGAGACACTCTTTTCTTGGACTCCACTTGAGGGCGGCGCAGGTTTTTCGATTTTTGCTGAGCGATTTGATTACTGCTATGAATCCTGTTTTGAGTTCGGCTTCTATGGCATTTCGCCAGATTGAGTTTGGATTAGGCGAACACTGTCGGCATGTAAACTCGACAGTGTCGGGCAAATAGCTGAGAATTTGGTAGCGCTCGTCTGAAAGGCCTTCGCAGACAGCGTGGACCCAACAGGAACACTCGTTACATTCCATCATCTGAAAAGACAAGAATTCATTTGAAAAGGGCTTTTTTTATATAAAAAAAATGAAAAAAAAAATGCCGGCAGATCACTCTGAAATGGAAAATAAATTAAGTCTAGTTTTTTTTACCTTGGTATCAAAGTCATTTTCATTGTAGCATCTTTGACATAGAGGACAGTAATTTCCACGCTGACGTAACTTGAAGCACATGGAACATAATGGAAGATTTCCCACATGGACAGTGACTCCTTCGCTTCCACAGCTTTTGCATTTAATGCAGCTCTGGCACACATAAGGTCTCTCTGGACTATACAACCTGGCACTGACACCAGATTTGGACAAACAAGAATGATGAAAAGATTGTCGACAGCGTATGCAAGATAACTTTGGACCGGATCGAAGCTGACAGGTTTGACAAACTGTGCAGCGTGGACAACACCAGTTTGGCTGGACACAAGCGTTCCATTCGCTCGGTTCCAAACAATAGGCATGATATGGTTCGCAGCAACACTGACAGTGAATTAGCTGAAAATACAATTAAAGTAGAATAGAATACACTTTACACACCATAATGTAAATGCAGTTTATCAAATCGTGAGAATTTTCATTTCAATTATGCTTACAGGTTCTCTGCCAGCGCTCCCACATAGAAAACAAATGGCAGGAATATGAAATAGTTCTGAACCTATGAGTGCAAATCCTTTGGCTCCAACTTCAGCTGGATCATATTGCTCCCAAAAGTTTATGGAAACTGTATGCACTGTTTCTGCTACTGGCTTCGGCAAAGAACGCTCCTGTAAATTATTAAAAAAGTTTATATTTAAAATTCCTTGATTATTTTTCCATGGTTGTTACTTCCATGAAAATGTTACTTACCACAGTAATATTTGCAGTAGAAATAATTTGCTGGTTCTTGACCCTTTTTTGCGGTTGTGGAATAAAATTAATATTGCAATTAAGACCCTCTTGATTAGCTTTTTGCGTCTCCTTTTCCTTCGTAACTTCCTCCTTTCTCTCGACCTTTTCTCCTTCTTTTTGTGCTTTCGGAATGTTCTTGCAAAGCTCTTCTTCCTTTCCATCAATGGACGGAAAAGTCGCAATTGGTTGTCCAAGAGCCACACTCGCGCTTCTACAAACATGTTTCACTCTCGGCCCTTTCAATTCTAACCTTTGCCTTGAAGGAGCTTGGCCTTTGTTGAAAGTTGGCGATACAACCGTAGGATTTTTCATTTTCTTGCGCACTTTAATCTGATTCTCCTTTTTACGTTTCTTAATCGCTGATACCAACGTTGGATTGTCAAACTTGCCATTGTTTCTCGTCAGCGTTCCTCCAATCGTGCCTTGATAATTGGATTTTTGTCCCAGTTCCATGTTGTTCCAACTCATTGCAGACTTGAACAAGTTCTTCTCCAAACTATCTTCCGCTGGCCAACCCATATTACAACCTATAAGCTTCTGGCTTTGCAAATCGTTGTCCTCTAGTCCTAGAGGCAACGATATTGAAAGCGGATCTCTCATTAAAGGAGGCAACAGAGCATTCAGTCCTGTTCGAAGTGCAGTGGGAATATTGTAGCACTTCAGACACATTTTTAACCAACAGGCTGGACACCTAGCTTTGTAGACACACCTCATGAGATTCCATTGCTGACTTCTTACGACTGGTGGAACGAGGCACAATCCATCGCCTTTATGACACTGAAGGGAGGGAAGTATACTGTTCATCGACTTAACGCAGGCTTGACGCTTTATCATTTTACTGATGAATTTACGACAAGATTCGCAACTGTAGATGCCAAATTTACGAGCCTGTTTAACGAATCGATAAAAGCGCACTGCTCCACAAACTCCACACTTGACTGTGCCGGTTAGACCTGCAGTAAAATTATAATTTTTAGCTGGAATGATTTAAAGATGAATATCAAATAATAGTCAAATTGTCTCAAGATTTACCTGAATTAGTATTTCCATTTGTCGTACACTGAGCGTTCGCCATAGAAAATGGTCCTTCGGTCCCACCCAAAGTTTTGTTATCCAGTTTCAGCCTCGCCTTTCTTAAAATAACTTTTCCACCAGTCAACTTCGTTCCCGTCCACTTGGATTGTTCATCCTCTGAATTATTTTCATGTTCGCTTCCACTTTCCGACAAGGAGCTTTCCGAGTCGAAGTTGTCAGGATCGTTCTTGCAATCCATCGAATCATCCGGACTACAGTCATCATTCTTCGTACTCTTCAGACTACTAATTTCATACGATCCATTTTCCTCGGTGGACACTGGTTTATTAAATTCTTCTGAAGTTTCAGGTACTTTCACCGAGAGACTTGGACTACTGGACGCTTGGTTGAGAGCTCCTGATCTCGTTTGAATTCTGGAAGACTCTGAATTTGGAACATTCGGATCCGGAAGAACTCTTGAAGGAATGCCATTATTTTTCTGACTTTGGAACACAAGAGTCTTCACATCAGTTGTGATTTGTAAAGAATCCTTACTCCTAAGGTTGGAATTTTGAGGGATCTTGGTGACTTTGCTCTTGATTGATGCATTTTGGGATTTGCTCTGTAAAAAAAAGGATAATTACGTGATGAAAATCAATGCAACCTTAATTCCAGAAATAAAAAACCTTATGCAATGTTTTAGTACAATTATAGAATTATTTTCAACTATATCTTCCGCAAAAAATCGTTTGATCACCTGTGAAGTTTTTGATTGTGCGTCTGGTAAGAAATCTACTGATTTCTCGTTACTCTTTGCAGTCTGTTGGGAATTTTGAGCACTGAAAACTGAGTTACTCGCTTTTTTCAACTTGAGTTTCGCCTCCTTCTCGTTTAATTTCAAAAGTGAACGCTCCAGATTTTCTTCCTCTTCTTTCGCCTTTTTGACCTTTTTAGCTTGCTTTGTAGAATCATTTTCACTGTGCTCTGGAGCAGATTTCTCTTCCAATTCCTCGATAAATCTTTTATTCGGCTTTATCACTCTGGAAGAATGAGCGCTGCGCATCGGTAATACAAATTTTTTAGCAGTACCGGATTTATCGGATGATTGTACTTGATTGGCACGTCCATTGCTGTTGTTTGATTTTGCCTTTTGAAGTAAACGCTTAGCAGTACTGTTTCGTAACTGTCTTGTTCGATGATGCCGATCAAGGATATTATTAACAGATTTTAGCACAGGGGTATTTACGCAATTTGAGAATTTGTCTGTATGTTCGTTGGTCGTCAAGGGTGCTTTCTCCTTTGCATAGTCTACGGTTGTAGATTTTTTATCTGCTTTTTCATTTATCTTAACATCCTTATTTTCATCGATATCATTTTTATGATTTTCAGTATCCGAAGAGGAATTTTTTGCATCTTTTTTGAGATCCTTTTCAATACTGCTCGAAGATGGTAGATTCTCGGCTGAAACTGGCAATTTTTTCACAGCATTTTTTGCGTCCTTCTGCTGCGTTTTTATGTACGATGCAGAAAGCTTAGCCTCTTTGATGCTGAAACCGTGAAACGGTGGATGTTCCTGAAAAAAAAAACTTCAGTTTATTTATTTGTATAAGATATAAAAAATTATAAATTGTTTCCTAGTTACAATAAAACGAAAAAAACTTAAAAAGTTAATTTATAATTTACTTTAAAAGTATTGTAAAAAACTTAACTTATAATTAGTAAATTATGCAAATTTATTTGAAATTGTGCAGTTAGCAATTCTAAAGTGTCTTCATTTCTTAAAAATATAGTGCGAGTCAATTACTTTTTTATGAAGAAAACTAACTGTTAATAAAAAAAGATCTTTTTATATTATGAAAAAATGCAAGAAAAGTGATTGTGGCCAGGTTATAAATAAACTTCCGATACATAAATTCCATGGGGTAGGTATTGAGAACGAGAGCTTAAACATTGGATTTTCCCAAATGAAGCTTATTCCTTAATGACATTTTTTTAAATTCACTAAAAATGTGAAATAAACTTATTGAAACTGGTTATGTAATGAAAAATAGTTGTGATACATAATTCAACATATTTACTATCAAAGTTGGAATACCAATCAGAAACAATTTGGGGACGTGCCATTTTCCAGATGGGAGTGCCAAATTGCTCAATTTAGTAAAGAAAATTATCTTAGATTCATGTTGCACACAATCCAATAAAAATTAAAAGATCATGTCAAATTTTTCTGCAACTGTAATTTTTTACTTTGGTAATATAATGGTTTTTAAAATTGTAGGAAAATGTAAAGGTTGGTACATTTTGAAAATGGAAACGATTGGAAGTGAATTTAACATTTTAAATGTATAAAATAACAACTTCAACTTCAAACAATTTGAAAAAATTTCAAATTGAATGCATTAGAAATTGCGTAATAACATGCAATATCAAGTAAGAATAAAAGTTTGCATAGATTCTTCTACTGAAATAAAACATTTACCTATCAAAGTATAAAGTCACTGTAATTTTGAAATTTGAAAACACTCCTGATTATGAATAATTATAATAATATAATTATGTTTTAATTAAGGATGAAAGTGTACAAGTGTCTTTTAACTATAAAAATCCATGTTAACTTTTAACTACCACATAATTAAAAAAAAAAAAACTGGATCCCAGAATTTCAAAAAGTACCGCCTCATCCTGAAAAAAAAAAACAAAAACAACTCCTCTCTAAAACTGACATATCACTTCAACAGGAACAGGAGAGTATCATTTTTGCGCTTTTTGATACGATTACATATTTTTTTTCAACAATGATTCCGGTGAAGTAGACAATGAACAAAAAAACCAACAGAGAGCCTTTTTTTATCAATAATCAAGCATCAAATCCGAGCGGTCCAAAAAGACCTTGGAGGTTAGGAACCTTTTAGAATAGAAATTCACCTAGAAAATTTTGAAAAAACACTAAAAATCGGTTTATTTGAACACCCTAGAGGTTTTACGATAAATTTTGACAAATTGGAAAGGTCAGCGTCCGGAATTTTACGCACAAGGATAACCTTCGTCGTAAACCAAATCATCGAGTTTTTTTCGCGATCGAATCGGCGCCGTATGCGTCCCCTCTGACGCTCTTAAAAAGCACAACACAAACAATCTGGAGCTTCTTAAAAAAAATTACTCTAAATTGCCAAGAAGCGTTCATCTCGATTTGCGCGGTATGCGCGACAGAGAGAGGCGCGAATTACCTTTTCGTTGTCACCGAACGTCTCGTTGAACAGGGAAAGTCCGTAATAGATGTTCTCTGCGACGGTTACGGAATCACTTTGGGTCGCTTCTGGCCAAGCGAGAACCTTGATTCGCTTCCTGGTGACCGTCTTCGGCGGTTTCCCGGGAAATTTGGACCTTCCCATGTTCACTTTTTCTCAACGATCAACCTTCACCTCGCAACTAAATTGTGAATCCATTTTACGCGATAAGTCGCCGAAGCACACACGAACTCAACTACTTTGCAACAATGCAACTACAGTCTCTCCGACACTTGTGTCGGCGACCAGGGGTCGGAACATGCGAGGCACTGATTTCCATGTAAATTATTTAATTTACGAAGAGAATTGTAAAATTACATGTAAGTTACGCAATTATGGTACAAAACACAAAACCTAGGGACGTAAAAGACAAGATAAATTCCTGTAAAAAGCCATGCCATTTACTTTAATTGTTTTAAATACTCAACCCTGTTCGACACATACGGAACTTCTGATTTCGGAATACTTCGGTGACTCTCGACATGCGCGATAGCGACAACGAAACGCGCGGACTGTTGAACGCGTTCAACCCGTTGAACGGGGGAAATAAAGAGTCATAGAAGCACGTATGGATGGTGGATAAAAATCTGACTGTACGACGCTCAGTGAAAGAAGTGGAAAGAAGTTTGCGGGTCGGTAGTTCCCACCTGCATTGACTTGGGTATTAACCTTGGACTTGAGGCCACCGCTTTGTCTGTCGAAAAATTGACCCGTTTAGAGTTTTTTTACGATTGCTTCCACACTCAATCTCAAGGTCATTTTATATGAGTTTTTAAAAAGAGGGTGCAACCCTTATTTTAAAGTGTATATAGGGTGCTTGAGAGGAGATGTAACGATAGGGAGAATTAAATTATAAAAGCTCTTGTAGGCCCTAACTAACAAGGCGCAGGCAACCCGTCATGTGTTTTTATTAATTCATCATGGTCACTCTTATACGCTTTTTTTATGTTTCACAACAGACTTTTTATTTTTAAGCATGTACACATTCCATGACAAATTTATAACAAGATAATATAAACTCTGTTCTGAATACACAAGCTTTTTACATCGGAAAATAATATTTTCAACGTGGTCATTATTTTTTATTGTATAATAATATTGTACAATTTTTCACGTAGATATGGACAATTACTTTTCTTAATTATCGATTTTATTAATTATTTTAATAAAACTTGGAGTTTTCATGCGTTCGAAAATAATTTCTATCTATAAAATATCGCTTTTATCTGATTTTGACAAATGATATAAATAAAATCAATAACAATTTTTCTGAAAAAATCGGGTTTCAAATCTGGTTCCCCAATTTAAATTTCGCGCCATTTATAAAACTGACATAACCTCAAACATTTTAAATACATGGAGTATGAGAGAGAATTAACATGTAAATTAATTAAATTGGTAGCAATTAATCTATCAAATATTTGTATTAAATTGCGTATTGGCTGCACCACAATGTGACCTATATAACACTGCGTATCCAGCGTGTTGAGCGTATCTTGCGTATATACACGTTCTAATTGTTCTAATATCCAACAATGGTTGTTACCAACTGAAAGGATGAAATGCCGAAATGGTACAACGTGAACCAACGAAGCAGCAACAGTTGGTACAAGTACAACGTGTTAGTCACGTTAATTGTAACTGATGTAGTAAGTAGCCTAAGTATTCGTAAGCTATTGTAATTGTAATTTGTAAGATCGTTGAGGCTCGTGTTGGGAACTTGGAAACTTGGAAGTTGAGATTATTGGGACATTAGTATGGTCAATGGATCAAAGTTCAGTTCTTTGAGTTAATTTAGGATCTCTATCTCGACTGTTATTGAAAAGTTAAAAGTAATTAATAAATTAAATAAAAATACATAAAATTTAAGTTACTAGTTTGTATACGTTCAAAATTAGAGCTTGAATGATCATTCTTCTATGTGTGAAGCAAAAAACCAAATTTGTAAGAAACCAAACTCGCGAACCTGATTGTAGATATCAATTTCGGTGAGCAACAAATATGTATTCATAAATTTCTATTATCATTAATTTATCCAGTTTTTGGTAATTAATTTAAGAAGTGTTATTCTTTCTTATTTCTTTTTTTTAATATTTTATTTCTCTAAAGGAAACTAAAATTTAAAACCTCCATCATAATTGAATGAAAGCTTTAATTAGTGTCTAAAAATTTGTGTTTCAGACTTAAATCTTAAAAGACTTTATACTAATACCATAAATCTTATATCTCAAATATGTCGAGGGTCGCCTACAAACTCTGCTCCACATTTTCGACGAGGACTTACAGCACAACATCTTTCCCGAAAATAACAACTCACTACACGGTTGTTCCAAGGGATAACGATCCACGATGGAAGGAAACAAATATGGAAAGATATGTCGACGAAACCGATATTCTCATTGTTGGAGGTGGACCAGCAGGAATGTCTGCAGCAATTCAGGCTCGAAAATTGGCTGAAAAGCACGGAAAAGAATTACGAGTGACCCTTGTTGAGAAATCTTCAACAATCGGAGGCCATATTCTTAGTGGTGCGTGCATCGACCCGATTGCTTTAAACGAACTCATTCCAGACTGGAAGGAACTAGGAGCACCTCTAAAAACTCCAGTCTCCAGTGACAAATTTGCTTATCTCACAAAAAGTGGGCGAATTCCTATTCCTGTACTTAAAGGAATGCCGATGTATAACCATGGAAATTATGTAGTTCGTCTAGGTCACGTTGTTGCTTGGCTTGGCGAACAAGCAGAAGGAGCAGGAGTGGAACTCTACCCAGGATACGCAGCTGCTGAAATTCTGTACCATGAGGATGGTTCTGTCAAAGGGATTGCTACTAACGACGTCGGAATTGCCAAGGATGGTTCTGCAAAAGAAACTTTCGAACGAGGAATGGAACTTCATGCTAAATGTACAATTTTTGCTGAAGGCTGTCACGGACATCTAGCTAAACAGTTGATGAAGACTTTCAACCTCAGAGAAAATTGCGAACCTCAATCATATGGAATCGGACTCAAAGAAGTTTGGGAAATCGATCCATCGAAACATTCTGCTGGTTTAATTGAACACACAGTAGGCTGGCCACTGGATAAAAACACATATGGAGGTTCATTCTTGTATCACTTGAACGAAGATACTCCATTGATCGCCATAGGGTTTGTTGTTGGTTTGGATTATCAAAATCCTTATTTGAGCCCTTTTCGAGAATTTCAGAGGTTTAAAGAGCATCCATCAATTAGACCGACACTTGAAGGAGGAAAAAGGATTGCTTATGGAGCAAGAGCTCTTGTGGAAGGAGGTTTCCAATCAATTCCAAAATTACAATTCCCCGGAGGATGTTTGGTAGGATGCACGGCTGGGTTTCTAAATGTCCCAAAAATAAAGGGCACTCATAATGCCATGAAGAGTGGAATGTTGGCTGCGGAAAGCGTAATTGATGCTATTCTAAAATCAGAGACGGAAACGTCGCCTACGAAAGGTCTTGTTCCTGAATCCTATACTGATAAGATTCAAAATAGCTGGATTTATAAAGAACTTAAAGCGGTTAGAAATTTTAGACCCAGTTTCCATTCACCTCTTGGACTTTATGGAGGAGTTATGTATTCTGGAATATCTATGCTCCTAGGTGGTAGAGAACCTTGGACGTTTTCTCATGGCGGTCCGGATCATGCAAAATTGAAACCTGCAAAGGATTGTACTCCTATAGAATATCCAAAACCAGATAATGTTGTGACATTTGATCTCTTGTCATCTGTTGCTCTCACTGGAACTAATCATGAAGCTGATCAGCCTCCACATCTCACTCTTAGGGATGACAGTGTACCGGTGAAAATTAATTTAGAGACCTATGATGGACCCGAAGGTAGATTTTGTCCAGCTGGTGTTTACGAATTTGTTCCTCTTGATGATGGTTCGGGACAGAGACTACAAATTAATGCACAAAATTGCATTCATTGCAAGACTTGTGATATCAAAGATCCAACTCAAAATATCAATTGGGTTGTTCCTGAAGGAGGTGGCGGTCCAGCTTACAATGGAATGTAAAGCTGTTCCTTTAAGGGAAATCTAGTGCCTTTCTTTAAATAAAAAAATGAATAATTAATTGATTAAATTTTAATTGTTGTTGTGATCAAGAAAAAATTGTCGTACCTTGTCTCGTAAATGAATTCGGTGCATTCTGTGATAAAGATCATTTTTATGATCGACTTAATTTTTTATCTAAGTAGATAAATTTAAATCTCTTCAACTTCACAATCACGATTAAAGTTTTATTAAAATAATAATTTTTTATGCTAATTTGTTTGAGGTACTTGTAATAAATGAGATGAGAATCCAAAAATGAATGTAGCATAAATTTAATGAATTTGTAAAATTCAGAATAATATCTCATTTGTACTTTCTTCAACGTCAAAGTGCTTTTATAATTAATTCTTATGTACATATCTATTATACCGTTGTAATACTTTCTAATAACTTTTTTATACCAATTTTTATCAAGTTTCCATTATTAATAAATTATGTAAAAGAAACTGTTTTGTATATACAAATTATGTAAATATACTGGAATTTTTCTATGTTTGACGCAAAGATGATTATTTATTGTACCTAGATAATTTAGAAATGAAAGTGCTTGAAATAAAAGCTTTGAAATTTGAAAAATTTTTGTGCTATAAGTATATATACATGTACCATATTGTGATAAAAATAAAAAAATAAAGTCATAAAAATCATAGAAAGCCCTTTAGTATATTACCACACTATATTAAAATACATAGTTGATTCTAACGATATTGTTATGAGAACCTTATTTATAGTTTGCTGTTCATAACTCGACTGATGTCACAGGTCAGATACAAATTGAAGGTGGAGGCGGAGGCCCAGGACCCGAAAAGGTTTCAACTATAATTAAGTAAATCTCAACAGGTCCCATAGTAATTAGATGCGTGAGAGTCTCGGGTTTCGTCAACTAAAGTAAACGCATGTGGAGTACTGAGAATAACAAAAAATGATATATAAGCTCTGAGACTGAAGATTGGGGCGCATGGCGACTTTCCCTTTTTAAAATATAAGATCTAAATTTAACAGAATATTAATATGAATAATGTTTATTTGATAAATAATGTTTTAATTATATAAACGAATAATAATAAATGTAATTACACTAACGAGAGATCGATTAGGTATAAATAATAATAAGTTGCAATTAATATGAACAAGCTGATTGATAAATTGTAAGATTAACGATTATTAATCCTATAATTTATATATTTTATTTCCATTAATTATTACATTGTTATAACAAACATCCTAAATCTTTAAGCATATAAGAAACTATAATCACTAACTGATCTTTTTAATTAAGCAAACTTTAGGCAAATGATATTAAATAAAGAATTCATGCTTTAGTATAACTTTAAAGTTTAGAAGTATGTACTATGTAGGAAATAGAAACTAGGAGATTAGAATTTATAATAGTAGAGTCGTCTAAGAAATTTAGGGGAGGAACCTACGAGAAGACAGGGCCCAACCTCTAAGTGGAGGGGCAAGTACCCAAAGCGAGTCTCTTCTCTCTTCAGTTCTACCCTAACTCTAAATCCGCGCGGGTCTTCTCTTGTCAAGATAGAAAATAATCTAGATTTCTTTTATGAATTAGTGTGTTTTTCTTCCAAAATTTTTACAACCTGAGGAGGAGTTTTGTCCCTTACAGCCCGAACCTGCAACTTAATTCAGCAATTTGAATTTCGCGTTCAGTTCATGACGCGGCATCACAATATATATATGTAGCAGCCATCTCTCGGAAAAACTAGGAACTATTTAATATCGTCTGCTACTTGTTTCTTGTTGTTACTTTCACATTCTTTTTAATAAGCTTGTTCGTAATTTTTCAAAAACTTAATTAAATCCTCAGCATATTTATTTTGTACAAAAACTTTTAAATTTTGGATTACGTTGTCGAAAATATTTTCTGCAGTATTTGTTGCTATCGAAACCAGTGGAATTAAATATATGTTGTGGCCTAACCTAAAATTTGCAAATATGGTATGATTTCTATTTTATACGTTTTAATTAAAGACTTTATTCCCAAATAGGACTTTAATTTTTTATTTAAATACTTTTAATGTTATTACATTTATTTCTTCCTTTTCTTAAATAAACACACGCTTAAAGTTTTAATGAGAAATGTTAGAAAAATTTGTTGTCATCACTTAAATTTGACACGTGCTCGCTGTGCTCATGCTCCATAATTTAGAAAACATAAGTATAACACTTTTAATCGAGTGTCATTTTGTTGGAATCAATAATAAATTTGGTAACTAGGTAACGAAGCAATGATTTGACAGCATTTTGGAAACATGTCACTGCAACATACAAGAAATTGAAAGCCCTTTTCGTTAGTCCGATTTGCCTTTATTCCATCCACCCACAAAACGAAAATTAAAAACTTTGGAACAGTCTTTTTTATCTAGATACCACTTCTAATTTTCAATTAAACCTTCCAACATTCAACCTCCCTTCCTTACAACATCCTGAAATTCAATTCACTTCTGTTTTCCAGAATTCGCAAGTATTATTCTATTAATTTTATTTTAATTAAAATGTCAGAACAAAAAAGACCTTAAGTGTGAATTTTTTAACTTAAAATGCCTTAATTAATTAATGATTGGGTTCTTGTAACCCAAAACTTTCTCTTATTTATTAAGAGTATCTAGATATCTAAATTGTTTCTCTTTTTACGGTTTGGTTTGCTTTGTATTTGTGTTTCAAAATAATATGCAATTTTATTTTTTTTTTGCGAAGGTGCTAGATACTTCTCTACGTAAAATCAATTCTAAATGTTAAAATCAATGAAGAATCTTACGGGTAAACGGCTGCAGAGATTGGAAAAGAAAAAGAAGAAGAAAGCAGCTTTATTAGAAATTACAAAATTAAATGAAAAAGACCGAGAAGCCAAGGCTCTCGCTATTAAACAAGCTGTAAGTTTACTTTATTATGTTCCAAAAGCAGAAAATTATTGTAATGATATAATTATTCTTTAAACTCGCTGCCAGCAAATCATTTTCTGATTTCTTTTTATTCTTTTTAGGAAATGGAAGCAAATATTTTGAACAGTCAAAGTAACGAAATGACGAGTGGACAGAGTCCAAATCGGAAGAGACCTAGTAGTAGATCATTAAATAATTCTAGTTCAGAGACTATTAAAGAGGAAACAAATCCAGGAGTGAATGCAGGGGAGCCAGAACCACTTACGAATAAGAAGCCTAGGTATATCTTTTTAAATTTAATTTAATATTTAATTTGTAATTTTACTTTGATTTAATTTCAGCGTATGTATATATTAATTTCGAATTCTTTTTTAATCATTCATTTTTAGATTAAGTGGGGAAGAGTATGCATTACTGAGACAAGAACTGAGGGAACGTAAAAAAAGAATGAAAGTAATACCCCGACTTCGTCTTAAATCTGTTGGGGAAAATGCTAGTTTAAAAACTGAGAGCATCATCAAAGATAGGATTCCAATATTTTTAAGCGATGTGCAGCATCTTTTACTGTATTCATTAGTAGGAAATCGTTCTCCCTACTTACCATTCAGATGGTGCCTCTTGGAAAAAAATACTCAGGTGAGAAATACAAAATTTAATAAAGTATAATTTTACCTAAAATTATATTAATAAGCTATACTTTATTAAATTATTTTGTTTGTTTGGTTTAGTTAACACATACGGTGGTTCTTGTCATCGAAGGCCTTTCTCTTTGTCATTTTATTACATACGAGTCGATGTTTCCACATATAACGTCTAATTTGGAACATAAATTGGAACTCATTACGCCTGCAGCATATGGAGGTTCTCTTGTTGAAGAACTCGTAGCCGTGCCTCTCACAGGAACCCAGAGCTATAAATTAATTCAACGTAATTAAAGAACTTATTATTTCCTAATAACATAATTTGAATAAATTTTAAATAATTGATATTATGACACACATTTTTTATATTTAGAATTTGGGTCACTTGAAGCAGCAATGCAGAGTACAGGAGATTTAGTTAAATTATTGAAAACTGTATTTCCAATGAATCCACCGGTAGGACCTGATGGGAAAGTTTTGTCGAAAGATGAGATGGGAAAATTGCCATCAGATGATAAATTTCCTCGGACCCAACTTCTCCTCTCGCCTTGGCAACTTGTAGAAGAACAGTATCCTTTGCCACTTAATAGTGAATTAGTAAATGGGTAAGTGTCAAAAGTCAAAGCTTGAATAGTCATTTTTATTTTTAATAAAGAATACTGACAATAAATAAGAAATTCTTGAAATCGTTTAAAGAGGTAGATATACTGATATAGTTAATTAAATTTCTAGTCATTAACTTTTTTTGTAAATAATCTCTTTCTCTTTCACATAATTTTTTTATTTCAGGCGTGAGAACGTTTCTGATGCTTTTTGTAGATATCGTGAGTATGTACTAACGAAGGACATCTACGTAGAAGCTACTGCAAAATCTCCGATGTTTGCTGTAGACTGTGAAATGTGCAAGACAAGCAGTGGAATATCTGAGCTGACTAGAATATCTATCGTCGACGAAAACCTGAAAGTAAGTTTTGAATTATTTTTCAATATTTATATCATGAAATTGTTAATTATGTTTTAGAAGTTTATTTTTTTTAAAAATAATTTACCCATTTATAAGAAGAGAAATTTTTATTTTCTGATCGCAGACAATTTACAACACTCTGGTAAAACCTGCAAATAAAATCACGGACTACCTGACCCAATACAGTGGAATAACAAAAGAAAAACTCAAGGATGTGACAACAACCTTGGCAGATGTTCAGCAAGCTTTAAGGGCTATACTTCCGCCAGATGCGATTCTTGTTGGACAAAGTTTGCATTTCGATCTTCATGCTCTGAAAATGATGCATCCTTATATTATCGACACTGGTGTCATCTTCAACATTTCTGGTGTCAGGTGAAAGAAGCAAATTTCTCTATTAACAGTGTCGTTTTATTTATTATGTATTGTAATTTTAAATGCTCATTTAATTAATTTTTACTGCAGATCTCGAAAAACAAAGCTCCAGACTTTAGCGAAAGAATTTTTGGGAATTCGAATTCAAGAAGGAAGAAATGGACACGATTCAATTGAAGATGCAGCAGCCTCTTTGAAATTGACGCAGCTAAAACTAGCTAATAATATAGAATTTGGAGATGCGGTTCTTAGCAGTCAGAGAAAGATGGATGAAAGGCTATATGAGGCTGAGTTAAACAAAAATGCAAACAAATTATCGCACAAGGCTAAAATCCGCAACTATGGAATGTCAATTTTCAGTCACGTAATAAAGGATAAGAAAACTGCTGCTATAATTGGTTGTAATGGAGTAATGAACGAATACGCAGGGTACTTAAAAACATCTAGCCTTAGTATTATGAATGATAGTGAATTTGACAAGGATGATCAGGTAATGAATTCAATTTAGATGAATTATTTTAAATCAAAAGGACTTGAAGACTATCCATCTATTCATACATAATTGCGTAATCATCAAAACAAACATTTGGATTTTTTTTATTACTTTGTTACGCAGGGACTCTTTTCACTTTTCAAGATCTAAATGTAAAAACGTTAAATAATTAATTTTTTCTCAGGTTCGCCTAGTGATAGCAGACGGAAATAGGAACGCAGTAAATCGAGCTTCTCAAATTGCAATGCAACATGCTCTTACACTTTGCCACGTTAAAATAATCAAAGAGCAATTACAAAATGATCAAGTGGAAAAAACGTTTCGTAAAGTTAATAAGTGGGTGCATAAACTTTATCAACATACTGCAGCCCACGGACTTATGTGCGTCGTTTTTGGCGGAGAAAGTAATGCTGGGAATGGAGCTTGTTTTTTAAATGTGAAAAAAAAATTGTGAACCCGTTGCATAACATTGGAGGCCGTGCCTACAATTCTGCAATCAAGATCTGCAACTTGTTAGTACTGGCTGGAAAACATCATCTTGGAAAAAGGAATTTTTTTTGAAATTAGTAACATGGATCGCAAAGATATTCTCAAACTTTGAGAATATTACAAGCGAAAATGTGACACCTTGTTTGAGTTAATATGTTTACTAATTTACAAACCATCGTTTTGCCAATAAAAATTTTTATACTGTTCAATTGAGGACCTTATTTGTTGCGTATTTGATAAAGATTTATTTATTTTTAGGTTAATATTGTAAACTCTTATTGAGGAATAAAGTTAATTTCTTTTCGTTAAAATTCTTTAATTTATAAACATTAATTTTGTGAAAAAAAAGTTTCACCTGCTTTTTTTTGGTAAAGTAAAATAATTTAATTTTTATATTTATCTAAATTAGGACGTTTGAATTCTCGCGCACTTTTCTTTAGTGATTCACGCGCCTTTTTACGGCAAGACTAATGCGCAAGCGTCCAATGTCACGTGACCATTATTAATTTAAAATTCATTATTATTTTATAGTTTTTGTTCATTTTCAGACATATCAGAGCACAAAATTAAAATATTGAAAATTCACTTTCAAATTTTTGATTATTATAGGAAAAAACTTCTATTAAGAGCCACTTATTTTCAAATACACTATATAATATATATATGTATATATATATTTTTTTTTGTTTTTTTGCTTTTGAAATTACTGGTATTAGCTTCGATATTTTTAGTATTCGAATTTTCAGTCTTAAATTATTTTGTTTAGGAATGAAATTTGAAAAAAGTCTATAATTTGAGACTTTATTGCTCCACTCGTATTATGCATATATACTTAATAAAATTGAGTATTCACAATTTATATTGATATCCGTGGCTCGTGGACACGCCATCTCAAAACAATTATCACCGCTTTTCAAAAAGCCATTTTTCAATCTCCTCGAATACTTTATTGCGAGATACGAAATGTCCCACATTGCCAATTAAAAATTGTGAAATCTGAATAAGATTTCGAGGGCACACGAAAGAGTGACCTCGAGTGATCGAGTATAGTATTTCATTAGTCGAAAAGGTGAGAGTCTTTTAATTTTCCTCGAAAAATTGCAACTTTATTTGTTATACAATAAATCATAGTTCTAAAATTTTAAAATCTTATTCCTTCTGTCCCAAAATATCGCTCACGCCATCACATTCGGCAGGAACGCTCCAGGGTAAAAGGTTTTCCAAAACATTAATATGCATTCATAAAATCCAGGGTCGCATTATTAAAACATAAAATCGTCCTGGGAAAAAAGTCTGCCTCTGTTTCTATGTTAAAAATTGAATTATGTACAATTCAGATGTAATAGTTTCAAATTGGAAGAATGCATACAATGCTAAATTAAAACATTTGAATCTTGTTTTGTACAGAAATTTATGACTGGAATTCACAGAAGCTTCATAAAATTGAACAATTTTTAACTTACAAAAGATGATAATTAATCATTAAAATATAATCATAAGGAATATGAGTTGTCATGCTAAAGCATTTCAAGGTAGAAACTATAGTAAATTTGTTGTACACTTTTAAAAAATATTGTCCTAATATGAAGATAATTTAAATGAAAAGAGTTTTCCTTGATTATTTATATTTAATATTTTCTAAATTAATAAAGAAGCATATGTGAAAGTTTTCACATTATACAGTTTGTTTTTATTGCTTGGAACTTTCATAATAAAAAACAATTTTAATGGTAGAATTTGACCTTTAAATCGAATTTAATCATGAAATCACTGGTTAAAGACTTAAAGGCTGTTGAAATCCTCTTAAAATTCCTTTTTTTTGCATGAATAAAATTTTAGGGAAAAAAAATTTTGTGAAATTTTTACGGGAAAATTGCTCATTCAAATACGTTTTCAACATATTTCTGTTTTAAAGAAGTTTCTTCAAAGTAATCGGTTTTATTATATTGAAAGCTAGAAGTTTCTTTTATCCAAAAAATTCCTTGACCCAACAAAAAAATGTATTTCATTGCTCTGAGAATGGTTTTGCTTGTATAGGCATGAAATATCGAAATTTTTCGAAATCCTTTATAACCGAGCCTGATAAAATCACACATATACACTTTGCACTCATATTATCATACATAAAGATCAGAAACAAAAATATTCATGTGTATTCAATTATTGTAGTCCCACATATGCGAAGGACTGAGAAGAGCCAGAGCCATGGGCCAGCTCGAAAGAAGCGGGACTTTCAGTTTCTTTTGGGGTCCCGCGAGTGCAAGACCGAGCGCAACAAGCACGATATTACACGCGTGAAAGTTTCACTCGTTTTGTCTCAGCATCCAGCAAATTCGCAGGTACGCGGTTTTTGCTCGATGGCCAAGATCATTTTATTACGTGTGAATGTGTGTGGAAGTCACGGATCGAGCCATTCAGTGAAACTATAAGTGCAACTTCAGTGCACTTTTCGTGATTTATGATTTATCACTCTCTAAGTAAAGGTCAAGAAAAGGAATTATTAGCATACAATATACAATGAAAAGGAAGCTGTTATTTATTTTGAAAAATTCGTAAACAAGTTACTGTTTATATTACGTAACATAATATATTCGCTTCACGCCATTTCTTCATTATGTAATATATTCCTATGTCCTAAATAATCAAAGAAAAAATAAAAACGTACACAGAAAAAAGTATACTGCCCGATTTTCAGTTTCGAACTGCAAAAGCCGTGAATCATCAAAATACTAGTTAGCTTTGACAGTTAATATCTTTTATTGTTTAAAACTGTAAAATGAGACTTTTTAAACCGATAAAAATTGGTTTTAAACACTTTTCCTAAAAGTGCATATTCAGAAATATTATATTCGACATTTTCTATATAATTTCACATGAAAATTCATTGGGAAATTGAAAGGAGATCTTATATATAAAAATGTGGTTTACAATTCTTTAATATAATTAAATATATTTAATATGTATAAAAACTCTTCTACTTTCACATTAAGATTCATCTTGAAATTTAAAGGAGGTTTCTTCTTGCTTCATTGTTTGCAGTTCTACTTCTTCGTGCTGCTAAGACTAATGAATAACTTTCATAATTTCTTTAACCAAAATCAATGTTTGACACAAACAGCTATCACTTTTTTTCGTCACCTTTCATCAACCCATTTGTTGTCACCTATACAGTTAGTGAATTCTTAATCAGTATTATGTGCGTATGTAGTAAGTACTCTATAATCGACGCAACGACTCTTCGTTGCCAGGAGCCTGAGGCTCACACCCATATGTTATACTATCGAAGGACGAAAATAATTTGATCAACATTCGAAAACATAAACTCGTGATTTGCTACTTCTGTCATAATTGATCGTTCCATCAAAAAGTCTGTGCAAGAACTGATTTGCATATCCTTTTTGTTCATCAAAACAATAGAGTACACTCGATTTGAAATTTCGAGTTTTTTGCACCTAAGTTTTATTCTAACTGAAAAACACTTTCTAAATTTCGCCGCCCCATATAGATCCTTCCGCTTTAGGCTATATTATAGCTTATATAGCCCACTTACCTATGCCAGTGTATTCAGAATTTTTGAATCAGTAAATTTTATTAATTTTTATTTCATATATTCGTTCTCATTTATAGCACTTTAGTATAATAAATCGACTCACTTATGACGCTTGTACGTGCCTTTGATAATCATTTTTATCTTTTTTAAATTATTCATTAAAAAATATGGAGTATTTAATTCGCTTAGGACCCAAGTACATTTTAATCACAATTCATGAGCCAATAATGCAGGAGATTTTTATGAGACACACGTTGTAAACTTCGAACGTGATTTATCTGGTGTGATATATTTAATTGAGGGCATTTTCTATTACCCTGATGCATTAATATCTGAGTATGCACATTTTAGTCTCTTTCGTCATGTAGGTTGTTGTGCATGAGAATATTGGGGATTTTTATAATTACAATTGCAATAAATTTTACTGAAAATATCCGTATTACATTAGTCGATACCAGGATAAAACACGCATTGCATTGTGTTAACGGTAATAAATTTTAGAATGCGAGAGTGAACAATATACATTAATCAAGAAACGTTTTTAATCAATACTATTGATAGCACATAACAGTATATAAAACTATTATAGAAACCGGTATTAAGCGTAACGCCAAGTCTTTTGTCTTGCAATGACTTGTGCGTTGAATCCCGAATCACGTACGAATACCGTATTGAGAGTACATATATCATACACCATGTGCGTACATGACGTAATCTGGGAGGGCCATTTGTTGAATATACTCTACGCTCACATCAGCCGCAAGGCAATTGTCATGTTTTGCACTTTCTCCAGTGAAAGAAAAAGCATATATAATAGTCATTCAGCTCCAACATCATCTCACCGCATTACCCTTCCGTATGAATACCTTTTCGTATACATCCGACAGCTTCAAATTCCACTTTTGAATTATTACACTGTAAACAATCCGTTATTACAATCTTCAACGCACATGACAAATATTTTAGAGGAAACGGGCCATAATAAATCCGTTATGTACTATCAGGATATAAGCAAATTTATGCGTTTTGTATGGTACATTACAGGAAATATGTATCGATATGATAAATAATTTATATAATCGAACTTGTATACATTTCCGCATAATATTTACCTAATTCATGAAAACTTTTTTGAAAATTTATCATAATAAATGGAATTAAAAAATTTAAATCAATATCTCAAAAGCAATTAGAAGTTGGGCAGTTGTAACTATTAAAATTGTCACTTTAATCAACTGAATAGTTACATCAACTATAATAGAATCTTTATATAGAGTCTTACTAACTAATTGGGTATTCAAAGTTCCCAAAACCCGAATGCTGAAAGATTTTGATTGATTTTAGGAATTATAAGGCGTTTTAAAGAATTCTCAGAGATCCTGAAATTTTAAGACATTTTTTATGTAGATATTTTGAAACTGTCTTCGAACTTCTTAAATTCAATTCTTTTTAAATCCTTTATAAAAAAACTTTAAAATCTCTTGGGTTGTTTTAAAATCACTTAAATCTTGAAATCTTCTGAAATTCCTGGTACTCCTATAAAATATTTTTGAAATGTCTTTTGATAACTCTTTTGATGGGTCTTTCGACACATTTTTTGAACTGTTTTAAAAATCCATTAAAGTCCTTAAAATCAAATAAAAACTTTTTAACATCTCTTGAAATCTTGGGAAAATTCTTGAAAATCTTTAAACGCTTTTGAACACTTTTAAAACTCCTTTGAAGTTTCTTAAAATCTCTTGAAATCCTAAAAACCAAGCAACGCCTGGTAAACTTCTGCAAATAAATAAATGAAAATAAAATAGTTTGAGAACTTTCTTGGTAATCTTAATGGTTGACTAGACTGAAAAATGCTTTGGTACAAAACCTATATTGAGGAAATTAATTTCGTAAACTCTGAGACTATTTCTTGGAGTGTTTTTTTTTCGTTATTGAATAACAAAAAAAAATGAGATAACGCCCACTTTCGTTAGCACACATATTTCGCAGAGTTTTCCACTACTGCACTAAATGAATGATATTTCTCAAGTGGTCGCTCTCTCCTCTCGTTTTGCCATGTTAATCGCTTGTTCGATTGACAAGTGAAAAAAAGAACCTAACGAAATTCTTTGTCCATCTGAAGCGAATGATCGGAGGTCATTCGATTCAACTCATGTTGGCCTTACAAGCATCTCATCTTTTTTAGAAATCGCTTAACGAGAAGATAAGCAATAGATTATGCCTGTGGACCCTGTATGACACGTGAAAGTGGCCTTCCCGCGTGTCATGATGTATTCTTTTCGGTCCCTGCGCAATCATCAAAATTGGGCATGCATGCGATATATACGTATAATACATCTCGATCTGTAATGAATTGACTTCAGTTTCGAAGGCAGTTTTTCAACAGTGCGGCGAGTTTTCACGAGACGACCCTGAGTGAGTTCCAGTGAAAGTTTGCGAGTCAAATATTTTCACGACTGCTCCCAGGACGAGAGATCTCCCTCGCAAGGAGATACTGACTCCAACACTTGTCACGATTTTATGCCAATCAGTATAGTCCGTTGCACTCTAAGAAGTGCAATAGTCGAGTAAATTAGCCTTTAAACTTCGATAATTCGATTATCTTCAGTACGAGTTTCTTCTTCAGTTATCTCTTCTTTAGAAATTTCTTCTTCATACAAGAATATAAGCAGATTTTCAAGTTCACGCATTGGTATTGTTGAATAACTGTTAAACATCAAGCAAACTATAGTCACTGGTAATTCCGAACAGGCTATACCGATGTTATTATAGTTGATTAAACCTGAACTGCGTTTCGAATTACTTTATGATCTTCACATTGTTGCTCGACATTCTAGATTAAGTGTGAAGACATGAGAAGCTGACTATGTCAATGTACGTGAAAGTGGATGACTGTCAGTGGAATGCGGGATACAGAGAAAAACGGCACGCGCTACTGATCCAGAGGGTATGGGCATAATTATTTGTCAATTTCGAAATTCGCTCTGGTTTTACGGTCTTTCTTTTAATTGCATTTTGTTTTGAGGTGTGACTAAATTGCGCAAGTTTTTTTTTGGAATCTATATGTTGATTTAAAGTCTTGTTGATTCGACGAAATAGTTTTGGGTTTTAACCAAAACGCACTAGACTCTAGAGGTGGACTGGTATTTGGTATAATAAAATGCAAATCAAATTTTAGTTATGCAGTATTATAATGAAATTATGTAAGAAGGACTAAAGAGATTAAATTAGAAGATTGATTGAAAAAAAGAAACACTTTCTTTTTGACTTTTCAATTATGGACTCGGTTTCAATGGATAGACCCACATTTGAATAATTATATAGGACTGCTGTTTCAATAATAGATCCAGTTTCGATTAGAGATCTAGTTTCCTTTATGGTCCTTTATAGTTTCACATCATTATTACGTAGTTGGTAATTGAAAGTTCAGATTTCCGTGTTATAATTAAAACACGCCTGATCTGGAAATTGAAATTCAATAGACACCTGTGAGCAGTGCATTTTTTAAATGGGAAATTGGCAAATTTTATAACATTAGCAAATAAGAATTCAAAATAATGCACAAAAACCCCAGTTATGCGATTACGCATAATTTTTATCTTTCTTATGCAAATAACTTTCATTCATGAAATTGAAAGTGCGGATACTTTTAAAATATAGAAAATGATGTCATCTTCAACTTTCTCCAAAACGTTTCAATAGTTACTCTCTCTAATAAAAAAAAATTTCTTCCGTTTAGGGTGTAACTTGAAGCATCCATTTCAGGAAATCCATTATTTTGTCCATTCGCAAGACATATTATCATTTTTATTATTTTTTTAAGTACCTTTCAGTAAAGAAGTTTTCACTGGGGTGTAGAGTCTTCATTTGAAAGTATCTAATGTTTAAAAGGTTTTTCTAGAAAAGGAGAAGAGTATGTAATTATAGGGGGAAAAAAGCAATACATTTAAAGAAACTACAGACACAAAAGTTTGAATTCGCACATACCTGTGATGTAAAAGGGAAAGCTGAAAGCATGCTTGTTGATTGAGGTACCTACTTTTTTCGTGTCGATCGGTTAACATAACATAATGTGTGTGTTCTTGAAGTGGATCAGCATATTAGCCGATATACCTACACGAATCATGTACCTTTCATTAACAATTTTTATCACAAGTATGTATTCCATGAATGATTCAGAATGAAGAAGTCACACATGTCGTTACATAAATTTTACCTCAGTCTCATGGAATCCTTTTCACTTTAATTCCAAGGTCATAGACTTTCGTTAGCCCACAAAACCGGAGTTCTGTCTTAAATTCAAAAAAGACTTTAATCTCAATGGTAAAGAATTTTTTTCTTATGTGATCAAAACTTCGAAGATATAATGCAAGGAATTTGCGTTTGATGTCATTACATTTTCTTATTTATAACTGATTATATTGCTCTTTATTAACTTTATAATGTGATAAAAAGTAGTAGGAATGACAGTTGTTGCAGTGAATTTTGTAAAGGAAGAAAATTTACGAGATCAAGAAACGAAAGAAATACGAGGCCTATGGCGCCACAATATTTTATGGCGAACATTTTACATTCCATGAAATTGCTCAATGTTCTTTATAGCATACATAACTTTAATGTGCTGCTATATTGCAAATACCCGTAGAAAAATATTTAGTTTCAGATCTCAAATTGGGAATAATGGTATAGGTAATAGTACACAAAAATGGGTAATAATGTACCGTTGTTATATATCTAAATTAGAGTTTCGCTAAATTAGAAAATTATTCGTAAATAAGCAAGTAAAAAACTCTTCGAGAATGAGTGAAATATTAATTGCGAAACTATTAAATAATATTCTTGAACGAACATTAGTATTCGCATTTAGTTATTTTTTAAAAGGATTATTCTTCTTTAGGGTTGCTGAAAAAGAACGTCAGTCACAAATGAGCAGAAGTACCAAGTTGGGATATCAAGGATGAGAATTGGAAAGAGGAACACATGGAGTCTGGAGTTTGGCAGTCGTTTTTTTAGATAGTATGCCTCTTTGGCTTCTCGCCCTAGACGAACCTGCATCAGACCCATGCGGTATAGCATTGTCAGAAATCACCCTCCATCGGGATTAAACCTTTGGACCGTATGAGGGGATGCTAGGACGTGGTAAGGCCTGTTCCAGAGCCGCATCAGCAACGGCCTTGGCAGTTTCCACGGACGAACAACCCACTGTAGAAGGAGGTTTCACACAGTCCTTGTACCAAAACTCAAATAGGTTCAATCCTAATACTGTCCTCCCGGTAGCAGGAATCAATGTTCAAGTAGAATGGTGAGACTTTCTAATATATTAGGTTCAAGATTCATTATATTTAGTTTTTTCCACGCTTGCAACTCATTCTGGACGAAAGTAAGAGGATTGATCCTAAACTAGTTTTCTGTTAATAGTAAAGCTGGTTATTTATATGACAAGATTTAAAAATGGAAAACTAGTTTTTCGATTAAAACGCTAATGACCAAGAAGTAGAAGAAAATGATGATGATGGTGATGATGGTGATGAAAGAGAGAGTGATTGATTGATTGATTGGTTTATTCAAATGTGTATTTACTATGTAGTTTCAAATCAATGTTTTCCTCATTAATGATTTCATTAAGTAGATTCAGTCCTCGTATCTCGTTCTTAGCAATGTGAATCGTTGCAGGATAGAACCAGATTCCTTAGACGCCGAAGTGTCCGGATTAGTGACCAGCTTACCGACATCGCAAAATCCAAAAAGATGTTATCGAACGTCGACGAGTTCTGGATATTCCAGTCATTCACCGCCACTTTCAGCCACATCCTATTCCTGCTGCAATTCCGCCACACCTCAACAAGGTGCGGTTGGACTACCAGTGACCAACTCCATCAGAGATCAAGGATCTGGATTGGCTGTCATTCACGAGGGAGAAACCATTCCACGTCCTATTTGGCCCTGCATTGGCAGCGATCCAAGAAAAATCCACCATGAGGGTTGTTTAGCGCATAACGCAGATGGAAAAGGTATAACAGCTTGATAAAAGAGGGAAACTATTTTTTTTCGATAATTTTGATAATAGAGAGGATATCCTATACAGATCCAAGAATTTTACAATTGTTTTTTTGAATTCAGGATTTATTATTACTTCCACTATCTTATCTTATACACTTGCCTCCTCGACTTTAAGTGATAGGTCAGAAAGACAAAAGAAATTGCGGAATCCTTACGTAAATGGGCGTGACGTGTGAATGCCAACAAGTACTTAAGAATGCTTTTAAACACAACGTTTCACGTGTTAATTGGCTTTTAAGCCGACAAGCAAGGACCTCGAGATTACGGATATCCTGTACTCAGTTTTCAATTTCAAATTTAGCTTTAGTCTGATCTGATTAATGAAGTTGGTTTAAAATAAATGGTTTCAACAGGTAACCCTTGTTGTTGTTATGGCTATGCTGATCCTCACCCCTATTACGAATGGGACTGCGGACAAACTTCTGGATCACTGGCTCAAGAGGTGCTTATGGAGTTATCTCGAACGCTAAATTCCGTTTTAGAGGGTGACACCAGCATGACACCAGAAGAAATATTACGAGACATTTCTCGCACAATTACCCAAGGCGTCGACGTATACAAGAAAAACCTCTTCGAAGATCAAATTTATCGCAATTCGTCGACATCAAGTGGGGGAAAAGATTCTTTTTCCACAGAAATGAACCCAATAAATTCTAGGGTCTATGGAAAAACTGAAACCTACCTGAAACCTTCCTGGTCGAAATCTCACTGTCATCGCGAAAAAAGTTCCCCTGGTCAGGATCTTCTTGCTGCGACTTTTGGAGATCAGACCAATTCTCGTTTTGATGATGACCAAAAGACGAAAGAAAGTTCCTCAGGAGTTGTTCTAGTTCCAGAAAATCAGGGTTTTTTCTCGAGGAATATTCATTGCTATAGTACTGAAAATTCCAAAATTTGTTCTTGTAGACGTTCAGAGGGATTAAATGGGGTTTCTAATTTTAAAGGAAACGATAAGGGAACGGAGTCTGCTAGGAGAAATAATGATAAGCAGCAGTGCAATTTGAGGAACGAATATCCATCAGCAAACCACGAATACGCAACGGTGAGTGCATCTAAATATTTTCAAAATGATAATTGCTTTAAATTGTTTAAAATTTTAAAATTTGTTGTTTAAGTTTTGAGGGCTTTTGCTTAGTTAGAACTTAGAAGGTATAACATAATATTTAAAGACCATTGCTTCAGCAGTTAGATTATGGTGAAGAGGGATCATCAAGTGGTGGAATTAGTAGATCATCATCGAAAGACAGTTGGTGTCGGGAAGCTGGAATATTTGAAAAAAGTCTGGATTTCACTTTGGATGGATCACGAGCTGAAAGATTGCGTCGAGCTATAGAAGAGGCAAAACGAAGACGTCAGTGGTGTCGAGCAATCACCACCCTCTTCGGTCTCATCTTCTTCATTTTAAGTGTTGTAATCGTATCTTTATCAGTCACAAAGGGCCGAAAAGTTTTCGGCAGTATGTAACCTGAATGGTTCTCCATTAGCTAATGTTCTCCCATTAACAATCTTACACCAATAATAATTTAAATGATGCTAGATTATAAAACTTTGCGAAAATGAAAGGTATTTTACAAATAGAAAAAGTACTTTAGCTTTTAAATTTTCAAA
>JAUESI010000010.1:13867204-13880084 GCA_032275145.1 Synergus laeviventris | reverse complement strand
AGCCATTATTTGAGAATGTTTATGGCCGTAAAATTTAGGCTAATTATAAGAAGATTATTAGTTATAAAAAGTTGTAAAACTCTGAGTTTTATCAAAGTTTTGCCAATTAAATTTGTTATGTTCACTTTTAACATTATTAATTTCATATTGCTGCTTCAATAAGGTTTGTAATTAGGATTAAAAAGACCAGTGATTATGATTTAATGTTAAACCTTAGCTTTATCATAAATCTAGAGCAATAATAACAATAGTAATTAAATAATTATTTTTAAATTGATTAGTCGTAGCATTATGCGAATATAGTCGCACGGTAGTACATCACTCATAATTCTTTTCCATATTATCAAAACTTTATATACATATCGAATAATTTTATCTCGACTTTATGATTTGGATGATTCAATGACCCGAAATTAATATCAGGAATCAATTTGATAAATTACGAGAAGAAATGTTACATATTAATTGTGAATTTTAGTTACCGGTAACACCCGATAATGCCGAAAGAATGACTCATATCGAAAATATGGCGCGATTGATTCTTATGTGCAGGATGACACTGAGTGACCTTAGCGATCCTCCCTGTACTTCTCAGTACCTTTATATCGATAAGTAAGACGTGCAGGGATTATAAATACCTGCTAGCAATATGTATAATGGCTGTGACCATGTCGTCGTTACTGTTTTATTAACTGAAAAGTATATTCATCAATAAAATATTTCAAAAAGAGAAACGACGAACAAAAAACTTGATTAATATTTATATATATATATATATATTATTTTATATTAATAATATAATAATAATTACTATTAATATATAAATTATAGCACTCATGGCCTAACCAAAGAGATAAAAATGAGCTAGGCATGGAGAAATTCAATACGATTACATTCGATACATTCATCCTCAACATAAAATTTGCTTTCAGATTAATATATCTCCAGCTTTATTTTAAAGAGTCTCTAAAAACTGAATTATAGAAAAATATAGACAGTATAAAAATGGGTAAAATTTAAAAAAAACAAAGTATGCTGAGGTATTTGCATGTTCACTTGATTCTTGATCACAAATTTTGACTTATGGGACTGTTAATGTGTTTCCGTAAATTTTTGGCTTTGATGAGATTGGTCTTTGGATTCTGTCAAGAAGATACGGACTTCGATTTGGCAAAATGTGCCTTACACTCAAAGGACTTGGATCCAATTGTTGTATTTTTATTGGTTCGGTGTATTGATTTTTAGATAAAGCATCGTTTCTTTTTTTCTCACTTGGAGAAATTGTTTCTAACATTGCTGGTAACTTTCCTCCAAAGAATCGTCGTTTACAAACTACTAGAACAACTATTATGATTGTTAAAAACAAAATCAGTACTGTTAGGGCGCCTACGAGCCACCCTAATTTTTGATCTGAAAATTAAAGGAATTGCAATTTTTAAAAAAGCGGTAATCATCAATCGGATAAAAAGCATTTTTATGTGTCGATTTAATTTCGTTTCTCTTACCATCTAATTCTTCCAACAATAAGAGACTATCGTTTCCAAGTTCCAATGTAAGATTTTCATTTTTCAACATGAATTTGCATTTCCATTGCCCAAAATCAGAAGGCCCAGGAACAAAATGTAGAGTGCAAACACCATCATTATGTTCCATTAACATGTAATATCTAAATAAAAAAATTAATTGAAGTTGTTTAATTTAAACTTTTTAAGACAAGAAAATCAATGTTTTTTAAACAGATTTGTTTGTTTTATAGACAAGTTTTTATCTTCATTTAAGGAAAAGATGGTTGACAAAAGATTCTTGTTTATCAAAAAGAAGCAAACACACAAGAATTGTTTATTTAACATGTGTTCAGTAAGGAAAAATTCTTTATGTTTACTTTATAAACAAGTTGAGTATTTTTTTAACTCACTTATTTTTGATTGTAGAACTATCGTTTTCCTGTTTTGAAAGAATATCCAATCCATGAATCCATTGACACTGAGTTTTTTGTGGAACTGGACCAATTTTGCATGCCAAGGTTACAGCTTGATGATGAGCGGCCCAAAGTGTAACTGTCACAGGTTCTATAATATTTACATTACAATTACGTCTGGTTACATTTTCCCGATTCGAACACCTTCCCAAATAGCACAGCACGATTGATTATAAGCATGATGTGCAATAAATGTAATAGAAAATGAAAGTGCATCAATGCAAATGATACATTTGAAATTTGCTTTCGAAACAAGGAAAGGTGAGAGTCAAAATACGCACAGATTGTAGAAAATTTGTTTATTTCCTAAATTTGTCTACAAATTGTGGAACCACAATTTCAAACGCACAGTTGCTTAAAGTTTATCTCATCGGTTTTTGTTTCCTAATAATCGTCAGTCCTTTATACAACAAAATTCGGTGCACAGACAAAAAATATTCTCTTTGTGAATTAATAAATATATTTTTAGAAGTTTAAATAACTCAGTCAATGTGTTATGGCAATATTGAATTTTAGGATGTTCCTTGCTAGAAGGAAGCATTATTTTATATTACATCCTAATATTATTATTTTACATAAATATTTCGTCTAGTCAGTTACTCCTGATTTTTTGGTAGAGAATATTTTCAGTGGTAGTAGAAATAAATGTTGATTGAAGCAAGTAAAACTGACGAATGAAAAAGATTCGACGATCGATTCATACGCTTAAAGTTTCATTTATCAAGGCACTAGTTGATTAACTTATTTCGTTCCTTAAACAAAATCTTTGGGTAAACCTATCACCTAAATTTACCACACTGTATATAGGGGCGATCGATCCAACAAATTGCATACTGTGTATTTTAGCATCAGGCTCTTGCATGAGTGGGAAAGCAACGGTTGCTCTGCATAATTCATTCATGACTACATTGTAGATATAGCTGCTCTTTATATCTATACTTCTTACTTTCATTTGTCACGTCCAGGTGAAAAAATTCGCGAAGCAAAGCGTGCAATTGTGATACAATTTATGACGTTTTCTGCCTGATAACGAAAAATCTTTAGCTGAAAACGAACTCATTCTCATAAAATGTGACCACAATACAAAAATATGTTTTAAAGAAATATATCATGATAAAACTTATTAAAAGTATCAATTTTATTGAGTAATACTGGCAAAATATTCTATAATATTTTACTGGTACTGTTATTTTTAAACTGGTTCATTGTGGAGATAAAAAAAAACCTCTAACGCTACTTGAGTTTTCTATTATTAAACTAAAACGACTTTCTTAAATCTTAAATTATGTCCTTAAATATAGTAACTATAATCTCTTTCACACACGTAATATCACGAGAAAAAATAAATAAAATGGAATGACAATGAAGTGAGCTTTGAAAAAGAGAAAATACACATGCACACAATTATCCACATACTCTTACTTAATTATGTACGGAATAACAAATAATGTCTAATTATCTACATGGAAAATTGAGCAGCACTAAGTACGAAAGTTGCTTGGAATATGCAACTTTAAGCTACAAAACGTATTTCTATTCACTTGATTCACTCGCAATTTATTGCACAGGACGATAGACTAAATAATTAAGTGATATTTTTCATGGATCTTGAATATCATAAAAGTGCATATTATTTGAATGAAGTTACTGACAAGGGTAGTAAAACAGTCTCGTACTAATTATGTTAAACATCATTGAGACGAAAGCATCTAAGTTTAAAAATAAAAAGTTACTGCATAAAATGCTTCAGGAATTAAATATTGCATCAGAAGAAGGTAATGCGACGAGACATGAAAATGATAACGACTACCTATAGAATAAATTAGAAGTATTAGCCATCGAGAGCTGAGGTAGCATTCGTTTGTGGGCGTGCCATATTAAAAAATCCAGGTTCAAGATTTCGAGAATACGAAAAAAGGTCTATTCTAAGTAAAATTAAGAATGACACATTCTCTTGATATTCCAAGAACACTATTCAAGTCCAAATATTAGGTCAAACTGATTTTTTTTTTGTCAAATGAGACGTTTGAAAAGAAGCAATTTTAAATTCAAAACATTGAAAACTGTACTATTTGAAATTTAAGCTATTTGAAATTCAACAAATTCTAAATAAACTACAAGGTTCTAGGTAGAACTAAGCCTTAGAATAGAACCTAACGAAAAAGGAAATAAAAACTTAATGAAAGCAAATAAATATTCATCTAAATTAAACTCGTATCCAACCACTAGTAGCCTAATAGTTCATAGTCTCAATAAATATGCTATTTTTCGATTAGGGTGAATAAAAGGTACCTGCCAAAAGTACCGTTTTCAATTAGACTCTCTTGTCTCCTTAGATCTCTAACTAAAAAAATAGTAGTACCCTCTTTCAATGTGATAATTTCGATACTGATAAAAATTTCAGTGCAGCTCGTAATTGAGAGTCCTTGATCACTTATTGTATCAGCTTTCCACTGGGCAAACTAAAACGATATGCTATGTCAATAGCGAAATTTTTTCCACCACCAAACCTAGTGAGTGCGAACAAGTTGTGCAAGATGTCATCGTGGATAGATGGATGCACATTTTCACATTTGCACAATTGTAGTATCGCTGTGTGATTCTCTCAGGATTCAATGATACCTGGTTCAAGAAGGCTCAACTTGGCTGGGGATGCATCTGTGTAGTTTTGACGACTTCGGGTTTTGGCACCACAAGTCCAAAGTCCCTCCTGTTCAGCAAGGGCATGGCTCAGTCTCACACTGCAGTCTCGGGCTTCAACTCCAGCTGGAGGAAATTGTTTCACCACTACAGTCGTGTTGGAATTCACTGGAGTCAGTGACCACCGACATTGTTCAACAGCTGATGATGTGACACATCGAAGCTGAACACTTCCTCCAGCTGATATTTGGATGTCCTTGGAAAGTTCCGAAAAGTCCACATCCTCTGTAAGAAAACGAAAATTATCACAACATTTTCTGACAACTAAAGAAACAGGTTTTTGTGTAGAATTAAGGAATTTAAACAGTTTAACATTACCTTGCTCATACATTGTAAGCTTAGCAGAAGGAGAAGACAGCATGGTGTTGATTCCAGGAATTGAGACGTGACAGCCCCAAAATCCCTGTTCTTTAGCATAGACCCGAGGCAAATTGAGGCTACAATCTCGCCCAACCTCACCCTTACTTGGGAATTCGTGAATAGTGACCTCATCTTCACTTCCGCTCAAAGGCTTCCAACTCCAGACGCATTTTTCGACTCGGCCGTTAGTTATACATTTCAATGTTGCCTCTGTGCCAATCTGTACCGACGTATCTTCCGGTGTTTCAACAAAGTTCACCTTACCTGTGTTAACAAAATTACAGGTTCATTAAAAAGTTTGCTGATATCAAAAATAAAAGACCTAATAAGAGTGTAATATGGCCTAATACAATATGACTAATTTAATATAATTACAATAAAATAAAGCTTTCAACTCCTCAAGATCATTTATGCCGATTTCTCAATTTTTTCTTTTCATCAGTCATGCCACGCCTCGAGCCTTTCACATAGTTTACTAATATTTTCGCTTCAGTTGACCCCACTTATTGCATAATGATCCCAAGAATGTTAATATCCCATTTTAGCATCTTGATAGTCAAGTGCTAAATATCATTTGAATTTGGAAAAAGAAGGTTTCAGTTTTGTATAACAAAAATTCTCAAATAGACTATTCCAAAAATGCTAAAAAATGTGTATATAGAGTTATTTTTGAAGATGATCCAAGTGCTTCGTCACTCTCATTTTCTATGCAGAAAAGAACGAATTCGAGATCGAACAAAGAGATTATTATGGATCGTTGATTATTCATTCTAAATTACAAGCAATCCAGCTGATTAAACGAATAACAATGTCATTATAAACTGTACTTGTATATATATATATATAAATTATAAAATGACTAAAATATAATAACTCTCTGATTCAAATCGTTTAGACGCACTTATTTAATTGAGGTGCAGAAAACGTGCCTACACCTAGACCATTCATCAATACTGATTTCCGATTGATCGATTATCCTGTACCATAATTAAATTGGCGCCGTCTACAGCTCAAGATAAAATTACGTCATAATCACCAGAGGGCAAAAGTGTGACTGTAGCAGGAGGCGCCTCGTGCAGAATTCCATTTGTCGAAAGACGTACGCCACATGTCCACAATCCTTCTTCTTCATAAAGGACATTCTTGAACTTCACAGAGCAATCATGATCTGCCTCTTTGCTGGGTGTAAACTTCTTCACAACTGTTGGATCTTTGCTAGAGTTCGAAGGCCTCCAGGACCATTCACATTGAACCACTGGTTTATTCACCAGACATCGTAAGAATACCGTCTCGCCTGCTGCTATCTGTATTCCGCGAGAAAGTTGTACAAATTCGACTGGAACATAATAGGAAGTTGTGAATGACCTAGGAATTCATTATAGTCTCTGAGTTGCACCAGACTAGAATAATTAAAGAGACTTGAAAGAAACTGCTCATATAGGAAACAATGTATAGCCGATAAGAAGGTCGGTTTATTGTTCACTTTAATTCGACGAAATAGTAAGGGATATGTTATTACACAATCACTGTTTAGAATGGAGGAGGGTAAAAAAAGATGTTGAGATTTGTGATGTCACTCTAATCTGCAACTCAAAAAATGCTCCACGTTTTGAACGAAAAATTAACACGAACACGAAGGTATGATTATAATTTGCGCCGATATTTTCTGTTAATTAAAAAATGTCCTTTTTTTCTTTCAAATCGTGTACGAATTTTTAAGTAGCAGATTAGAATAACATTTCTCCACCCTCCTGCATCAGCCTTAAAGTTGAAAATGAAGATGGGGTTTCTTGTACCTTCCGAGATGAGCAATCGAATAGGATGTGCTTGAACAAAAGAGGAGCTGGTGTTTGTACGAGCAGCACAGGTCCAGAAGCCCTCTTGTTCTTGTAGAATGTTCTTGAACTTGATGCTGCACTCGTTGCTCTCATTCCCGAAGGCCGGGAACTTCTTCACCTCGAGATTCCAAGGTTGTGACTGGTTCAACTGGCGCCAAGACCACTGACACTCGCGAACAGGGGTCATTGTTCGGCACAATATCTGTGCCGACGATCCTGCAGGTGCCTCTATTGCAGTATCTTGGTTTTCAAAAATAATAGGCAATTCTGCAAGAAATGTATTCTCAATTATTCATAGAACAAACCTGGATCTCCTAAAAAAATTCATGTTACATTTTTAAAGTGCCTGAGTCATAAATGCGGATTTTTTAAATACATTTGTAGCTAATTCTGCAATAAGTGACAATGAGGACATTCTTACATGCATCATAATGGCGTGTAAAAAATGTAGAATAATACAAAATAATTATGATAATATCAATAAATAAACGAACCTTGATTAACATTAACAATGCTCAATCTGGCCGGCGTTGTGCTGATGAATGGGTCATTATCAGAGGCTCTAGCAGCACACGTCCAGTATCCTGTTTGTTCATGTTTTGTGCTCGAAAATCGCACCGAACAATCATTGCTATTGTTTCCGAAAGCAGGAAACTGTCGAACTGCTAGAGATTGTGTCGTAGGGGTTGTCATGATTGCCGAGGTTGTACTTACTATAAAAAATAATAAGAGATAACAAAGATATGTTTTAAATTAATAATAAGGAAAAAAGGAATAACTTAGGAGAAGTCTTATGACTCTTATGCTACTAAGGCTACGTACATGTAGGAACAATTGAACCATCATTAATATCCGGAAGTGGAAGATGCGTTGGAGGAAGAGGCTGCCAGGACCACTGGCACTCGAATACAGGATATGCAGTTCTGCATGATAATAATACAGAAGCACCCAAATCGGTTTCTATATGGGCAGGAACATCCACAAAAATGACAGCAGGTGAAGGTGGTTTAGTTCCTGGAAGGAGATCATCCATTAGATGACCCTCTATCTTGTCTGATTCTATCGAAGTCGGTGGTGTGCTCTCTGTAGAATTCTCACTAATCGTCGTCTCAGTAAATTTTTCCTCCACTGATTGACCTGAATGAATAAAATCATACATTAGTAAATCAAAGATTAAAACATTGAAAATCACATGCTTTTTAAATACTGGAATCCAGTATTGCCTTCGCATTAATTTTTTTCACAATCCTCGACAAAGAATTGTGTGATTGTGTCCCATGTGAAAATTGTTACAAAACATCACGTTACACTTGATCAAACACAGTCTGTGCAATCATATGCAAAGTAATAAATTGACATGAGGAAAACTCGCCTATCTTCGAATGTATGTCTACATTTTGGCTGCTGAGTTTTATTTTATCAGGAATATTATCAGTAAAGATTAAACTAATTTCGTTGATGATAAACAAGTTCATATAAGTTTTTGTTATTTCAGTCATGGTTCAGCTATTTTATTTTTTTAGTCAAGGCAACGAAGCAAACCAAATCTGCTAAATATAAACATAGGATTTTCAGACAAATCGTTTTTAGAATTTTTTTAAATTCTCTATAATTATGTTCTGCTCTTTTATTTCTATGGAAGCCTAGACATTGTAAAGAATTTTTGTGGATCACGTCATCCGTATCGCAAAAGGTTTGTGATATTATAATAGTGATTCACTGGAGAATACATTCCAGGCGATCGTATAAGAGACGAGACGAGTAAAAACCAGTAGTTAAGTCAGTGTCTTGATTCGCTCTAATTCAGGTGCGTGAGATCGGCATAATTTCTCGAAGCCGGTCCCATCGCCGTTGGCACAAGCGAAAATCATCAGGTCGCTCGTTATGCTAACGACATAGCACGAAAGTGAATGCCCTTGGCAATTCACAATATTCGAATACATTTTTTACGACCGGTCAATGCGCCACCTTCACGTTCACTTTGAAAGAATTTGTTAATCGGATGCAAGCACCCTTGCAAATTTTTAAGAACGCCATAAGTCAAACTCCTGCACTCTTCTGCACGCGAAGGAATTCCTGAATATTTGGATGAATAATTAGCCGAAAAAATGCGGATCTCGCGATTCCTTAGTAATTGGTATGGTTGAGATCAAATTCCTTGATATGCCTTCATCGAAGACGTGAATCGCCTCTTATAATTTATAAGCACGGAAATAATTTGAATTTTTTTAGTAAGACATTTTATACTCGTAGTATGCAGTATTTTTATCAGTATATATTAAAAATTGCACGCCATTGAATAATAAAAAGCATTTTTGTTTAAGTGAAATCAAAATGGAAATGTTTCTTATCTGGACTTAGTAACGACTCTGATTACAATGAAGAGATACTTAAACCTCGTTTGTTATATCGGTCAAGGTGTACTCGCCGATGTTCATGAAAACTATTAACATATTCCATCAGAAGAGTATGCAAAATAAGTGGAAAGTGGAAATTTTTGTATCAAATACTTTTAAGTAGAGTTCAAAACAAGATTATATGTTTTTGTCTAATATGATATTATACACTCCGGATATTTCTTGAAGATTATGTTTAGAATGCGGCCTTGACAAAACAGTGTCTGACAAGGTAGTCCTTACCGAGGTCTTTTGACGACGTAAAGAATGTTGACACTGATCGCACATAAGTTTTGTGACTGGCATTCATTTGGACACTTGCCATAAAAAAAAAATTTTTTTAAATTAAAAAGTATGATAAAGTTCCTTACATGTCTGAGATTATTAAAAACAATCAGTATTCAAATTATAAAACCATAAATTATTACTAAAATTAAAAACCATATATTGATATAATAGTATTAAAAGTACAGATGGTGTATTCTTTTTAAAAAAGTTAGGAAAAAATGTTGATACATGCAAATATATATTTTTGATTTTTATAATAAATAATGTTTAAATTGTAAAATAGAAAACGAGATTCGACAGAAGAAATGCTAGTTAACAGACAATATATTTGACCACATGGTAACTGCGGTGATCATTCGCGTTCAAGTCACGGTCAAGGTTTCAAGTCTAGAAAGCGTTCGCCAGATCAGGTGTTCATGTCAGTCAAAACTATACTGCGATTTTTTATGCATGAAGAATGCCTTTCAAAAAATTCACAAATGCCACTTTGATTTCTAATTTACATCTGTTTTGATATTCTTGGTTCAAGGAGACAAATTATTGATTCGACAAAGTGAAAAATTTCGATATCCTAATGATGTGTTTGAACATAAAGTTAACTATGAAAATTGATTTATCTTATCTTCGGTTATTCATTTAACGTGAACAATGCATTTCGGAGTTCCAACAAAACCATTCGAGAATGAAGGAGCACGTATCCTGTTACGTGAATAAGTTAGTCACTTAAATCCATGCGAACTGTTAATTACGTAAGCAATTTCTATGACGTGATAGTCCAATCGTTAAGTCAACTATAATTTTCTATTATCATCACGAGACGTAGCTCAAGACGAACAACTTGGCATTTCAGAAAAGCGCAAAATTAATGGGAAGCTTTTAACTTTGACCTTCTATTATGAGAACTCCTGTCGTCGAATTTTGTTTAAATAGATTTTAACAATCTATTCATTCTATTTTTGAGGCTCTTTATTACCCTAAGAATTACGTCAATTGAAATATGAAGGACAATATTTTAAGTACGCCTCTCCACCCTCTCTATTTATATATAGAAACTTTGATAGTTTCGTGACATATCTCACTAATCTGAATAAAAAAGTGCCAACTGTGAACCGAGTAATTCATCATGCAGGATAATGGCTTCTAAATTTTTGGTTCCGATAAAAAATATAATATAAATATTCCAAATAAATAATTTAAGTTTGTCTTTAGACTTAACGCTAGATTTAAGTCCATTTTTAGTTTTAAAACAAGACCATGCATTTTTTAGTCTTAAAAAAATGGACTTTTTCTGTGAACGATGAGAAATGGGGGAGGTAAATCGAGTTTTGAAGAGATAGAACCTAATCTTAATTACATTTTGCAATGTCTTACTCACTCGCGTGACCAAAAGAACATGTATCTAGGGCAAGTAATTGCAATTTATAACTGTCGACTGTGAGCAGTGCTATACTTATGATTGAACTCTTACTTGTATCTGATATTCAAGTGCAGTCTTTGTTTTTCCTTTGTAACAAAAAACAATAATTTTTCTTAAATTAAATTCAATGATGATAATCACAAAATAGAGACGTGTGAGAACATTGTATAACACCAAGCGATAATGTTGAGCGTTTACTTAAAAATCATTATTGGGTGTTATTAGCGTTCAAGCTTTCGTTAAACTCTCGTGATTTGTCTACTCGCAAACTATAATTTACGTGGAAAAGAATGAAGGAGATAAGAAAATTAAAGCATCAGAACGTATTGTATGCATTTTTTGAGAGTTGAGTAATGTAAATTGCCTGCAATACCCTTGGTATAAAGTCTTTGTAAAGGATTTTATTCGATAAATAAATTTCAGCTAATGGAGTACTAAGTGTAATTAATTTAAAGGCAGAAACAGTCTCTTTTCATTCGAGTGACATGAAGATACTTTGACTTTCCAATGTTTTATCGCAGTAGTGAAACCAAACGATAGTTAAACTACTTTCATCCAAGTTACACACGTTTTGCTCACGACCAAATTAGGTTACATACGCGAATATAAAAATACTTCCTTTTTATTGCGATTTATTCATACAATGTTTAACCATTAGAAAAACATATTTCCAAATTCTAAAAGCATGTCAGTTTCAACATATATTTTCCTTGTTCAAGTTTGAAATTTTAAGAATATCAGATATCAGTATTACGAGAGCTGCAAATCATTCTACAGTTATTAGATTTTAGATTTTATTCTTTATTATATAAGTAATGAGTGTCAAGTGTCCTTTTTATCAGTTATGGCGACAAATTGTTTCACAAAATAATTTTTTCGTTCATTATTACTTATTATAAAGTAGATACAAAAAGTTATATTTTTTTGTTGAAATGATATTAATTCAGATATTAATTCAAACATTCATAAAATTGAACCCATAAGTTGAGCAAAAATTCAAATATTAAACTCATGTAATTAGAATATCATTCGATAAAAAAAATCGTTTACCTTTGCAAACAGCCAAGAGTGCAATCAGAGTATACAGGATCATCATTCTTGTGCAGCCGAAGCTCAACGCTTGGAATTGAGGCATCATCAGAAAATCTTTTCACGCGGGTATCTCATGGACTCGGTAGTTTTTCCTCGTCCTTCCAGGGTATTATCTATCACTTCCTGGATCAGGGACAAAGAGGAACGTAGAATCTTCACCACCGCCAATTAGAACATGCAAACGATGAAGCATGTAACGATCACGAAGCCGCAATATCCGTCCTCGTAAAACTTATAGCCCTACTATATAGTATCTCTGACACGCCACGTGCATGTCGTTGTCCGCAATTCGGAACGAAGGTGTTTCCGGTAGCTTCAAGTTCTCACTCGATTCCTCCTGTCAAAATAATCGAAACTTCACGAGTCTCTTATTTTTTTTCTCCTGCCTTGTTTTGAAGTCGTTTACCTAGCTCTATCGTCGCTTTACAGCATTTTCAAATATTTTTCATATATTTTTCATATTTCGAGAAACTCCGCGACACCGGTTTCATGAATACAACAAACTTGAGAAAAGGAATGAAGAAACGTTCTCGGTTTTTCTTATTAAATCCTCAGTCTTTTTTCTCCGATTGTTAGTCCTAATTCATGTTCAGAGTCTAGGACACACTATTCTCATGTGCACAAGGACTTGACGCACTTTTTTTTTACACAAAAAAGATTTAGGTTAATGAGCGAAAACCTGAGACGAATTGATGGATTAAGATAAATTAGTACTTGTTGTGTTTTATATTATGGATATCATAATTTTTCTTTGTTTTAAGTACTCTGTTTATACTAACGTGACCTAGTATTTTTAAATAAATAAATTTGC
>JAUESI010000010.1:13827840-13864678 GCA_032275145.1 Synergus laeviventris | reverse complement strand
ACACACTATTCTCATGTGCACAAGGACTTGACGCACTTTTTTTTTACACAAAAAAGATTTAGGTTAATGAGCGAAAAACTGAGACGAATTGATGGATTAAGATAAATTAGTACTTGTTGTTATTTATGGTGAATTTATATGAAAGTAGGAGACATGTTTTATATTATAGATATCATAATTTTTCTTTGTTTTAAGTACTCTGTTTATACTAACGTGACCTAGTATTTTTAAATAAATAAATTTGCTTAAGAACACTTTTCTGCAATTATAAAATATTCTCAAGAAAAAAGGCGTAATATATTATATTTACTACAAGTGAGTCGTGAACTATGGCATTTTACCTGTAAAGTAATTTTCTCATGAAAATAATAATATTGAATAATAAAATCGACCGACAAAATAAACACATGTTCTCCAAATGGCTTGAAAAAAAAACATGAACGGTTATTGACTTGAAGAGTCCCTCAGAGGTTTTTGTTTCACTGAGGTATGATGAAATCTGATGGAAATAAAGGATGAACTACGAAATATTCAATTAGAGGTACCTGAGCAGTTATTATCGCTATAAAATATAAGTTTAAACATGTTATTGCTCTTTAGACTCATAAATCTTATAATTAAACAGCAATAATAATCATTCAAATATAATTTTTATGGTAATATTAAAATGAGTCACAACCAAGGACACAATATTTATAATTATTCGGTTAAAGAATAAATTAAGACGTATAAAAAGTTATTAATATCAGAATTTTATGAAATAAAAATAAAAATGTAAAGCTGGATTCAACAACAGAGCATTAGAAATCTCTATTTACAGAAAACACTCATTAATAATAGTAATGGAATGACGATTTTTCTTAGAAAAAAAAATTAAACGATGACACAGTAACACAGTAAGGAAAACAATGGAGTGGGCTTCTCGAATAATACAAGCCAAATATGTAAATAGTTTCGACATACTAGGAAAACACCAAAATGAATCAAACACCTGGATTTCCAAGTCACATCAAATCGAAAACAACACTCTTTTTATAAACAACACCTTTTTCTAAACTTTATAAAAAATATTTAATTTTTATCATTTTTAAGTAAGTTGTAATTAATGTAAATATACACCATGGAAATTATATGAGTGTAATTTAAACAGTATAGTCACGTTAAACAAACATTTATTATATAACACAGAAAAATTGATTAAACTAATCACCCTTGTTGAGGATTTTTAAAGTAAGAGGAATACTGATATGAATTGGCGATATTTAAAATCCGGGTTCACCGAACAGAAGTGGCAAGAGCGCCGCAAGTCGCGTGTACGATGTTGCGCGCGAGACTGCATCGACAACGTCCATGGGTTCGCGTATAGTTCTCTTGAACCCGCGTGGGGGTTCGTTGGGACCCCTGCAGTCCCTTCTTTCCGCGATGGATTCGATCCCGTTGTCGTCGTCGAGACGCCGACCTCCTCCTTCGAGGATAGGACCAGGGGAAAGACCCCCTGCACCCTGCATGCCTTCTACATCCACCCTCCTGCTACCAAGAGTCAAGACGATACCGGACCAAGGAATTCGCGCGAGGAATTTGATCGGAATCCTGATGGTAATGGGCTCTGGTGCTCGGTGCAGCTCTACCTAGAAAAAGAGACACGTATCTCGCCCCTCTTTCGTTTTCATCTTCTTTTTTATCTCGCCAGGCCTCTGCTATTTTTTTTACTTCATTCATTTTTTCAAAGTTTTCTATATCCTTTGGCTAAATCACAACTACCTATTTTATAATTGTATTGGCTCAGCCGTCTCAGAATTTTTTATAAGTTTTTACATTTAATTATTTACATTTATTTGCATTTATTGACTAGCAAAAATCTCTTGAAATTTCTATTTCATTTGAAGTATCTAAAAACCCGAGCATTCCAAAAGGTTTCTACGAGTTTCCAGGAATTTATATTTGAAGCATTTCTAAAGAAACCTGAGAGACTGAAAAATATTTTAAGGAACTTTAAAATACAAGAATATAGGGCCACTTTTTAGCCAGTATATTGTCTGCTGACAATATTTCATTATTTCATGAATTCATTATCGTCTTCAAAAATATGGAAAACTTTGAATATTTTACTGCTCAAAGAACTTCAAATTTTAGAAAGTAGAGCAATAACTATCCATCATTTTTCGTTCAAAATTTATGTGTTCTCAGTTTGGAAAGCATCCTTTATGGAAAGATCCATAAATTTTACGTGCTCATTTCATGGCTGAAACTGAAAATATCGATTACTGTCACGTTTTCTTGTTCAACACTGTAAAATTGATCATTGCTAACATAATTTCGCAAACCAACTTTATGCCCTGATAGCGTGAACTGGCGGTAAACGTTTTTCAGATGTTCGGCCCAGACTTTATCGTTCAGAAGATCTTAAAAAAAATATAGGTTTAAATTACCAAGAAGATCTTTCAAGGGAAAACGAACAGCACACTGTGAAGTGCTGACTTGAAGAACATTTCTTTAAACTGCTATCCTGAAATGAGTCTCAGTAGAAACCTCTTTTCTACTTGTTATATATTTCTTCCATTACTTTACTAAAATTTCATAATAAATTAACGATCAGTAAGATTTCTATTTCTTTTTCGGCATAAAAAGCCAGGAAATAGTTAATATGAACATCTAGATATTTTTGATACCTAGACGTGACATTTGTGACATTATTATACGTCACACTTTCTTCCAAATGTGTACTTCCATTTGCGTATTCACAAAACCATCTGAACATACATATTTCTCAGCATTTCAAGTGCCTATATTTAAGGACGATTGTATTTAGTTGAAAATACTGTTTGATCAATACTAAGACAATAAGTTTGTCCCTATTGGCATAATATTACCATAAAATTTTTTGCCGATGAATCCTTCTTTTGGAACAGGTGACTCACTGAAACGATGACTAATAGATTTCCGTAAAGTGAGTTACGATTTAGAAACTACACTTATAAATCGGAGATTGGTTATGAATTACGGGCGATCGGGAATATTTCAATAAAAATAAGTGAACAAATGCGTCACTGAGGATTACTGCAGGTGAGCAAATAACGGTACATATTACCTTTCTGAGTAAGCGATGAACACGGACGTTTTTTATAAAAGTATAGTTTCTTTTCCAGAGTTAGATCTTTATCTGATGTCACTGATGTAATTAATATCGGACAAAAAGTCCAGCTTTGCAGGTGTCTAAACTCGAACGAAAAAAATCGTGTATAACATTCACAAATCATACAATTATATTTGCATTTATTTTATAGTTATGATTAAAGATATATCTTTTTCTTTATTTGAAATGGTCAGGAATTTCAAATAATACGCAAATTAAAATTCTAATCACACTAAACACGTTTAATGAAAGAAGGCTACTCGTTCGTTGGTAATCAACTTATAACATGATAGGTACCTCGTACTGACGTCGACCTTGTAGGATTGCGTACCGCACATTTGGCATCCTTGAACTTGCAGGTACATCAAACGAACTTTACGGCACAATTGGAATTTACATATATGGTATATTTATGATATAATTGTTACTGATTTAAAAATGTGGTGTGCTTTAGATTATTTTTTTTATATAATTGATGGGTGGGATTAAGTTATATAGTCATTCAAAGATAAATAAAACAATTGTCAATAGTCTCGAATGGCATGTAATTGCAATCTTCTACAATTGTTTGCAATTTCTGTAAAATTAGCATATATAATGGCATATTAAAAAGTTATAAACAAGTTTGTATCCCAACAAATATTCTCATATTAGTTTCGATAAAATCTCATAAGAAAAACCTTCAGTAACGCTGGGTGAAAATTGCTAGTTGCGAGTTTATAATGCGACCGAACTGATACAATCCATCTTAAAAATCATGGTTTTTATTCAATGCATAGCATCCGGTTTCGTGCTCTTTAAATGTTTTTCTAACATGCAGCCGGTGCATTTTCCATTGTCCAGAGGTGAGAACCATTAAGCACGTCAAAGTCAATTTGTAAATAAAAAAGCACAAAAATGTTGATGTTTTGTTTAGAACAAAATTTATTGTGGAAATTTTATTCTCTTAAAATTCCACGTTAACACCATGTTAAAATATGTAAAAATTTCTAAAAGTTCCTTGAAACATCTTGAAATTCATTAATTCATTTTTCATTCTAAAAAAGTGGTCCCTCTAAAAATGTCTCGAAAATCTCGTATATATTTCTATTTTTGGTTACACAAAACTTAAAAATATCAAAATACACATTTCTATTTTTAGTTTCATATGATAAAAAAAGGATATAAGATATTTTCTGAATCATTTTATTTTGTGATTTGAAGAATACCCAAGCGACTTTTTTGTGTAATTGCTGTGGATAATTATAGTGCTATCGAGAATACGAATGAGGAAGAAACAATGCTATTACATCCGTTGGCAAATTATCGATCGATAATTTCACATGAACAAGTAGGCGACACGCGCCTGGTACGAACGCCGCGATCTTCGATCATGGTGTATTATATACAGAGCACTTTCATAATTAATGATTCTTATATATGCTGATATTCCTTTTTCATTATAAATATTCATTAAGTAATCCATTTTTTCTTTCGTAAGAATTCCACTAAAATATAAAAATGAATAAGTAGTACATACATATGTATAGTTAATCCATGGTTATTATTTAAAAAGACATAAATTTTGAAATACATTGAAGAAATGTTTCCTAATAATAATTTTTGCATTCTTGAGGGTCAATTTTAACCCACAATATGCAAGTAGTGCATTATGCGATTTGATAATAGGTTGTCCCGAGTAAGGCAAAAGATTAATTCTTTGATATTGTGGAATGAAATTTCATGAGTCGAAGATAAAAAGATACACCTGTTGCCATTTGATTCTTCTCTTTTTGTATTTTCATTCAATTGTGTTCAATTGAATAATGTTCAATTGTGTACATTAAGCTGTAATTAATGTGAATAATAAAATGAAGAATTAAAAATCATTTTAATTGGGATTTCAATAATTTCAAATAATTTTGTCTTCGCGATTTTTTCGCATGATTTGCATTCGTAGAATCATTTTTCTAGAAATCACCATTAATTATTAGCGAACACAAATAAAATTTATACGGACAGTTTTTCTGAGAATAACTATTCAAAGGAAGATGTAATTAGTTTCCTTAAAAATTAACGAGAAATATGATTTATAGTTCTCTATAACTTTAAAAATGCCAATAGAGTATATCCGTTCTTTCGAAGAATGAAATTTCGATAAAAAATAATTACTTTAAGAAGAAAAATACCAAAAGATATGTACGTGCTTTAATTAAAATTTACAGCGATATATAATTGACTTGTATTTTTATATTTTTATATTAAGAAGTTCTTCTTCCTACTATCAGTATCACTTTTCAAGAGAACATAAAAATTATGATATACTAGAGTTTATTTCTCAAGTTTCAAAAACTTGATCTGAATAATATAGTATGTATTTTCAAATAATGTAGAAAAATATAATCATGAGTAACTGATATGTTCACTGAGAATAATTCTTTGTATTATACAAAAATTCATTAGATATATTCTTATAAGGGCATGTGATACTTTGCCACAAGAGCAAATTAGTTTCTCCAGCAACTTTACGCTCGCAATAATAATTATTTTTTATTCTAATATTTAAAAATATTTATTATTGCGAGCGTAAAGTTGAGGAAACTCAATTTACTCTTATGTTAACTACCAAATTCCCTTAAAACACGTTAGATTTTATTTTTAATATTCCAAGAATTTGGAGAATTACATCTTTATGCGATATTTATAAAATGAAGTGCAAGTAAATGTAAATGTTTTTTTTTCAAAATCGACTAATAGTGACAATGTGTAAGGAATGCCTTTATGAGTCAGCGTGGATAAGGTCAGCGAATAATATCCTACTTTCGAAACGGTTTGCTGGGATACTTATGATTGGTAAACTGAGTAAAGAGGTAAACGGACTAGATTGTTTCGATACATCGAATGAAATTGTGTAATATATATAACGGGGTAAAAGTCAGGCAGAGTTCAAAACACTTGCTTATCGATCGATTCATTACAATTTTTATGTAGACAGCACGTGCTTATATAGAATTTCAAAAATATGTGGAAAGCAGGTGCATGCAAGTTAGAAAAAGGATGTTGCGTGTATGAGTCGCAGTAAAAACTTCAAGTAGCTAATCTGCCATTGAAGAATGTAAATTTTATAAATAAATTCATATTTCTAAAATACACATGTCGCATTTATGCAAAACAATTTTGCTAAAAATAAAAATACATTTTTATTCCCGCTTGCTATAGCGATATTGAATTCTTGCTAAAAAGATTATTGAAAGTGATTTTTTCAACTTTATACACCTCATTGAACATACAAGTATTTCAATACATACTTGAGGGCAGATATAGTCAGTTAGGATAGCTGGGGGGTCCAGTGGTAAGTTGGGGATATTGTGGGAAGCTGGGAAAGATGAGAGGGTCCGTTAAACAATTTCTAGGTCTCGTGAAAAAATCCCGTACTATACTTACGTGAGTTTGAGGGTTCCGCGGGAAAAAGAGGGGCTCGTGGGCAGTTGGAATGCTGGGGTGTCCCGTGGGCAATTATGGATCAGTTGAGAATCTTGCCAACAGTTGGTTTGCGCCTGACAATGGACAACCCGTTATATAAACGTGTCGGTAGGTACTAGATCGGTACTATGAACAGAGAAATACGAAATCGGTTTTATATTTACAAAAATTAAATTTATGAATATATCTTGATGAATGCCGATAATCTCACATTTGATGAAAGAAAATCATCCTACGCGAACGAGTAGATGCTAACATTTTAATAGAAGTTTAAATTTGAAAATGTGGATAAAACAGAATACAAAGATGGAGCCACAAAATGATAAACAAATCAAAGCAGCATGTGCGTTGCGTTTTTCACGTATATGTGTATTTCTTTCGTTTGTTTTTTTATATATAAACAGTAATCAGTAATGAAACAATTGAAATAAGTGATTTTCCGGTATTGATTGTAGAGGAAAGGTATATTCTAACATTGAAGTTCCATCAATTTTTTAAAAGTATTTCTCACATTATTTTACGGTATATCTTTTAGAAAGTATGTTGGAAAGTACGCCTAACCTCTCCAAAAAATTCTTACGTGCTTGCCAAAAAGGAGATTTGTCTCAAATACGGAAACTTGCTTCAGAAAATGACATTAAAGACTGGTCAGTAATTCGACACACTTCTTCCGATGATAGTCCTCTGCATATTGCAGCTCGCGAAGGAAATTTGGAAATAGTAAAATCCTTATGTTCAGATTGGAAGGATAGAAAATACATAATTGATGTCGTTAACTTGGAAATGAAAACACCCTTACATGAAGCATCACAATTTTGTAGAACTGCTGTAGTGAAATATCTCATTGAAAAAGGTTTCATTATTTAACCTATTGAATTATTTTCAAAAGTTGGTTTTTTGTACAATTTCTAATTTTAGGTGCGAGTGTGAATACTTTAAAACGCGCAGACTGGACACCTCTGATGTTAGTATGCACGAAAACAGGACCTCAGGCTAATTCCTGTGTTCAAACTTTATTAAATGCAAACGCAAAGATTTCTATAAAGAATAAAGATGGCTGGACAGCTTTTCATATAGCTTGTCGCTCCGGTGACCTTGAAATTGTTAATCTTCTGCTGACATACTCACCAGAATGTATTGAGGCTAAAAGCAAAAATGGACGAAATGCTTTACACATTGCGGGTACATTTATTCAAAATCGATACTTAAAATAACTGATGATCAGTCGAAAAGTTCGTAATGAATATTCAAATGTGTTTTAGCATTTCATGGATGTAAAGATATAATCGATTTGCTTATATCTAAAAATGTAAAACTGCTGGACTCTCGAGATTCATCCGGCTCAACTCCTTTGCATGAATCAGTTAAAAGTAAATGCTTTGAACTTACAAGAAGTCTTATCGAATTTGGAGCTAAGATCACTGCCATTGATGATGCAGGACAAAATATTCTTCACATTGCAGCTTCAGTGGGAAACCTTAAGACTATTGAATATATTTTAAAAAGTAACTTAATTGACGTTAAATCAGAAGCTCAATTTCACATTACGCCACTAATTGCTGCAGAAAGAAACTCTCAGTATGAAGTTGTAAAACTATTGTTAAAATATGAAAAGAAACATTAAATATTAATCAATTAATTGATTTATAATATAATGGAATGAATTCAGGAAGAAGGGCATCAACAAGAACTTGGAATCAGAGATTGGTACACATATATTTATTCTGTTTTTGTATCGACAGTCTTTAGAGAAGCATATAAAATGAATAAACAAGATTATTACATGTTTGAAATTTTTACAAGTCTTGCATTTATTCTTTCCAGTGCGCAAGTAGGTAAAAAAAGTAACTCAACAAATCCAGAGCTCCGTTTGCTTAAACTCAAACATTTTGAAATGAGGTAAACAAAATATGTATACAAGATATTTCTAAGAAATATGAAATAGGAATAAGGACAAATAAAATAGAGAGAAAAAGAAAAAGAAAGGTCTGAATTTTAAAAAATGTAGTTTGGAGCTCTCGTTTCGTTGATTTACGCGAGGCAGCGAGGGATGAAAGTAACTAAGAAACGTCGAACGAAAATATACAACTGAGTACAATAAACACGTATTTGTTTTTTTTTGCGTGAGCTGAAATGGAATATTAGCTTATAAAAGAGCTAATGATAAAACATGCATTGTATATTTGTCTATTTGAATTCAATGCTGCGTATTTCTCGATTTTTAAACGACGCTAGACTCCGTTGCTCGGAGGAACGCATTGGAGACAAATTTCTTTCATCGTCGCTCCTACTCTAGTGGAATCTTTATAAATATCCAATGATTATTTGGGACTTTTAGTATTTTACCTCATTGCTTAGTTTATTTACATACTTATATATTACGTTCGGTCTTAAATTATCTTTACGCGTCTCTCCTCGCGATAATTGTTTGTCTGAACTACTTATTAGTAAGTTTTTCTTACCTACGATATCTCACACTAACCGTTACGTGAACTTTCACCATTCATACTTACATTACAAGTATTCAACATGTACAAAGCTTTATTTACAATATTTACAGAGCTCGAAGAAACACTTCGACTATAACGCGGTACATTAAATTAGTTTGCAACCTAAACACGTCATGTTTGGTTCCCTATACACAAAAAAAGTCACAATTTTCCAACTTTTGTTAAAATCGGATGTGTCGGATGAAAAATATACAATGGAATGCTAAAAATGAACTATTTGTCTTTAACTCTCGTTTCGTTGCAATATAAAACAAAAATGTAGATTAGTTGCGCTTCTAGTACTGATATTAAAAAAATTGTTGTAGGAACTTTTTTAAAAAATTATCTAGTCATTCGATAAAATGAAGTCTAAAAACTTGCCTTTGAAGGATTTTAAACGTTAATTTAATCTGATTTATATGATACAAGTTGTTTTCCATACGGCTGTGGTGCTTATATTTCAGTGCACAAACACTTGGGAACACTTAACATTTAACACAGTTGTACGCCTAATGCAGATATTATTATCATATATCAGAGCAAAGTTCACGATGAAACGGTTGATTTGGAAATAAATAAAGCATCGAAAACGCTCCTCGAGAATTTTAGAAACTACAGTCACACATTCCGATAATTTTTTTCTAGATATTTCAGTCTGTCTCTTAACCCTTCAAATCTGTTTCAAATCAATTTCATTTGGCTCGGTTTGATTTTTCCAACATTTTAGTAATAATCACTCTATTTATGCAACATAATATTTCGAATGAAAAAAAATATAAAAAGCAAATGCATGTCTTTAATTTGAGATGTTCTCGAGCGGTTCAACGATGCGCAAGTGACTCCCTATCGATCACAATAAACGACGTTTCTATAGTCGGTCAAGTAATTTATACATTAAAAACGTTTATGAGTGCTAAAAAAATAAATAGCGCGCGGATTTTCTTAGTTACAGATTATATTAGACGCGATTATGATAGATAAATTTTTTTAAAAATAGTAAAAAACAGTGACTATGTTTTGCCTTTTCCTCTTCGCTTGGAAAATTGCTTACTCCTATATCTTCCTTACACACTTGCTTCATTAATACACGGTTTACATACATATACGTACATATATATTTATTTATAAAAATAACATTCTTGGACCAAAACATAACATTCCAAAGAAAATATACAGAGAAAGGGTCAAAGGGAAGCAAATACAACAATCAATAAAAGAATTATAATTGATAATCAGGCTTCACCATAATCAGGTAATCAATGCCATAAGTTTGATCTTTTCCATTTATTGTGGAAAAAAGAGGCATGTATAAAATCGAATTAGAGCGTCAATAAGTTAAAATAATTTACAACTTTCTTAATTTTTACAAGAAGTTTCGGTCAAGTTTTTTAACTTTTTGTGCCTTAAAATCAATGATTTTCTAGAAATTCTTTTATCGATCGCCGCATCAACCGTATGATTGAAAACGAAATTAGAAGTCAATTTCCATTGCTTTAACAGAAATGTAAAACTTTTCACTTACTTCTCAGTACTCGATTATTTAAGAAAAACGAAATCAAGTTTCCGTAAATAGATCATAACAGTGGGTGATATCAATATCTTTAATTTCAATTTACACAACAATAAAGCTATAATAAATAACAGCGAGAGGAAGAAGAAAAAAAAGAATAAGAGGAAGAGAATAATTCTATACTAGAGAAATAAAATATACTAAAGAATTGCCCACTCGAGTCTTGAAAAATCAATAGTCTAGTACCGATAAGTGAAAAGTATTGCATTTCGGATCAAAGTAACGCACCTTGACTCAGATTTTTAAAACGTTGAGGATTAATCGTAAACTTAGTAAACCCGATGACAGTCCTTGAGCTATAGAATGTCGACGGGCCACTTTAGTGTTACAGTTAAAACGATTGTACGGCGCACTGCGGTGAAAATCCATTCATCCCCTTCTCCGAAAAATCCGCATCGGACAGAAGCAAAGACGACGATTTTCGTGCAGCTGCAATCCTATAAGTTAATGATATTCCACGACAGACTCCGTGATTTGAATACATACGCGATCAGTTCCTAACGCACACATTTCAATCGGTTCTTCGGTAAGATACATGTGCATGTACCTACTCAAGAAGGAGGTCCGTTAGTTATGATACAGGACTCGATACTTAATCACAGATACACTCATTTGCTCGAACCATGCATATCGACTTTGCAACCACTGCTTTGAGTTACATTTCCCACTCTTATCACACGCAAAATGCCTTCGTCCAGACGGCATCTCGCTTGCGGTCACCCTTATTGAAAATACCATACCGAATTTCAATATCTTCAACTTTCACTATTTTAGAAAAATCGAAGGAGCTCCAAAAATGTACGATTTCTGTTCTCTCTGAGAATTATAAGTATTAAGTAATAATTCTAAAATTTCATAGAGAGCAAAGTTGATCTTTATAACACATATTAAGGCTGTAAATGTAGAAATGTAATTTTAGAAAGAACTTCGGAAAAGCATTTTTTTTATTTACAAGCACTCGAAGCAAAAGTCAGAGATAGTTCAAATCTCAGTGGATGTTTTCAACAAGACTGGACGACAGCACGTCAGTCGGCGTAATACCTCATTTCGACCAGCGAAAATATAAACGCCTATCTCCCTCCTATGGTCGCAATATGGCTAAGAGTCTCGGCGAATTGTCTAGGTTTCGCATTAAGATTTGAGCTACACTCGCATCAGTCTAAGATCTCACTTGACAAGTTGACATTCCCTGGTAAAAATTCTAAAAGTATACCAGAAGTTTAAGTCCCTACTTTCGCATCAAACTTGACTATTTTGAATTTCTTAACAGAAGCCTTCAAGAATTATTCCCAGGGTTTGTGTTTAAGACTTTCCAAGTCGAAGCAAAACCAACGATCACATTGCAGCTCTGCACCGAGGCGTCTTTACTCGAGATTCTCCCCGAAACGACTCGCTTGAAGGGTCTCGAATTTGTGAACTCACGAGAGAATAGAAACTTCTTCATAAGAGAATCTAATGTAGACTTTCCTAACACTCGCTGTATGATGGCGGTGGAATTCCTCGTCCGGTGTACATGTCAGTTTGAGGTTGAAGATGACAAACGACGGTATGGCCATCCAGAACAGCAACAGTCCTCGTGTGATCTTGAGGAGAAATGCCATAGGTGCCACGAAGTCTAGGTAGTTCACCCAACTCATACCTGGGTTGTTGTAGTCTAAGTTTTTCCCAGCAGGCATTTAGAGTCCTTTCTTGATCCGAAGGATCGTAGTGAGCAACACTACGTTCCCCAGTTTGTCCGTAATGAGTTAAATTCCGGTCATTTGCTGGAGAATATGGGATCAATGGTCTGTGATCCCCATAGCTTCGAGAAGATTGTCTACTCATGTCGCTTTGTCGTCTTCCATCTTCGTCTGACATGTCAGAGACTTGGATTTCGCCTCCACGCTCAATTTCCTCGTAGACTGGATCATCCTCTCCCACGAGTCCTCTCGTCAAGTGTAGATGCTGACCATGATGATGTCCATGCATCTGATGGTGGCTACCACGTCCGTCTCGGATTTCCGTGTAGGTGTGGTTATAGGGAGAGGCTGCTCTCCGTCCGGTTGTCCTGACGCCAATCTCATCGCCACCTACTCGCCGCTCCCGCGTTCTTCCTGAGTAGCCCTGCAAGGTCATCGAGCCATGAGTCCGGGGTGACTCTTCTTGTTCCGACCCTCCGTGTCCAGAGTCACGAGAGTAGGACTTAAAAGAAATGTTCTGTTGAGAAAGAAAATAATTGATGAGAAATCTAGGTTTGGTTTGGAATACGTAAGAAAGAAACAAAATAAATAGGGTGACCCTGAATGTTTGTTCTAATTTCATAGAGTGTCACGTCTCAGTGAATAAATCTAAGGATCAATTCTTTCAATCAAGTCATGAAGTGATAAAGGTTGAGAAGAAATAAAAGTAGAAATTGAACGAAAAAATATTAGGGTCAACCTACTGTTTAAGTTTCCTTTGCAAACTCGCCAAAACTTGTTATGATTGTATTTTTATTTATAACAAAAAATACTGAGAGAGTGTTCAGAATAATCAGAGGCTATTAGCTATTTGGAAGTAAAATAACTGGATCTAATTTCCTAACTGAAAGAAATAAAACAGAAAGGAAAAGGAAAAAATTTCAAGAGATAAATTGTGTTGTCGAACCACTCTAGGAATAAAACTATTTTCACACAATCATGACATTTGTTTGCTCGGTTTCGTTTAGAATTTAAAGTAATCGAATCTACTAGAAGGCTCAGTGTCAAAGCAAGTGGAAATATTTACAAAGATGTATTAGCTTATTCTACCTCTCTTATTTCAAATTTACAAAATCATTTTCAATCCTCCTTCCTCATCAAATTCAGGAGATTTTTCTAAACCCTTGATAGTTTTTTTTTTATCATTGACGGATCCAATTATCTCCTCAATTCGTGAAGAAGTTAAAAAAAACGAAAGAGGTGGAATAAACTGAAAACATTTCAGGTATGGAGTATCATGCAAAAGAAAAACAGACGAAAGGAGATGATTAGGCTCCTTTAGGCTATTAGGCACTTCTTTTTTGTGGGACTCGTGAGTTAGGCATTGTAATAAATACGGACCTCGGAGACCTTTGGTGCTCGAAAAAGTAGAGTTAGTATTAGTAGTAGCGTGGCCCAATAGCCATGAGTTAGTTACCTTCCACATGAGGTTTTTGTTAAGGGGTCCCCAGGTGGCAGTGGCAGATTTGGGGATATTAGGAGCTGGAGGAAAGAACGCGTGACGGGCGTGGGGCAGCGTGGCCACGATATGATTCTCTGATGTGGAAGTTTCATGTGGCACAGCAACTGCTGCTTGCCTATCGGTAGTTGGCCAATCTCGTCCGGACACCAAGTACTGTAAACCAATGGTTAGCCATTCTCCTTAATTTTGTGAATATTTCGCCATTGTACCACGGATCCAATCTCCAAATTTATCTCAATTAAAAATAATCTAAAACTAATCACTTTACAATATCGAGTACTCAAAAAAAAAAAAAGGAAAAAAAAAATAGAGAGCATCTTTAAGAGTTCACTGACAAAAGGCAGTTCCTCGTAATTCCACCAGAGCTCAGTTTGAATAATTCTAGGGAATTATTAAAATCTCTTTAGAGATTTCTGAAATATTAATACTATCATGGTTGGAGATCATGAGATGACATGGTGATGAAAAGTAATTTAGTAATGGGCGTTATTTAGTCGTTTGAAGGGAATTTGTGTCAATGAGTATCACGTGTTAGCTCTCACCTATAAACAACTGATGATTCTATTCTAGCGAACATGTTGTTCGTGATAAGCGAAGTGAATTTCGCTTAGGCTTTGAAACAAATCTATAGCAATCTATAGAGATACGCGACGTCTGCACGCACGTATATTCTCTACATGTCCAAAATTACTTTACGCGTTTCGCGTGACCTATAGAGGCTGGTCACGCGAGATCTTCTCGCGTGATAACCGATAGCAACGTTCAATCGGACCTGAGATTTAGGTAGAAAATTTGTAGCGCGGGTAATGTACCAGAACATTCCAACAGATTGTTGCTTCAAAGGAGCCGAATATCCGATTTAGTGAAGCAAAAAAAAAATAAGATTAGACAAAGACACGATAGGGTCATGTAAGTTGCGTAAAACACGTTGGGATAAAATAAGATTGAGCAAAGTACAACAGTGATTTAAGAGAGAATGGAATTCAAAGAGTTTTGGGATTTCTAGCATTCGATTTGTCTCAGAAGTTAGCCCGGAATGGCTTTTTCAGGTACCTGGTGTTGTGAAACTCGTTGAGAGGTTTTTGGGTGACTGTATTGTTGGATGAGGCGTTGGAATATGTTGGGAGCAAACAGTGCCAAAAAGTTTCCAGTGCAGTACAAGTTCTGATATAGTTTGTAATCGATTTTACTGTTAGCAGTGCTGTAGAAAACTTCTTTGGCTTCGTATCAAGTTTGACTTCTCAAGAACATTTAATAAATGTTTTTATCTCCTTAAAAAGGGAACCTTTCTCCATTGGAAATTTGTTAACAAGTTAATGGCGTGCGTGCATGAGTGAGTATGCGTTAAATGCTAGGTATTTTACAGTGCACCCCAAAAAAAGATGACACCTCTAAATCAATTTCTAAATGCTTACTCCACTTGTTTCTAATGCATGATTTTGAGATGTCACCTTTGCTTAAGAGGCATGATAGTTGAACAGAGAAAAAGGCAACTAAAAACTCCTGTACATTTTTATCTGACAATTTATTTATTAGAAGCGTATGGATTGCCTTTTTCTCCCTCGATTGTCTTGTACATTACGAATCTTTCAAGCACGGACCAGTTCCTCACTGGTTTTTCTCCGTTAGGAAGAAATGCGGATCTGAAACGAACGATAAACTGTTCGAGAACATAAATTTTGTTAAGTGTTTCGTACAGTGCGAACAAAGTAACCGGCAACCGCGTACACCAAACCCCCGCCGCAAAAGAAGCAGAACGAAAATCACCACTGGTTAGTAGGAGGTCTTGTTGAATTTGTAAACTATCTTGTACTCTTGTGTGTCTAGCGTGTGATTTAGCTCGAAAGTGCATCTACCAGAGTAGGCTTTTTAAATTTACGAGATAAACGTCATGCGGGTGAAATCGCGCAGCCGTGACAGTCCTGCTGGATAGTGCTGAATTAACCACCGTTAACTTTTCATTCTATTATATACAATTGGTTATATTAAACTGCATTACTCGTGCAACTTCTCCAGTGTAAAGTTTTCTGAAAATCTATGTACACTTGAAAAATTTGGTAAAAGGAACCAAAGAACATGTTTAAATTAAATTTATGACATTTGAATAATCGAGGAATCATCGCATTTGAATATCCTGCAACAAACTTGGGGGGTCATACATTAAAAATAAAAAGAAAAAAATATAGTTGAATAGTGAGATGCAGGTAAAAATCGAGAGTTGAAGTTGATCAACCGTGGAAGTTGATTTAAAGGAGTAGCACACGTTTTTGAACAAGCTGATCAATAATCAACAGTGGAAAATAAGAAAATCGAGAAAAGCCACGGCCCGGAAATGAAAGTTAATCGATGGCTAGAGACAGAGAGAAGCAAGAGACCTCGAGCGGGTTTTTTTCTGGTTTGGTGTATAAGCGGTCTTTGGATACCTTGTTGAGCGGGATGCCTATTGTGGTTGCTAGGCGCCATCATATGCAACTGGTGTGGCCCCACTGGCGACCTCAGCGACAAATTGTTCAAGTTCACGTTTATCGAAAGATTCGTATTGTTACAGGCTGCTGTCAGGTTGCTGTGATTGTTCGGAGAAGTACCCACATTGGAAGCTGCGTGAGGCGACAATCCGGAACTATCTGTTGTCGGTGCCGAGGGATTGGAGGACGTATTGTGAGAACCAAAGTCCTTTCCACCATTGGCTCCTGCACCAACGCCACTGGTACCCGAAGAACCCGAGTTTCCGGTCACTGTCTTTGAACACCTCAAGCACTTTGGTAGCCAGGAATGTCTTCGGATGAACTTTCGGTATTCTTTTTTCACCTGGAATGATCAGTCCATGTTCCAAAGTGTTAGCTAAATTCAAATATTATATGCAGACGCCTCGCGAAAGCAAAGTTTGACTTACCTTTTCATTCTGTACACAGTGGAATACGAAGATAAATAATCCTTGAAGACTATTTAGTATAGTGAAGATGTACGCCATCACTATGGTGTTTTGATTGAGATAAAGGAGTCCGAATGTCCAGGTGAGTCCTAAGAGAAACACCAAAACGACTGCTCCGCGTAACCAGGCCCTGTTAAATAATCAAAATCTGTAGCTTCTATTCGAGATCTTTAAAGAATGTGTTATATTTCACGAAAATAGTACACGTAACTTCTATGGTTAGCTCTCTAGTAATATTTTTGTACAGAAAGTAAACTCCATCACCAAAATACTGTCCTGTTTACTAATACTGTTTCGTGTACCATTGTTGTAAAATACTTCAAATATTGTAAATCGAAATAGGAAACTTATAATTGGGAGTTAATTGAGTTTTTTTACATTACTACTTATAACAACCATCTACAATAACTTAGGTACAACATCCCAAACTAAAAAAAAATCAAAGCATGCAGTAACTTGCGTGTTAAGTCAATGCAACTCAAAAGTACAAAAATATCAAATTATTTCCTTGAGTTTACCAACTTACAAGAGCGAAAAGCTATTCTACAACTACGTGGAAGAATTAAAGATTAATAAAAAAAATAGCTTCTATAATAATGACTAAATTATTATGAAGTGGAATGAAAGATAATAAAAATTGTAAATATCTTACAAGTGCGCTTGCAATTTGTTGGGAAGAGCATTTTCCTCCTTTCCACTACCAACCAACCACGCCATGCAGAAGAATGTAGATGTGTAGGCAGAAGTGGGTAGAAGTTTTTAATAAAAAAATGAAACAATACAACAGTTAGGTTGTTGTTCCGACACCGTTAATAAATCTACTGATTAAAATCTGTTCCGCGATTCGAACTATAATCTACACTTCTTTTTGTATTTAAAAATTATCAAAATAATATCAACTAGGATGATAATTCGAATCGAGATAGCAACAGTTTTAGATCTACGAAATACCAATCACCCAAGAAGTTTAAGTAAGTAATGAAACATAACTCCCAAAGTTGTATTTTAAATATTATATCTATAATAAATTTATATTTTTCTGTACAATTTTGTGCGAAATATTATGAGAATGATTTGCAAAGGTATAGTGATTATCAACAATGCGTGTATATCTACAAAATATTGCATTACAATGAGGTACGTTGAACGCAGTATGCGATCATTCCAACGAAAACGTTTTCAATCGAAATCAAAAATCAACATATGTAGTTACAAAAAGTGCGTGAAAAAAATTTTCTTTCTGAAAGACTTTGGAAGCGAGTCAAGCTTAACGTAAATTGAAAGCAGAAAACACACTTTCGATTCTACTCGTTCAGAGTTTCAATCCTCGTACGTGGTGTGATTTGCCGACTCGAATGTTATGTACAAACTGCTGCGTTTGTGAAAAATATGTCGGACATGAATTGCTGCTTACCTTGCACTGGCGAGTCGAGAATGTTCTTTGCTCTTCATGGAAACGGTGGTGTTTGCGTGCCGACACATCATGTAGATCGCCATCGAGAGAAATACTAAATTTGCCTATTGAGCAACAAACAGCTTTGTTAAAGTTTACCATAAAAATATAATATTTCAGTAGAAAAAAGAGAGCATAAATTAAAATTAACGATCGAAAGGAGAGTACAGCTGACAATTCAATTTTGTATAATACTTGAATGTTGTACAAGTTATAGAGTCTAAGTTTATTTTACCAGAATGACAAGTATCACAGGTCCCACGAAGCTGAAGATGAAGTAATTGTCTGTCCTAAGCCAACAGTGATGATGAGTTCCGTAGCTAAGAGGATCGATTATGCAAGAAATGGAGACTATAAGCAATGGCAAGCCATAAGCTACGAGATAGTACCATCGAAGCCTCGATTTTTCTGCCTCAAAAACTTCGATCAACATTACGTAAAGTTGAAAGCCTGGAAATAAATGATAAATATAAATTGATTATAAATTCGGAAAGGTTCACTTAAATAAAAATCAGTATTGTGTTATTTTAAATACCTTCTAGGAACATCCAGGCGAAAGCGCAAAGGAAGAAGAAGTGCAGAAGTCCTGCAACAATACCGCAGAGGACTCGCTGCTCTGTTTGTCCAATTCCACAGACGAAAAGGACCTCGGCAATGAGTAAACAGACGCAGAGATTCTTATGAATAGTTGTTCTGTCAGACTGAAAATTAAGAAAGTTTTAACAAATTCAAATATTATAATATTACTTTGATGCGTATATTTAAATAGAATAATTGAACTGATGTAGTTACCTTCAGACCACGAAAGAGCTGAAATGTAAGAATTGCGAGGAAAAGACACACCACAGAAATGGTGCAACCGATGTATGTCATGATCTGAAGAGCTCGATCTTGTCCGTCAGTCAGTGGAACAGCATGCACATCCATAAGGATAGCAAAGTTTGTCAGATGACGACATGTACAGACAGTATGTGTCTTGTTTGTATCAAGAACGACACATCCTTCATTCGACCAGGCACTATAAACAAACAATGTGATTATAATTAATGATCTACTAAGTAGAGTTGATATCAAATCAAACTGTAAGATAATTACTTAAAGATATAATCCCAGAAGACACATGTGGGATTCGTCATATTATCAAAAACCTTCAAGTGCTTGAAGTAAATCTTGACCGACTCGGAAAGCTCAATATGTCTCCCTTTTCCAAGTGAAGCTGATATGACTTTACTGTTCAGAATTCTCGTTCTATTTTCCTTTGGTTGTGCTAGCACGTCATCACTCATGACTACTGTGGGTACTTTCTCCACAGTCTGTAAAATTTCTTCTAGTCCTTGGAAGGCCATGAAAACGAGTCGTACAATTCCTCCGTCGCTGTTCTCCAGAAGCGCTCGCCTTGGTATTTCGATAGAAGCGAACTCATTCAAAATCGATTTCAGGTGAGTTAGTTTAGAGGGAAAGACTTCTACGTTGTTATTGATATTACGCGTTTCCAGAACACGAACCTCCATTACTGCAAATAAAAACCAAAGTATAAATAGTAAAATGTGTACATAAATCACAGTTTTAGCAATGCAGGCAGATAAAAGAACTCACGTATATTTTTGCCCATTTGAATAATTTTCTTCTCATGGGTGAGAGTCTCAGCCAAGAGAAAGGCATTTTCTTCCAACCCGATGAATAACGAGGTGGCGACGACCATCTGATCATTTTCGCTAAGATCCTTCCAAGATTCCATTTGTGCCTCATCTAGAAGATTGCTACCAGTTCTGATAACACCTTGGAGTAATTCTGTGACAGTAGCTTCTCTCTGACTGGCATCCTGATACGTTCTGATATTCTGGGCCATCTTCTTGGCCATATTTTTGATTACCTTGGTTGTAATTTTCATGTCACCACCATAAAGCATTTTACTATTGTTGGTCACTTGAGAGAGCTCACGACTAATTCCAAGAATGATGTCTCCGTCAGCGACTCGGTTTTCCAAGGATGTTAACCACACGGAACGGCATTCACTTAGGTCAGGAGTGTCTCGATCCCAGGTAGCAGAATCTCCTCTTGCAACGCAATTCCAGCGTGCATACCCATTCGCACCCTCCGGACAATTTTGCACCGCCATGTCACCAGCTCGCGTGGTGGTCCAATTCAAATTTCTGGCTGATTTGGGCATACATAATTGTCTAGCAGAATCATACCACTGGCCATTCGAACTGGATTCTGGATACTGTGTGCTGGGTGCTAAAATCAAACGTTGGACTTATATTAAATGCATTTCTACTAAATTGGTTGAAGCAGTCAATCAAGGACAGAAAATTAACCGAGTTGAATTACTGACTCCAAATATTGGAGACTTATACGTAATTACCACCATTTTTTATATTTTTGGTATATTACAAACTTTTCTTAAAACAGCTCCTGTTATCAAGTTTTTGAACTAGGATTATTTAAATTAAATACCAAGATAATACTCTGCTCGAGTTTTAAAATTGGTAAATATTTATAGAACTGAGAAGCCCTCAGTATACGTGAAGTATTCTTTCCCAGAGCAAGTAATATGGTAGAAAATATTTCTCATGCATCTGGATAAAGAAAGTCAGGCTTCTGAAAACTGAATCGATTCCTTTGAGTATAACCACGTGTAACTTTCTAAGACTTATATGAAAGCTTTGAAAAGAGACTGGATTCCACTAATACCAGGCTTATACTATTCACCCACAATCGTATGATTTTTGTCTGAAAACACGTGTAGGTCACGTAGGGTACGTGAACTCCATAGAAAGTAATTGTAATTAGATCCCACACTCGACTTCAGAAAAATGCAACTGTATTTCAGAATTTATCATTTTTATAGGAGGCACGTTGCATATAAATGGACAATTTAAAATTAGAAATGAGCTTAATTGCTTTTTGTATTACTTTACTTGTAACTTTTGCCAAATTTCAATGAGCTTTGTTGTTGTATTTGGAGTTAAAAATATAGTTAACTTTTTTTCTCATAATCGTAGTTTTGGTAAGATTAAAATTTTTTTATATAAGTTAATTATTGAATTAAATGAATTACTTATTAAACATATTAGAGGAAACATTTGTGGTCAGCGTGAAATACCTACTTTATGTGGATAAAATAAGAATTGAGTTACAGATAATTATGATCTACTAAGTAGGACAAAGAGAGAGAGAAAAAAAAGAAGAAATTTACCGGTGGTTCTATGACTAGTTCTCATCGACACGAACATCGACGTTGTCGTTGCTTGTGTTGTTTCTGGTTCGGCAGGCACCCCCACAGAACCATGTCCACTTACTGGAGGAATGACATCCTGATTTTCGTCGACATTTTCAACTTCACTACCGAGCTTCGTCGACGTAGGACTGCAATTGAAACATTAAATGTTAATACGAACAAAATTTCGGACTTACTATTATTTAAAAGCTTATGGTATCTCATACTTTAATTCCTTAAAGTGAAGCAAACTAGGTCACTTTTACATCAACGTAATATCTGATATATTATTTAAAAGTCTTTGAATTTAAACTCGACATTTACCTACTTCATTTCTAAAGCGTACATACTGTGAAAGGTATATTCTTAGAACTCTAAAATACGGAGCGTTTAGTATAAAATGGAATATAAATTGAAAGCAAGCAATTCAACTAGCTTTCAATTCTAAAGAATATTCTATTTCAAGAAAATTCGTCCTATTTTTATTTGAATATTTAAAAATAATATGTCCATCGAAACTGCTAGTGATTAATCTATGCATCATACAAAAACAAAATGTTAGACTCTTGCATCCAAGAAAGAAAAATTATCAGGCACGTTTCAGACTTTTGACGTTAACGATTTCTTAAGAGGTAATGGAATTGAAAGTTTATGAAAAGTTTGATGGTAGCTGACCTCGGTAGAGTCGTTATCGAAGGGGTAGTGGATGGTACTGATGGTTGGGGAGGTTGCTGAGCAGCTGTTGTAGTAATCCTCGAGGGTGGTCTGACTGTCGGCTTAACTGTACTCCAAACACTGGGCTGGGACGTTATCAGCCAGGGAGGACTAGGACGTGACGTCGTCGTCGTTGTGGATGCTGTGAACATTACGTAAATCAGTTTAAAAACTGGAACTTGCTTAATCTGGATCCTCAACAGAAAACTACTGTTAGCATGAAAATTTAATCTGTTCATAATCCAGGATTTCAATTTGTGCAATCATCTTTCAAAAATTCGCAACAACTTTTAAAAAAGCTAAAAGTAATTTTCTGTTTCAGACATGAAATATAAAATAAAGTTTCTCTGCAATTTCATCTGAAGGGCATGTGGTAATTACCATAAGAGCAAATTCAGTTTCGCCAGCTTTATGTTCACAATAATAAATACTTTTCGCTAAAACTAGGCCATTTACGTTCGCCTGCATGAAACAGAGATAAATGACATAGTTTTAGCCAGAGATATTATGATAAAGTATCACATGTCCCTAAAAGAAAATGCAATATTAAAAATAATATTTTGCAGATGACTATGTAAAATGAACTGCAGACAATTTTTTAAAAACTATCCTGCTAAAAAAATTCCAATATTCCAATGTCTTCAGTATTGTTTTGGTCTGGAGACATTAATCGGGTGATTTTAGCAGAATGGTTTATGAAAACTGCAGATGGTAGATGTAATATTCGAAATGGGGCAACCCCCTAAGGCCAGCACGATAGCGAAATGAAACGTTTTCCAAATAACTTAAATGTCTTATGAAGATTAGTTTGGTAAGTAGTATCGTGACTATCTGACTAAGGGAGAAATGATCTTTAACCCAAGATGATGGCAGTCAGCAGTTAATCCTGAATGGAATGGTCAGCGTATTTCGCGAGACTATCTCTATAAGGGTCATCTTTATTGGCCGAAGGGGGTTGGCGATAAGGTAAAATACCGGACGTTGCGATGTCCGTTACGATAGTCGCCTGCTGAACTTTTTACTTTTTCTCTTACCCGCACATCGGACAATCAACGGAACTCGATTCTTGTCCTAGTCGCAAATTCTACTGCGATTTTCCGAATAGCCGATTCTCCCGCTTATTCTTTCCGTTTGTTCTTGAGATTTCGGAACCGATGGAGCAAAATGGAGCAATACAAAGAAATTATTACCACGAATTCCAAAAGAACTTGCGAGATTCTACAGTTTATTCTTTATTTATGTCGTAACAGTGTTGGGAAGGCATTTTGAGTTTAAGGAAACCATTTTTTTTCATCCGATCTAAAATCACGAGCACACATGAACGTGCAATTTACGACTGCCTTTTGAAAATGAATTGAATAGAAACCAATGGTATAACTGAAGAAAATAAACTAGACTGACTGGAGTTGATGTTTCCACTTGAAAAACTGACACAAGCAAATGAAACGAGGAGCTCGTAAATAGAGTAACGCGATTTTTTCTCCATCGTTATCGATTATTGGCAAAAATTATTAGACCATTATCGCCTTATGATGAAATCCTTATCGCACATCCTTGTTCAAAAGTACTGCATGCTCCATATTCAGAATCGAACGGAAGCCCTAGAGACTGTTCAATGTTAGCAATTCATCTTTAAGATTAAAAATTTAGAGCCTTATAATTTGGTGAGTACTTTCATTTTGAAAACGTTCAAGTGTAAGGGAACTCATATCTGATTTCACACGAATAATACTTCTAAAATGAATACTTGCAACTACTCGATAAAGTATAAAGCTCATAAATTTGATAACTTAAAAATGGTCATTCCTACCTGGTCAAAAGAACATTTGAACAGTCTATTATGACGACAAAAAATATTTTACTTACCAGAGACGCACTGATAATGTGCTTCGAGGTATTTCAAGGTGTTGACACACGGGTCTCCAAACTGCGAGGTTGCTGCCTCGATGCTGCAGTTCTGCTTTTCATTGCACCTGTACGAGGATCGCCAAGAAAGGCGCCAATTTAATTACCAAAGCTTGTATACACCTTTTCTCTTGTGTATTGCCATGGATGACGTTTTCTCTTGGAATATTGCCAGAGACCGATCGAGTCACGACTTTTCTGATTGTCCATCGCTACTCGCATTGCTGATCGCGTTTGATTTTAATGCTGTCGAGAAAGCTCATAGTCGAGTCGCGAATGGTTCGTTTTTTAGTCCAGATGGACTTGACAGAACTTGGCCAACAAACCAACCCTTGAAGTCCGGCCGACGACGAAGGGTCGTTGAAACGCGCACCACGTATCGACGCTCAGCCTACCGTAAACCGAGGTTATTATCATTGCCTTCAGGGAGAGTCGTGGGAGCCGCTTCTCTCGTTTTGTCGATTGATTTCCTACCGTAGGGGCTCCACGAGTGCCCATTTCAAACGTCATATTACATCGAATAGCTTGCTACCTCGTAATCAGGATTTCTCGAGCAAACCAGGAATTCCAGGTTAATTTTTTATTTCCCTGATTATTTTATCGCTTGGGAAACTTGGTTTGCACAAGTCTTGTCCCGTATACAAGAATAATCTTAAAATAACGTTGTGCCCTTTTACCTTTTGAGACCTAATTCCAAAACGAAGAAAATGGGGAAAAAAATAAAAAATGAGGACCAACCTAGACAGTGATATTGCACCTCGATGTATTTTCCGGTTCCAGGACATGGGTCCTCCTCGAAAACATCGCTCCTTACGTCCACGGTACAAAACCGGCGACCGTTGCACCTGCGACCGCAACGTGAAAAAGAAAAAAATTCCCCATGGTATCTCCTGATTTTTTCAGGTTTACATTTTAGCGTGGAATGATACAGTAATAAATCCAGCGCGAATACTTGAAAATAAATGCTGCTTCAAGTGAATCATAAATTCGTGTCAGTTCAAGGAGAGCTTTGCTCATTTTGATTTAATTAATAATCGTGAAACCCCGTGAAACATTTTCTCCTGCAGTATATTAAAAATTGCAAATAATTTTAGTAATCAGCACGTTTAACGTGAGAATTGTAGTCATAACGACTTGGAGGCCGTCATCATTAGAGTAATAATCGAGGTGACTTTCCTTTGAGAAGCGTGACATTAGGTTAGATTAACAATAGGACTGAGGTTAGCGACAGTGGTGATAATAACAGTTTGAGACAAAAGCACAGTTCGAGACAAGTAGGCAATTTCGAATTTCAAAACAAATCCACTTAGAGAAAAAGAAATCCCGCAGAAAGTGTGTCCTACATTCAAAAAAGGAGTGCTGTGGGTATGAAATTGTCTTCTAGATTGTGAAATTAAAATTTGCTACGTTTCGGGTTAAATATTCCTATTGTGTAGTATTATATTTTTTTTATACTAAATATCATTTAAATGGGGTTTAGGACTGAGGGATATTTACGTATTATTATTATTGCTATTATCATCATCATCATTATCATTATTATTATTATTATTATTATTATTATTATTATTATTATTATTATTATTATCGACAACTCTAAAGTCGAGAGCACTCAGAGAAACCAAATTCAAGTAGACAATTAAACTCGTTTTTTCATGTTAAATATTGAAACGCAAGTACGTAAATATACCATAGGTGGAGGGATTTGCGTTTCCGACAATAAAATTCGACTGCTGAAGGGTGAATTATATTTATATAGCTGAAACATTACCCGTTCCCCATCATGCGGTGATTAAAACTGTCATAACGCAAAATCAAACACAGAGGTTCACTGGTCCTCTTTGAATTTTTCATTAAATGTGCACACAATATCGTTATTTATCAAGTGTCAGCAATTTACGTAAATACATTCCATTAGTATTTCGAGTCATTTTATAATTTATATAACATAAGCTTTTTATTACTCTTTGAAAAATCTGAGCATGTTTTCATTGATCTGACTTTCCCTTATAAGTTTTAACAACAGATTCGGTGCTTAAGTGTTTAATCCATTTTGACGGATTTACTAAAAGACATCGACTCAATTGTTCACAATTCTTTTTGATTTATTCTCTTTAATAACTTAACATTTTACAAGAACGACCCAAATCGAGTTGTATAGAGATCTAAGAAAATGTTTTTCGGGTAATTTTTGAAATTCATGAGGAACTGATGATAATAATCTTCGTTGCAGTTATTACAGGGGTTTCAGGGCAACATGGGCGCCAACTATTGCGTCATGATTATTGAATTGACAGTGAACCCCGTAAACAGAATTATTACCCATCACGCTCTAGCCAGCTGGCTTTAAAATCTTTTGTACGCAGGATTATCACCGCCGAATAAACAAGCCAGATGGGGAAACGAGTTGGAAAACACGAGTAAATCATTGCTCGATGAGTTGTCGCGGATGGACGCTTCGTTGACGTGTCGCACCAACAAGGACGTTATCTACTTAGGGCGGACAAAAGCATGAAATTTACAAATTGTTTCACCCTATAGCGCGCATATATAGAAATGATTAAACTCTTGTAGCATGAAAATATATAAATTACTTAACCCTTTCAGCCTGTAAATTTTGTTATTCGCACAATAAACTTTGTGAAACAACGTTACTAATTGGGGGCCGTATGAAGGGTGATTCAAAAGCTAACGAAGGGATCCGGGAATTGATGAAAGAGTCATTCAAGCAGTAGTCACTTACTTGACTTCAACAGGGTGAAATTGAAATTTTTAAAATGCGATCCCTTTTGATTTATCACTCAAATAATCTCAATTAGGAAAAGTCATTAACGAAAATCCGTAAATTGCCTACTCTCCTCTCTAACATTTCATCCCCTAAATAAAAAAAAATCCTTCACCATAGGCTTTATTTCGTTTCTCTGACAGACTCATGCGTCATTATCAGTCTGCGAATCACAGCAATATGTGTGGATTAAGCCGACTTAGGATCCGAGAATTTTAAACGGAAATTCATGCTTCGAGGGGCACACAAATTTATCATACAATATGTGTATATTATGTATAGGTATAATAGGTTTAACAAGATTTAGAAAAAAAAATGGTTTACGCATCTCTTACTCGAAATTCTGTAAAATGGGAAAAAATCAGCGAAGCTGCACCCGGATTTACTAATTACACACGAGCGTTTGTTTGGTTTTAAAATATTCAGAAACAGACGTGAAAATTAAATTTAAAAACTGAAACGAAGGGAAATAATGTGAGAGAGAAAATACATAGGTTACATGTATGAAATGTATCTCGAAATAAAAATTTTTTTAATATAGTTTCAGTATCCTTTGTTATTTTGTTATGTGAGTTGAAAACCGAAAACGTTAAATTTGGTTAAACGGGAGTTTGAAACGTGAAAAATACTATCTGAAAAACAGGATCGAATAACTTTTTATTAATCGTCACTGAGACTTCTTTGTGCGAATTGACACCCCGATCGTGAAGAGTTGGTGTATGTGTTGTTGCTCTTGAACTAAATTGCGAAAAGTAAAAAAAAAAAAGAAATGCAGTGTATGCCTTGATTGACGCCGCACGAGCGTTTCACGACCCAAAGTCACGCACATTGAGACTAAAATCGACGCTCCCGCTGCGGTAAATGCGAGCTCGAAACGAGTTTTGAAATCTGGGATATAAAAACCAGTTATTCATTCATTTTTCATTTTTGAAAGACTTATTCGTTATTGTCGCTTAAAAGCTACGTGGTGCTTTCATGAAGCAAAACAATTAAAGATCCTTGAATATTGAAGCGAACAAGCAAAGCAATTTAGTTCTTTATGAACTTCGATTCGAAGTCTTCAAACATATGAATTTTTTCCAACGAGAGTTAAATTGGCAGAATAAATGATAATTTTTAGTACGTAATTCATGTGATGAATGAAATATGAGGGAGAGAGTACGTACAAATATGTAAAAATAAATGAGTACCCTAAGTCTAAATAGAAACGCGTGTGTAGGAATAAAAAATTCTTTGTTTTTCCGATTTTTCGCGTTTCCATAAAAGTGCAGGGAATGCGATAAAGCTTGCGTAATAGGTCGCGACGAAAATGTTCCGATCTTGGGGAAATGTATTTGAAATGAAATTGCCGTCGGATGCAGATTTTCAGAATTTATTGACGGTCGTTAGTTAGTCCAGAAGTGCCATTGGCTCCTTGTCGCTTTTATAATTTGCAGCGGTCTTAAACGACGATGTACCTACCTACGGAATTTCTCATCCTAGTGTTACGCGCCACACACAAAACTTGTACGTATATGTACATTCTATACACACAACATAAAGCCCTTAACAGGAATTTCCCAGAGGACGACTTTCTTCACTGCAAACGGATGATGCAGTGGGACAATTTACACAGACTGACACAAGCCGGCCTTCCGTTGTGACATTCCAAAAGAAAATGAACTCCATGGCAGTACACACGCACATTTTAAGCTTAATCTATCACTAGACGGGATTTAAAGCGCGCAATACGGGACAATTTTCACTATTATAACTCACCATTACTAGATTTTATCCTTAAAAGGGAAAAAGGAACAGAAATTTCTTTGATAAAATTATTACCTTTAGTAAGCTTACCGTGAAATTATTATAAAAGTTCGTTCAATTATATTTTAGATCACTCTTAAACTTTAAAACATGGATTATAATGAAACTTTTATCAAATTTGTCCTTCCCTTTAAAGAATGAATATCAGCATCTGCTTTTAACCATTTCTAGTACTTATTTTAGTATTTTTAATTACTTTTTATTATTTATTTACAAAAATGGTTGAAAGCTAAAACACTTTTTGTGTTTTCCCTATAAGGAATGGCCATAGTTACGATCACATTCTGTCTCCTTGAAGTGCGATAACACATGCGAAAAATGCATTGTGGCGAATCCGCCGACTGGCCAACGCAAAGCGCCACAATGTGAGAAAAGATGTTTCGATTGTAACTATGACAGCCTTTTATTTTATATATTTTATATATTTTATATGATAAAAGCATGCAGAGTTTAATTTTAATTTTTGAACAATATTTTGGGCATTAAATGGAGCAAGGATTCGCGAAATGTATAGTTTCGATGCAGACATCGAAGTTTGCCATTGACTGGGATTCATTATTTCCATTTTTGCATCTCGAGAGCATTCTTTTCTCTTCCAATAAAATATTCCTCGTGTACTAGCTATCTGCGCTTGTTCGTGATTGGAATACTTTTATGCGTCAGCTACAAAGTCCCTTTCGTTTAATCCCGCTGGGATTAAACGAGTTTCAGTAAGACGTTAAAGCGAGGAGAAAAATGCGGTGGATTCTTGTATATGATACAAATTTTATATTTTATGTTACGTTCTCAAGGGCTTCAAATACTAGAATATACTTCTTAAGATTTTATTAGATTGAAATAAATAGAAAATTAAGTCGTTGAAACTGTTTTCATAAACAGCTGCAATGCAAACTTCAACTACTGCATCGTTTTAGCATTTTTTGAGGATTATTATGAAATTCGAGGATGAAGGTATTATTCTTTGTGTGGATAAATGGAATATGTTTATGATATAATAAAAAAAATTAAATAAATGATAAGTTATAACGAAACCCTGATAAATATGTTTTGCGTGTGTGTGAACATGAATGAAACGAATTTCTAGTACATGAACGTATAATCACCATTTAATTAAACAGCTGTAAGTTATTGGATATTAACGATGATTAATTTTATTAATAGACGTGAAAGATTATATCGCGAGTGAACGCATTAAAGTGAAAAATAAAACGTTAATCAAATTATTTATTTGCGAGCTCACAACGCCACAGTCGACCTTATTTTTCATATTACAGAAGCTGCGGCGAGTTTATGTCTTAGCAAAAGAGCTAAAATAGTTTTGAAGAAATAAATGTGAGCGAATAAGAAAAATGGAGAGCGGAATTTTAGTTGCAACGATATTTGTCATTAATTTCCGTCTTTAGAAAGTACTTTATTGATATTAATATTGCATGATTATTTAGAGCAGATAGAGGAAGGTAAGGATCATTCTTTAGAGTCATGTCTGGATTAAAAAAAAATTCAAAGCAAAACACACTAATGATTTTAATCATATTGGAATAATTAAAGCATGCGACATAGCAGAAAAATGAAATATGGTTGCAGTGAAAATAGAGAGAAAGACACACGCCATAGAAGAAAAGACAATCCAAAGTAACGCAGAATTTAAATTCACGTTTTTTCGGAAATATTTCACGTGATCACGGATTCGTTTTTATATTATCATTTAAGAGAAGTTGTCCATAACGACGAGATATTGTACTGTTCATTCCACGCAAAGATAGTAAAAAAAAAAGTCACTATAATACATACTACAAGAAATATACTGAGCTTATTGAATAAAGAATAACAAACAGTAAAAAAAGAGAGTAACTGAAGAATAATTACTGAACCATAAATTATCATTTGAATATGTTCACCCTATTTTTCTATATATATTTTTCACTCTGTGTTCCTTAGAGTTAGAATTTTCTTGCAAAGAGTTAGCTTGACTTGAATGTTCTTTTAATTTTCCTTGATTAAAAAGGAAGTCTATGAAAATAAAAGAAAGTTTAAATGAAATAAATCTAATTTCTGACAGAGAAAATTACGTGTTTATATGTACTATAATAAGCAAGAACTGAAAAATAATTCAAGAAAATACATAACTTGAGAAAAATTTCTACAGAGGAGAAAATATTAATTTGCAAAAAAATTCTATAAATATGGAACGTATACGTGATGCGTGATTCACAGATTGAAAAAGGACGGTAATGACAATCAAGGCGAAGTTGACATTGCGAGCAAAATCAAGCCTGAGAGTTTTTCATATTTTTTTATCATCGTAATTTAACATGTACCTACACATTTCACTAGATGATCAAACAGCGAGTTGAAGTTTCTCGGTGCGAAGTTAATCCGAAAGTTATTTCGCGAGGGCTCGTAACTCGGCATGAGTCGCTCGAACTTTTAAATACTTTTCTCAAATTGTACCTTCTGTATAATAATCCAAGTCTACCAGATTATCACTTTTTCTCGCCTTTTTATCCGAGGTGAAATATCTTGAAATAAAATTTTAAATATAAACTTTACAATTAAAGTAATTCAAGTTTGAAAAAGTTTTAGGATTTAAAAATTATCATTTCGAAATAGAACTCTAACTACGATGCTAAAAGATTTACATTCCTTGAAAAAGAATGTAAATCCTTGAAATTCCTCGAAAAGGAATGTAAATCAGGTTTGTGATTCTATTAAAAAGCGAGAAATTAAAGATGATAAATCGTCGCGTTAGTTTTTAGTGTTCTTATCTCTGATTCCTTTTTGTGACTGTGAATCGCGCATACGTAATCATCAATAGTCCAAAAACTGGGACATTTTTACATTCGTAAACCTATAGGAAGTTTCTGCTTTCTAAAAAAAATAAAATAAAGTGAGAAATAAAAAAAAATATAAAAAAAATAAAGAAAGAGGAGGATATGTACTAGATTAGGTTGGGAGAAGACAATAGAGGAGGGGGTGAGCGGTTTGGAAAAGATTGAAGGAAATAGAGTGGATTTCGCAGCAGATCGGGATAGAGAAGTAGCGCTGACTCTACGCTTTTCTCTACCTGAACCGATCCGCTGCCAATACACGCTCCAATGGTCAAGCAATTGGCCAGTTCGCCGGACCACGTGAAGCTGTGTGCTCCACCACTCCATCCCTTGTTTTTTTTTTGTCATCTCAATCCTTACTCTTTATTTCTTGTCACAGATAGATTTCAAGGGGATGGTTCTAACTATGGGGAATAGCATCGATTGAATCCCGTCCTAGGCGTGCTCAGCAAAAGTTAATCCAATCTCCCGAAGGAAAGATGGAGAAATTAGTTCACTTAATTATTCATCAAGATAATTAATTATACTTCCATTTATCTTATTTTCTTTCCTAAATTTATACTAATTTATAAAAAAGAATTAAAGAAAGTTTCGTTTAAAACTCATTGAAATTTTTAAAATAAATACGAACGATTCATTCTGCACAATTTTTGTGTACACCACAATTCAAGAAAACAAATGAAATTTAGACCCTTTCGCTTGACTTTACTAAATTAAAGTAAATTAAGTGAGCTGCGAATTTAAATACATTAAAGTCGAATTAAAAATAATTTAATTACAGTTAAGCAGATTCAATTGTATTCAACTCTTAAGTAAATTCAAATGTAAATGAAAATATTTCAAATTAATTTAATTGTATTTCAGATGAATTGAACTAAATAAATAAGAGATAAAGATTAAAGATCTTTTTTATAAAAATCGATATTTAATCTAAATTACAACGTCAAAGTTTACTTAGCATTTGAATATCGGAAACCAATATCGCAGTTTATGAACTTAAAAAAATGAATTACTGATTTTCTTAAGGAATTTTTCCCATTAATACATTTATTCAAGCTAGAAATTAAACTAATCTCTTTTCGTCTGAAAGTTCAGACATAGAGGAATTTCCATTTTACATGAGTTTCTTGTGAATCGGTCGACAAATCGTTCTCTCTATCAGCCCGATATCGTAACAATCTTGGCGAGTCGAGCTGAACGAGGTCGCGTAATTTGACCTCTAATTGTAACTTCTGCTCATTAAAGCACGTACTGCAAGCAAGCCTAGGTTCGGGATTCTTCGGTGATTGTTTCATAGAACGAGAGGATTTTCAAAATAACTGGAAGCAGACTTACTCGCTGTGGAGAACCCGGAAAGACTTTGGTGACATGCAATTGACACTCCAGTCGGTGTGCCCGTGTTCGTTGCACATCGTTATGGAAAACCTTCCATAGTTCGCCCTAATGAGGTTTATTAACTCCCCCTCTTGGCACTCTATCCGCAGCGTTTTGCCCTCGCAAGCGTAAGCCGTGTCGTACCTCTCTGCAACAGAAAAAAGAGAACATTAGTCACACTTGTTGACAAATTAATTTGTGGTTACAAAAAATTGTCTCGTTTGAAAAAACTCAAGATTCTGCACAGATTTCAAAATATATTACATCACTTCAGAGAGATATATGAATCAATTTCGAAAGCTTGAGTAGAATTTCCAGATGGATTAGAATATGAATTCTGAAAAATTAATATTCGATAAAATTATCACTAAAGTCACTCTAAAGATACAAAGAAATCAATTCTATAAAAATATGACAAAGTGGAAAAAAGCTTTCAGTCTTGGTTAATTTTCAAAGCAAACTGGCAGTTGTCTGAGATAATTAGGGTTTAGATGTAAATAAATCTCTTGTGAAGAGTCGCATCGCGAGTCAGGGGAACTTATCTCGATTCTTCTCGTTCACGGATCTTAGTCGGATGGGATAAAAGCGAGATAAAAGCTCTTTGGCGGTGGACGCGATGACTTTTGATTCTGTCAAAGGAAGTATGAAATTGGACAGCTCGGGTCGACACGGGTTAGGTATATTTTGCAAAGTGAGTTTGCCCGCAGAGAAGCTTGCCTTGTAAAACGTAATAGAATTAAGATAAAGGGATCGCGGTGTGGGTAGTGAGAATGAGACGTCGCAGACTTCCTTGCTCCTCTGGCTCTGGACTACTTGAATGGAGCCAAAATCCCAGATTGTTGAGGCACAACCCTTAAGTTTCCCAGAATTCCACAGATTCGTCTATTCTCTCTTCGCCAGCACAGCGCGCTTCATTTGCATACAAATTAACGCATTAAAAATTGCTCCAGATTTATATATCTCCTTCCGCTAGCCAGCCCAACAGTCCATTTAAAAATAAAGCTGGAAAATTAGATAAATCGTAATATAATCATAATGTAAATGAATTAATATTCTATAATCGACCAAACTTATTTCAGAAGCATACTACTAAAAAATTTCTAACCAATATATGTATTATTATTACGTAAACAAACCTACAGAGTAAATGTTAGCAGAGCAAACTGCGTTATAGGCACAAAACATTTGCACGAGAGGTAATTCAAAATTAGTGAGATGGTAAAGTGCTGGCCCTACAAAATTTTCTGTAGGGTGTTTCCTGTTGAATAAACAGAAACCCGTAGTAGCAAGAATAATGTTACCTTTTAATTTCTACAGTTAAATTCATAAATCCCACTTTGTTTATTGTAATTTCATATTTATTATTTCGAAGGGAGTTAGAGTCTAAAAAATAATAGAGTGTACCATAAAATCATACAAGTGATGATAGCTTTCGTATGATGCTATGTATATTGGATAAATGGTAGGGAGAGGAAGTGGAACAGAGGAAGAGCCGACGACTAAGTTTCGAGCAAGGTCTGAGGGGATCGAAAAAGGTCTGTAATAACTCTGTCCGTGAAAGTCCCGCCGTGAGTTCATTAGTTCCATACCAACGCGCTACAATGCTGTTTTAGACCGCGGTTAGGACTTCACTTCAGGCGTCTGCGTGCACGCGTAATCTTTGAGATCGAGGGAAACGGAAAGGTTCAGGTGCCATGCAGAGGGTTGTTTCATGATATGCCATTGAGTTCACAATTATCACGTATTCAGCGATGCAGAAGTGAGCAGGCAATGAAAACAGAAAAAAAAGAACGTCCTGCATCGACGCGCCACGTCTTCGGAATGATTTATTTCGAAAATAAATCTACTTTACACATTCCGTCAGCCCCTCAATTTATAGCAGTAGCCATTTACACTTTTATTAACATCTACATCCACTCCTGAAACTCCAAGGTCTACAGTTTAAAAATAATTAAGATCACTTCCATTCTTACATCTGTAATACGAATTTCAAGAAAACATTTCCCACTCTTAGGCTGTTGTTTTTTCTACACCCCTTACTTATTTAACTCTGATTTTCTTAGGGTTTGATTGCTTGGAATTTTGAAGTGTAAATTTGACCCTTCTATTCTAATTTCCATCTGGAGAGTGTTTATCTTAACCGAAAATTGAACAGATCCTTTAGAGTAGTATTATTTTCATTTTCTGTAACTGCAACCGTATGTTCAAATATCCGGTGTCAAGACTAAACAGAAAGCAATCTGGAGAATATCAAACATACGTCACTTTAGGATGCTCCCATACTTTTTCCAAGAATCGAGAGACATTGAGACCCTTCTGACGAATATGTTTGTTTAAATTTAAATTCTAACTCTGAGATAAGAGCGGTAGGTATTTCGAATTAATATATTCGTTCATTTCCAGAAACCCTGACCCAAAAAGATGCTTTCATATTCTTAACCTGGTGTTTAATTGTATCAAGAGGAAATGAAGGAAACAATTAGACTCCGACGGATAAAAGAAATAAAGTATATCCTTCATAGCCGGAAGCGAAGGATGACTCTTTTTCTGTCAATACAAGAGAGACTTGTCCGCAAGAAATGACGGTCAGTTTGAAGTTTAAAAGACAGTACTGTATGGAGAGTTGTACTTGTAATATGTACCAAATGGGACCTCCAGAGACCTTGCCGAAAACATTGGGGAGGCCATCATACGTACAATCAGGAGCTGTCAACAAAGCAGGAAGACAGACTCGAGATGGAGGAGGAAGGCGTACTGTTTGTTCGTAGACACAATGGCCCTCTCAGTGTTTCAACTTCGGCCACAAATGAAGGTTTCGAGTCTAAGAGTACTGAGAGCCGACATCCCGCTGTTCGTGGATCCTTTCAAGTCCACCGCCGCGGCAGCAGGAGGCGCAGCATCGCCAGCCTCTCCGATATATTATTACCCGAAGTCATTAATGGTAAACTGCAATTCTCCTCTTTCCCTTGGCCAACTGGTTGAGGAAGGGTGGGATGATACGAAAGGGTGAGCGATAGAGCAGAAGAAAGAAAGATGTATATGTATAATGTATATATAAATATGAAAGGGAGATATTATATATATTTATATTCTAGTCGATTCTATTTTGAGATCTGGGTACTGTATGTTATAATGTTAATGTATCCTCTGTACTCTGTATAACAATATAGTATAGTATCGACATACGGAATGGATTCTCTGAGATCCAATGATTCGGAACAAGCATGTATGTTGCATACTCCAGTGGGGCGTGGATCCCTTGGGTGCGTCTTGCTCATGCGGTTCTCGATGTCGATTCGAACCTCTCGTTTCGAGAATACCACCGACAGCTTCCGCGAGACCACAAGCTTCACAGGCTTCCACGGACTTCCTTTATACCGCAAGGATCCCCCAGTGTCTGATTCCTACAATGCTGACGCTACTCTTGCTCAACCTGTTAAGACTTTTATTTTCCACTCTCTCGAAAATCTTCTCTAAATCTCACTCAGTCCACGAAAGCTCTCGTCACTGAAACTATATCCTTTTTAGCTGGAGAACACTATTATTATATTTTCTCTGTCTCTTGAAAAATCACACCAGAGTGGATAGTGTAGCGGATTCTTTGACCTACCATTATTTCTACTTTTTGTTCCCAGATCAACCTATCAGCTCACGAGAGTGCATTTTGATAAATGAACTTGAAGTCTATTTGTCTTGTCATCCTTCTAACTTAGAAAACTGTTGCTTTGATATATTTATAATTAATATTTACTATTGCTACAGCGAGTAGTTATACGTATTGAATTAATTCGACGGATTACAATAATCAAATAAGTTAATACGAAATTTGCTGATTGGACTGTATGGGGCTGTAAAACAAACGTTGATAGTATTGATAAATAATTAATTAAATTTGCTTGCGTTAATTATGGCATGCTATTATTCAACCAGTGAATTAATTATTACCCTGCAAGCCGCAGATGTACGATGTGCAGATTGTGCACTTGG
>JAUESI010000010.1:13745824-13827740 GCA_032275145.1 Synergus laeviventris | reverse complement strand
GTTACAAAGCCTTGGATGGTACAATGTAACTTTTCATCCTCCCCGCAATCGATTACTTACAATTAACGAAGGACGCATAAGGAATGCCTTAGGCGACATCTTTATTTTACAGTGTTGCTCGGATGTACAGAATGCACAGCTGCAACTGACGTTACCTGCAGTCGCGGTTAAACCATTCGTCCTTCAAGTAACTTGGTACACTCTCTTTTACCTTATATATTCTTATAGCTGAGACGTTGCTCGTTAATTTCTAGGTCGTTAATAGGCGAGTCAACCTGGAATGTATCGCGATTAATTAAGTATTCACGATCAGTCTGATAGACTCAGAAAATGTAACAAAAAAGTGTGTCATTTCAAAACCTGAGTTTGTATATGTATAAAATATGAAATTCTTTGCAGAAATAGAAGCAGAGCTTTTCGTTTATTCAAGTTTTGAAAGTCATGCGTCTTTCCCCCTCTTCTTGCAAGCTCAACTGGCTTTGGTCCGTGAAGCGCGCATGGGACGCATAAATCAAAGTCCTCCGAGACTTTGGTTTGTTGGACCCAAGAGGCTTCGCGAAGCGCGAGATTTCTAATTCAGCTAATCCTTTTCTGAGCTTTAATTACATTATCGATTCACGATGAATCGTGTATTTTCATGTGCGAGTAACGTCTGGTGCTACTGTTCGCTCCTATGATTTACGCGAAACTCTTGTAAATATATCGCACAGCTCGTGAAGTTCAACGAAGAGGAATTAATTTAAAACCAGGTAGATACCTGCTTGTATACACACAGAAGCAGAAAGTGAAGAAAGATCGCTTGTGAAACGTCACTGCTGTCGACGTAACTCGTCAACCTTGTCAATATCAGTTTCCGCTTATTCGAGCGACTGATCAATGACCGATAGCGAAGGAATGACATTTCATCGAATGCTTTTTTAATTTCGCGTCCTCTTTCGCGAAATTGCTTGTATTACCAATGTTGAAAGGAAAATCAATTTCTAGTATCGTTCAATCGAACAGTGTCTCCATTTAAAAATCGGAAATAAAAATGGGAATCACTCCAGGAAAATATTGACTGGGAGTTGAATTCAAAATGAATGACGGACGTGAGAAATTGTTCTAAATTTTCTCGACATTTTTCTTCACTTCACAATGTTCTATTAAGTTAATTTGAAAAATTTATTAATTAAATGACAGCAATCGTTAAATACAATTGCGGCTTTATCTGTATAAAACTTTCAATGTTAAAATTGTGGAACGACGAGAGTGACGTTCACGGGTAATTCAGAATTTACGTCCTCTGGGTTAATTGACACCTGCCAGTAGCAGTGATATTCTCATCCAGCCATTTCTGTCGGTATCGAATTAACGATAAATAGACCTTAGCGCATTAAATCAAAGATTTATGCCGATATAATTCTACGATAGTAACGAGGACACAACAAGAAGAGCGATTCGATATATATCTATCTCGTTTGAACGATCACCGAGGATCGTACCTAATTGCGAAAAGGTTTCTTTGCTATAAATACGCATGGTACATGCAAGAACAAATCCTGCATCCCACCGACTGTCGTAAGGGACGATCGATCATGCGGGCAGGAAGCTAATGCACTCGTATCTGCGGACGTCTGGTTCGCCTACGCTTCAGAAAAGCCGTAAGAACGAAAAAGTGATCGATGTTTTCTTTGTTCATTTGATGCAAAACGCAGAAAAGACTCACGCTTTAAAATACGTGTTATTCAAACAAGGTTTCATTGTTAAGTATGTATTTCAATTTCACATCATTTGAAATAAGCAGTAGGAAAGTTTAATTCAGTCCATTAGGTGCATTTGCAGTCTTCTAATAATTTAGAAATATTTAATAACATTGATTGTATATGCTCACAGTACATGAGGAAAAAATGGCTCTTTTTTTTATGTTTTCTTATTTTGGATTCGAAAATCAACGGTGGAAGAACATAACGGACTTGTCTGTGGGTACATGCTTTCGATCGATTGTATGTCTTTCTAAGATACGAGTTGTATCATGTTACTGCGAGGGATCGAAGCGATGTACCTATGTTTTTCGAGGATTTCAGGAAAAGAGAATCTGTCTGGAGACAACTGAGTAATCAAGCTTTACCACGAAAAAGTAGATAGGGTTATTTTTCTCAGAAATCCTCTGGAAATGTAAAACTATCTTGAATAAGAACATTTCCAGCTGTATGATTTTAATCTCGGTTTTAATCAAGGCGATCAAATAAATTTAATTATAATCAATGATAAAGAGCAATGATGATGTCTAAGTAAGAATAACAGAAATTAAATAGTATCTGATGTTTAAATTCGAATCAGTTAGTTTCGAATTAACTGGGAACATATTTAAATAGTCCATTGCTGTTTCGGAATTAAATAGAGCTAGAGAATTTCAAGCTTGATGAGCTGCAGGAGAGGAAAATTTGATGGATGGATTATCGAGCAGCTTTAGCTGCCCGCAATATTAGGGCTTGTTAATAAAGCAGTGTAAATAATAATCCACAAAGTTCTGGAAATACCTGATGGATGCACTTCAAGCGCGTTATTAACACATATCCAATGTAATACATCTGTTCAATGAAGTTCGATCCTTGCCAATTAAGCATCCTCGTCATATAAAACCAGTTCAATTTCTATGAGTAAATATAAAAACAAATATAAAATTAACAGAAGTTATCTGATCAAGTTTAACATTTCCTTTCATTAGCGATGTTTTTATTCTTCTATCTGTTTTATTATTGAAAACAAAATACCTTAAAGTCCCTATAAGTGGAAAGCTGGAGGATGGGCGACTAGAAGTCATAAAATTGTTCTTGTCGCTTCTGCAAATGAAGTTGTACTACTACACGAAGTAATGTCGCTAAATTACGTATCTTAGCGACGAGAACGGCACTTATTGGAGTTGTTTCTGCCTACTTGACCAGCTCGAGAGCTTTGAAGCAAATAGCATTTCATGAACACTAACTTGGAATCCTATACCGACGTTAAAAAAGGCTTGAATCCTGTACCGAGCATCGAGAACGACGCTTCGAACGAAGAATTAAGTGAGCATGGACAAGTCCCGAGCGATTCGCCTGAAGGGACGAAAACTCGAGCCATTCGTTAGACTGCTGGAAACAAGAGCGAGAAATCCGTGGTAAGATTCCGGCATTGTCGGCCCTTTTAGGAATGCCGAGGGAATTTGACCGTTTCCGTTCTACCCACGATTGGGGAGCACGTGTCCAGATTTCCGACATTTCTATTTGAATCCGCATCTCCAATCTGCTTCCAAAGCCCTGACTTTACAAGTTAAGTATATAGATGAAGTGAAAAAATGCATCTGTGAGGAATCAAACCTTAGGTCTGGATGCTTATCCACAAAGTAAGCCAATTAACACTATGAAGCTGAACCAGATTTCTTTCAAAGTGCTTTCAATTAATGTAACATATATGCACATAATAAGGTTAGTTTAGGTTTGTTGACTTGAGAGTTTAAAAACGTTTTGTAAATTGAAGAAAAATAAAGAGTGTCAAAGATTTTTTGTTTCTTGGTAAATATAAATATAAATTCCTACTAGCATCACCCGGTGCCTATCGAGCTGCCACTGGTAACTAGTTAGGCAAACACACCGCTCGCTTCATGGAGAACGAGAAAATCTGTGATTCCAATTCCCGACTCCGACCTTTGGGCTTCAAAGCGTTTAATCAAAAAGAACACCGCACTGTCGCCGACTCCGAACGTTTATTGGCAAAACGTCAGCACCGCATCTCGGCATTGCTACTGCCAACTACGTATACATTCAGAGTCAGCAGCCACCGTCGGTGTCTACAAAGGGGGGATTTGCAAGCGCATACATCTATAACCTACACCCCAAACCCTTTCTGCTAACTTTCCACAATATACATACGCCTTTTTAAATTTATATTTGCTAGTTCTATATAAATAGGACCCTTTTGCTTTCCAAATCTAGATTTCAATTTGTCACAGGGTGTCTAAACTATTAATATGTCCACAAAATTTCAGGGCATTTTTCGGAATTTTCGAGACTCAAAAGTTGGTGCATGCCTTCAAAAAAGAGAATAATCAGTTATTCCTAGAGGAAGTGCTAATGCCAAACGTCGTTTTCCATAATTTTGATAAGATCTTTGCAGAAAGAGGGAAAGAATTCCGATTCGTCGGGTGACTGAAAAGAACAAAGAGTTCGTAGGCAGATGCACCTGAGAACGATCTAATCTTCTGTCAGGTTGACGGTGTTCGATGTTTGAGGGTAGCAGAAGCGTGTAGATTGCGTTATGCGTGTCTTCGTTCTACTGTGGCCGGTTTCCGTCAGGAGGGCAAGCGAAACAAAAAGAAGAGAAGAAGAAAAGAAAAAAAAGGGCTCTCCCTTGTAATCGGGCCAGAGCGCCGAATTCGCCTGCACTCCCTTGATGCGCTGTATGGGAACGGTGGCCCTCCTTACTACGAAAAGGGCCACGTTTAACGCTTTCAAGGTGTTTCTCGACTCCCGTTCCTTCATTCTTTGCTTCTCATTTAAGTCAGAATTCTTCAATTAAGTCAAGTTTTCTTATTCCTCCCAGAAATAACAATTGAATGAGACTTAATCTCTCAAGTTTTAATTATAAAATTCGTTAATTAGAGGTAATCAATATCTTTAGAGAGAGCATGACTGTTATTGGTGGCAAAGTCGCACTTCATCCAACTGTTTCTATAATCCGGTTTGTAAGTAATTGAAGATTGCGAATTCAGTGGTAGATAGAGAGCATCGCCGGTGAAAGAGATCGGGATCTTGAGACCTATGAAAGTTGGAGCACAAACGGGCCCGGTGAGATTGAAAGAAATGCTTTTAGATATTTCAAGAAGCCGTACCCACTTAAGGGATCTGGAAAAAAGGAGAGAAAAGAGGAGAGAAAAGAGCGAAAGGAGTAAAGCGAGCATCGAATAAGGGAATTAATTACTCGATTGGCTGAAAAGTTTTTATCGCTGATGGTGACCGAGGGATTCTTTTCTCGCTGCTCCTGTAAGAACAAGGCTTCCTTTCGCTCCTATCGCCGACTCCCACTCGAGCCATTTTTATACAACCTACCCTCTCTTCATCAATTCTTTTGCGAACTTAGTGATATAAAACTTCTTCAATTCAATTTGTGTATGCTCGCTAATTGAAAATCAATATAATCCAGATAGCATCAAATATATTGACAGTATTAAACCCATTACAACATTGGTTGGTCAGTCTGATTTCGTTATATTGACGAATTGAAAGTTCAATTTGCTTTTAGCAAGCGGGAGAAGTTATATTGAATGGCCTTTCTCGTCGCGAAGCGTGTGATAGGGAACCAGGACAAGTTTCGAACAACGTCGGCGTGGCTTCCGTTGTTATCCCACTTGTACGTAAACTTTTCCATCGGACAGTATTGATGCTGAGTTGCATCAACGTTTAGCAAACTCCACATTACGTGCTTCAATCGTTGTCAGCGTGGCAATTTGATAGAGTTATCGGTGTGTCATTTGGAACTAACAAACACGAGGATGTTGATGCGAAGAATAGCACAGAATAGACTCTAAGTCTCACCCCTTTCTTGAATTTTGCTTAGCCAGGAAAAGACGTGGGACGATAGCAACGACACGTATCGCTTCAGTAGTTTCATAGTGAGAAGCTGAAGCTCCATTGTCCGGGATGTTCCGATGAGCGAAAATGGCACGATGGCGGCCTTTGGTAGAGAGCGTTGATTCAGAGAAATAAACGTGAGAATACGAAGAGGTTCGAGTTCGCGGCGATAAGTCAGGGTCAAAAGGGCCGCGCGAAGTCAAGAAAAAAAGGGTGAGAGAGAAGATATTTGGAACGTTGGTACACAATTCGAGGTAAGAAATAACCAAAGGAGCTTATGCTCATTTCAGCAGACCATACCTGGAGCCAGAGGCAATTCCGTATCGGAGTCAAGATCGCATTGTCACCATCTTCCTTTCTTTTGCCTCCCACTTTTCTCTACCTTTGTCCTTCATCCCCCGCTTCTTGCTTCTTCCCTCTATTTCGTTTTCTTCCTGCGAAACACCCCGACACAACGTACACCGTACACCGTCGCGATAGTAAATCTAGCCTAGCACAATGGTGCGCACATAAGGCTACAGGGTATTTCGCAGATCGATGCTTTTTACTCTTGCGTACGATCTTTACTTACCTGCCTCTACCTACCCACCTTTCAACCCACCCGTACATACCTTTCGGCCGCGAATATATTCAAGGAGCAACGACTTCAAACGAGAATTAATGTGCACAACTACATGAATAAACGGACCCGATAAAAGTCTCGCGCTGCTTGATAAGCCCGACTGATAGATTTGCTACCTTGACACAACTTTCTGATACCAGCTTGTTTGACAATTACGATTTCATCCTCGAAACTTTGGCTTCAAAAACCACATTGGATAAAATCCTCGTGAGTCCAGGGATTGATCATCGCCTACGATTGAAATGTATTCAAAGGAGCGTGATTAGATCTGTGAACAAATAATTTAGATTCTAACTATTGAAACAAGGTTGGTGTGCTCCAGTGAGTGTTGAAGTCGACTCTAAACCAATGCTTGATTTAATCGTGGCAAGTCGTAGAGTTCGTGTTGTCTGTCGAACCATGAAACTCAACACCTATTGCAATCAATAGTAGCGAAGGTACTAGGTAGCGAAATTGGCTTAGCACGAACAGTAGCGTTAGCTACGTGAGGTACGAATTCTACATTTGCACAGAGAAAAAGTGGACCGAACGTTGACCTGAGTCAATAATATCATTCAATTTTTCAAACCTTGTGTTCCCACTTCGACACCATTGCAGAACACACAGAACAAGATTTCCCATCATGGTTTGCAACATATATCTCACTCTTTTCTCACTCTTCACGATCTATCAAAACAAAAACGAAAGTGATCTTTCAAAAGTTTTTGAGAGTGGGAATAATTTCATATCAGTTGGCTCTTTGCGTAGGAGCGATAGGGGAAGGTGATCGATGACTTTAGATCAGGTCTGCTCTGGTTGAAGACATTAACACGAGATTAGTTTCCTACTATATGCGCAATGTTGATTCGCGTTGAAAATCGGCCAACAAGGACGCAGACATTGTCGAGTGATTTGAAGAGAACGAAGGTTATTGCGTACATGTGCGGGGGTTGGTTATAGCAATGCGCCGAGGAGGTTGAGAGCTCTCGAAGGCGGGTCGGGAAGAGGCCTGAAACTGCTAGCCGATATTTCATCCAGGGAACAAGCAAGATAACAGCGGGCACGCCCTCCCCTTACTCTCTCAGCTTGCGCAAGTTGGTTCTGCTCTTCACCTAGTGTTCGCTGTGCTACTCTGCCCGCAACAGACTCACAGCCTTTTAAAATATTGCCACCCCAATGCCACCTAACCACCACCGCCAGTTCTCCAACACACCAACGAAACTAGATTTCTTTCAACGAGGATAAAACTGGCTTCAAACCTTCCCGTTTGACTCTTTGAATTACTTTCCACATTGTGTTCTTTACGTATACAACCATGTCAAGACCAGCTTTACCACTCTTTTTATCTTTACGACCTTTGCCACTCTTTTTAGCTTTACGACCCGTTTGGCTTCGTCTCTTACCGCAATTCAGAAGAGTCTGAGTAACGTAAACAAATTGATCAATGAATTTCTTTCATATAGATATGTTTCTTTACTTTAATCCCCTGCAGTTTTACTGGTTTGTCCCAACTTAGGTTTTGGGTGACTTGAGAGACTGTTCTGGATCAAAGGGATCGATACTAATTGAGGTTTAAGAGCAAAGGCGCTCGGGGAACTCGCGCCTTTGTGGGTTAAGTGAGTATCGTTAGTAGTTTTGCAAGTGGATACTTGTAAAACTGCATTGGCAGATTACGACGTTCCCAAAGGCAGTTGCTACTTCCAAGGAGTGACATACTCGAAAAGAACCCTTGGGGTGAGCTCAGGCCAAGATGTGGTACAAGATGGCATCTTGACGCTTGGTCAACCTCTTATCCCGAAATGCGCCTCCAGTCTCTACTTCTGGAAATCCTCGAGTCAAGTTTACTTCATTTTTCCATGATACGTATTTCTGAGGGTAGGAAAAGCCTGAAGCGGATTTATTGCCAATTTATAACGACATATTAGTTATAGCTTAATTAAATCCTCTACATAGGAACCCATATGAAATCTCTCAGAAGTTCCTATTCCAGGAGTTAATCTCTCTTAAAATTGGGTGCATACAGATTTCCTGAAATCACTTGAAATCCCTTGATGTTTCTAGAAAGTGTTGAAACCTCAAGTGCGTCCTCATATGGGCTTCTACATAGATATGTGGGGATATTATGAATTTCACCACATCGAATTATCTTATGAATGTGTTCATCACTTAGCATAAAATTATCGTTTTTGTGCAAGGTTTACCACTAGAAAGCAATATACAGTTTCTTCTCCGTTACTCTCGATCTCTTCTTTTTACCTTCTTATACTTTTTTTCCGCTGTTACAAGTTTCGCGGCGGATATATCTACGTAATTTCGACCGAGTGAGAACGGGTTTTGTCGGAAGTGTCTGGAGCAGAGACAACGAGAGAAGGGGTGTAGAAGAGTGCCGCGCAGTTTCCTCGTAATTGGAGGCACTTTTTTGCTAGGGCGTAGGAATCTCGAGAAATAACCGGCGCGAAACAGCGACGCGATATCAAGGACGCACGAACTTATGCACTTGTTGCTGGCACCGTTGCGTTGCGCTCGACGACCAACGTTTCCGTTGCCGACGGTCATTTCGAATTTTCTCCATTCCTTTAAAGTCCTCCTTAGAGGGTGAAATGAAAGAACTTACGATGTCGTTAATTTCGAAACACAAAAGAGGCGGAAGCTCCTGTAAAACCAGAAGCGAAGATAATACCGAGCGATAAAATAAATAGAAAGTTGAGGTAGAAAATTCGTATCCTTTCCAATATCCATGCTACGGTTTTCTAGATTACTTCCATCTTTAATATTCGATGAAATAAAAACAGAATTAAAAATTTTACTTATCAAGTTGACAATAAATCCACTTTTATGAGTGATCATTAATTTAATCTAATTTCATCTGGTTCATATGCTCGAAAAGAAAGCATATTTATTGGATCAAGAATAATTTCTAGTGCCTGAATAAGCTTCATATCGGACGATCTATCTACATATTATATGATTTATTTTCTGTCCTCGGGAATACTTGAATAGTTTTTCCATAACTTGAGAGGTACTTACTCCTCCGAGTAGTTTCTTACCTTGCGCCACAAACCGAAAAGATTCTTGTTCAGGGGGCGATTTTCACGGTCTTACGCCCTCGATAGGAAAACAGGCTCTTCGGCCGTGACGCGTGCCGCAGGTGAACATAAATGTGTAGGACAGTTGCACGCTTCGAAGCAGCCATTGTTGTGAATATAAATTTCAAAAAGAAAAAAAAAACTTTTCAGTACGTGAATCAATTTTGTATTCAAAACAACAAACTAACGAAGATGTACCGATCCGGTATTTAAGTTTAAATTTTGACAGGTCTAGCATGGACGTGCCTATCAACTACTGAATCTGATTTCGTTCCAGTGACTGTAAAACGTACTAAAGTAAAGTCACTCTTTAAAAGTTATCCGATTAAGCGTGACATCCGTGCGATCTACTTTAGTGCTTCGACTGGAGTACATAAAGAATTTAGGTATGGATTTGAGTATTGGGAGTGGTTTTAAGCTGGTGGAGTCGTTTAATCTAGAGGACAGGAGAGGACTCTCTGGTTTGGTAATTCGTCAAGGCAAATACGCGGCAAAAGTTCGAGTTGCCTGTGGCAATCGACGTGCGACAAGCATAACCCACAAATTACATACATTCGAGTACAACATGATCGGAACATCGACTTTCGAAGTCGCTGCTTCCATAATTCTGGGTGAGTTCGGTGTCGTGCGGCCATATCGGACACGACCCAATCAAAAGAAAAAAGAGCCCAGGGACGGGGACGTTTTATCTTATGGACAGCGTAATGCACTTTCAGAGCCGCAGATAACCGTGCCACGCTGACCGTTATATTACCGGGATATAATTATTATTTGTGCCTCTTTTTTTCGAGCCACTCTGTTTATCGAGACGAGAGTGGTCTCGGTTCGGACGGGACATCCGTAACTAATGACCCTGATAGTCGACCCGCTGGCGAGAGAAGGAGAGATCCTTCTCTCGCCACCTCCTCACATTCTTTCTCTCCTCTCTCACTTGCTCTCATTCTCTTTCCCCCTATCTTGTTTCATCCCTCCTGCTCCCTCCTTTTATTGCGTTCCTTCTCCCCGGCCTATTCACTCAGTCAGTCAGGGTCCTCGAAGGATAAGAGTCTTCAAGATATCCCGACCTGAATCATTTTCCTTTCAATTCAATGAAAATCGAAAACCTCGTTAGTTCTTCTTATTACTTATCCCTTCTATTCTCTTTTAGTCTATATATCATTGCTCCATCACTCATCAACGATTAACTCAACTGTCGTGTTACTCGCGTGTTCCACTTTCTGACCCTACGCATATCTTCTCCAATCAACCCTTCAATTCATTCTACCTATAAAGATTCAAATATATTAAAATAGAGGACAACAATTTAAAAACTTTATGATATCTATACCAAAATACTCCTTTCTACTTGATAAAATTTTCTCTTGAATATCGCAGTCAAACAGTGGGAAAACTACAATGGATTCCAACCCCTATACGTATCTTGATTTTTGTGATATTATCTGGATTTTTGGCTTGTCCACATTCGATATTCTTTTCTGTATTTTGTGCACGTTCTGCGTCTCATATTCCATTTGACATTTTTGATGGATTCGTTCATGTTCGGAATATGATCTCCATAATTAGATATTATTTTTCACAAAGTCGCGACCGCAATCCATTAATAATGTCACGTCACAGCACCAAAAATGATGTTGGTTGTTGAGAACAATGAATTTCAATCTCGAGCGTAATGAAAGAAAGAAAATTTCTTATCAAAGTGCGGAGTGACGTTTTGCAATAAGGGTCAATACGTGTCGCACTTGGTTGAAATTCTGGGTGGAAGAAATTCAAGTCCCTTCCTTCCCTCTTTCTCTCTGTAATACATTTCATGCATACAAAGGTCTCGAAAACAGGGCACGTTCGTCCATTCGATGGAAAAGAATAGCATTTCCGAGAAAGATACCGGATATACGATTCCACGTGTAATTGAAGAGTAATTATTAAACACTCGATTTTCTCTCAACCAACAACAGGATTTCGTATCCTTTATAACGAATGGGAACAAAAAGATTTTATGGCAAGTTAAATTATTTATCAGAAGGGAAAACTAAATCTAAAATTCATGATTTTTCAGAAGACTTTATTGGATTTGTTTATTTAGCTTGAGCTACTTTTCATTTACCAGTGAAAGGAAATTGAAAGAAGGTTTGAAGCGGAAGTTGGAATCGAGTTTTGCATTGTATTCTTCTTGGAAGGCATTGCAAATTCAATTTGACGAAAAAGTGTCATTTGAAAATATCTAGAGTCTAGACCTAGACTTTTCAGTGTTCGATGGAAGCTGGTTTATGTACAAGCCTTCGTCGACTGAAGTTCTAAGCCTTTCAAGAGTTTCCAAATCCGTGAAGCGATCTCCGGTAAAGCTGACTCTGTTCAAGAGTGTATTTACGGGATAATCTTTCCTGAAGTACATGACCGGTATAGGAAAAGTACAATAACTTCAATGAGCCTGATGGTAGACATCGAAGCTCAAACTGTTTCGAGTGATAGCAGAGGGTTCTCTCCCACCTAAGCTGGGATTTTACATCTTCATGATGGAAACTTATCTAATATATTCATACTTGAGTGTCTAAAGAATAATCCGAAATTGCAATTATTTCGGATTATTATTGCAATCGTACAAATGAGACCATTCGAAGAGAATCAAATCTTGGTTTGGAAATGCTTGGCAGGTGCAAGACGATGGTTTCAGCATCGATCCGAAGCAGACCATTGATTATACGAATGTGCCCAGAGACGCCCTGTGATTTGCATACTGCGATTAGGTTCCAGCTCTTGCATTAGGCGTGTAGTTCGGGCATTTGGACGTGCCAGTTCGATAACGCTTATTCAACCCTTTCCAAGCTCTGACTGGGAAAAAGAATCTCCAAACTCACTTTACCTTTTGCTTCCCGAATAATAAAACTCCATCGATATTACGTGAAATTTGAAATGATCTGACACTAGGAATATAATACTGCATTACATTGCGATTATTCGAAGCAGTAGATTGTTAGAAGTTATGGCATGAAATGAATCTATATTTTGCAATTTGACGAAGGGATTGAGACACGTAACGAATTGGAAAAGAATAGAATAATGATATTTGAGGAGTTGCAATTATTAGATAAGAACCAAGAAAGATGAATACAGAATGATGTAGAACATCATCAATAATATCATTGGCACAGATACCGAGTCGTTGAATCTTCCTAACAAGAACAGTCATGATTGGAATAGTGGTTTTTTTTGGAAATAAGTTAACATAACTCTCTGTTTGCTGATTATCTTCCAAAGCTAAGAAGATTAAGCGCGATATCAATACCAAAGGATGTTACTGAAGATGTACATTATACTAAGTTTAATTCTGTGTCAAGATTCGTGGTTTAGAATCCCGAATCCGTAGATCCTTAAGAGAGATATAAGGGTCTCCTCGTGCAGTCGCAATCATAACGGCCTCCATGAAATACGCAAATGCCGGTAACTCGTAAAAGCAACCAACCGCGAACTAAGCTCGCCAATAGTTCCTCCTTAATCCAGAAGAGGACCGCCATGAAGCGACCTCTGCATCCTCTTTGCTCTTTCTAGTGCTCTATGTTCCCATTTCATTCGCTTCGTCTATCTCATTCTTGCATCCGGCTCTTCCTCCGTGTCGTTACATGCGACTGGATCTCGACGATGCCCGATACTCGTGGCAACGCGCTTTCACCCAGAGCGAAATAAGTGGCTTCGAGAATTCTGCTGTAGACACCGGGGGTGCATAAACTTTCCGTGTCGCGGCCATTTACTTTTCACTCCTGATGTAATACGTAATTCAAAGGAGGCATCCAGCTTATTCAGAAATGTATTTTTCAATCGTCGTTCCCCCAATGAGAGAATTATTCAGAGCAGTAAAAGATTCCGCTTCAAAGAACGCCCTTCACATTTAATTCAATGATTTTTACGGACCATAATAAAAAGATTGCTAATAGCATTATAAAGCAGAAAGTATCCTTAAATGAAAAGTGTTGTTCCTTTCTGTAATATTTTTTCCAAGTGTAAATGTCACATTTCGCTTGGCTTTTCCAGGCGCGAATTAATCGGCCTCGCTATACCCCCTGGAAATGTACGATCTCTGGATTTGCGAGCACTGCACGGTTCTGCGACATTTTGATATCATAAATATAGACAGTGATGGATTCTAAAACGTCTACATCCATCAAACTTTCTTTCTCCCCAGTATAAATTGAACTCATCAAAGAAAAAATCGATATAGCGTGTCCGCTTTATAAAAGGGTGAAACTGACATCTTCAGTATTAACTAGGAAACTGTCAAGTTATTGGCATGAACACGAAGGCAAGCAGGAAAATCGAGAATAAAGAACCGTTTAAAAAGTACGGTAAAACTTCAGCTCTTCTTCTCTTTTGTTAATATTATTTATACCGAAGGCAGGATAAAATATGTTATTATATGCGCTCATTCATTATAACTCTCCTTGCTTTGCATAAATTATGCAAGAATTCTAAGGGGTAGTGACATTTTGAATGGATTAAAGAATCTTAGGGAGGCTGTTCATAAAAACGTGACTACACATTCCATTAACGCGACTATAGACTTTTCTCATTGTAGACTTTGAAGGGTGGAAAATACACACTAAATATTTTTTCATCAAAGACAGTTTTGAAGTTGTATAAAGTGAAATGAATTCTGCATAATGCGTTATATAAATTATGCATAATAAATCTTCTCATCTACAGATATCGCCGATAAAAAAATTTATTAATTATTTGAAAGGTCGGATCAAAGGCTATTATTTGGAAGATTATAAGAAGAAGTATTGCCATGTGAGTTAACGCTTTGGTGATCGTGGAACAGATTAGCCAGCCAGTTTGACCAGCGGAGAAAAGAATCGTGGCTTTTATCTGTTTACCTTGTAACCCTTTTGCATTTGCGGAACTTGGCTCACGAAATGAACGCGATTGAGACAACTCGCGACTCTGAATTGAGATAGAATCTCAGTAACTTGCTCGTGAACGATTGGCTCCCGTACCAGACTTTTAAGACAAAATGAAAGTTATCTATCTTGAGATATAACACTTGAAACGCCACTTTCAGCGCCGCCGATTTATTTGCCAGCTCAATTTTGCGAAATATGGCAAAATTTATTTTGCTGCTGAATGTTGGGGCCTTTGACCTGTCTCCGGAGGATAAAGTCAGAGAAACGGGTTCGGTACTACGGGGTCTCGCGATGCTCGCATTGTTAGAACACGGGGTGTATCTCGATGACGAAGTGCGTCGCGCTCAGGTTCATATATATATATACATGTGCACGATATAATGTACGTAACGTACTTACACGACCAGTATCAACGCACGTATGGGTCTCCTATCTCGGATAGATCACTGGGTATTAAACCTCTGTGATTCGCGAAACGATTCGATGTACGCGACTTCACGATTTCGTGGATTTATGTTCAGAACCGTAATACATTTATGGTTGAGTGTGCGATTATTCAGAGTGCTGATTTCGAAAGCTACTTTCGGATAAAAACGAATATTCCACGTTTTATGCTTGAAATCCATTACCAACGATAAAAAAAAAATATTTTACGATATGCTTCCAGTAAATGCTACTCAAATCTTTCGGACGAGTCAATGTTTCCGGTGATAATGTCACGGACACGAGGGACACTTCTGAAGATACGGATGACCAAGCGGTTTTGTTAATCAGGGTTAAGCTTGCACAGAGGATGTTCCAAAGCGATCATGAGTTGCACTCTGAGTTCCGTTTAATCCGAAATAAATCGTGGAACCTGAAGGATTTAACGTTGTGTCGGAAGCAAAGTATAACGAATCGTTTAACACGAAAACAGTTTCAGCGACAATGTAAGCGATTGTAAATATGTGCCCACGCGATCCTCATTAAAAACACAAAGGACGTTGAAAAGCGACAATTTCTCAGTCCCTTTAATTCAAAGTTGGATAAAAAGTAAAGAAAACCGAATTTTGTACGTTACCATCTTGAAAAGGGGACATACTCCTTGTAACTCTCAAGTATAAGAAATGATACATACCTGGAACAAAATTAAAAAAGAATTTATTAGGAGAGAGAAAGAAAACTGGTAAAATGATCGGAATCATCAAAGTAATCACCAGAATGTGTAACGTTATCAGTAGCGGCTGTTCACGAGACTGATTTCAATTTATGTATTGTAAAAAAAAATTAAATTTGCTGATATAGAAGTGATTCTTTTTTTATCATTGGAACATTATTCAAATAATAAGTTGCAACCAATCGGAGAAGAAATACGTACGAAGTCTCGAGACACAGCTACTGCTGGTAAGAGGACGCGATTTAAGCGACAAAGAGATATAAAGATATCGTAAGACCTGGCGTGGCACGGCGCTGTGCAACTGCTTCGCGTTGTACTTAAGTATCTTTGAGACTCGGTGCTGGCGAGGCAGGAAAAGAAAACTGCACACGTGATACATGGTAGCTGTTTCAGCTAGGCTATAGGAGCGCTATGACAAAATACACCCTTATAGCTCCGAGCGTTCGCTTTACAACTGGAAAAGTACAAAACGCGTTCGCTCCAGGCAAAAAAGTTGGATCCAACCATCATAGTCTATACTCTATACCATTTCAGTATATTACACTCCCCTTGAAATTCAGATTTGTAAAAATCCATTTTATGCCATATTTCCATTTATATTACTAAATTAATAAAAATGTAGAATGCTCGGTGCTCTCATTAAAAAAAAAGTTGTACACGCTAGAACAAATAAAAGCTCGCAGGTATATATAATTTAGGTAAAAATATTCATATTTCTCATTATCAACATTTTTAAAAAATCTCCATTGACAATTATGGGAGAAGTCAAACAAAATTGGTAAAAGTATAAATTACCAAGCAAACATAGAAGGGAAAATTGTTGATAATTTATCTGGGAAAATTCCTTTGAGCGTCTTATACCGCAATCTATTCGAGCCTTGATCCAGCCACTTTTCTTATTTCGCTATCCTGATATCGACACCACTCGTTGAGGAAGCGAGTTTCGCAAGAGTTTGATTAGTCGAAGGAGATCAAACGGGGAAACTCAATATCTATATATTGTCAGAGTTTCGAAAACTCTGGAATACCTTGATCGGCTGTAAAGCAAACTTTATCGCGAGGTTTGTTCTATACACATGTAAGATTCGTTGGCTGCGAGACTAAATCGCAAAGCCGAAATTGAGGCAAAAATCGATTTTTCACGAGGTCTCCAATCTCAAGTTTTATGAAGTCAAGGTAACGCTTTCAAGGCAGGAGTTAATGGAAGTGACGCTAAAGTTTCCTTGGACTTTAACCACTTTTCATCGGACCTTCTTCTGTGGAATTCACGGAACGAATTTGGCTTATCTTGGAAACTACGGGATGGCAAAATCAGGGAAACTGAGCAACCCATTTTTTCAAGTTAAAATTCTCTCCTGTCAATAATAGTTGCTTTAATTGATTCATGTTCTGTTCGAAAATGTCCGCTAATTTACTTTTTCAGCAGTGAGATGCTTAAGGAAAACTATTACTTTTCCACAGACTTGTTCGACATGTGCACTGCTAGAAAAGAAAATACTAGGTGACTTGAAGTGAGAACTATCTTAAAGTGTCGTTAGGAAGTCATCCATTATGCGGCAAAGGCAGCCGTAAGTCCAGGCCGCGAATCTTCGACGAACCTACAGCGGACACGCCTCACCCACACTTTTCCTTTTTCTTCCCATCCGTTTAACTCTTTTATTTTCCTGCTTCGTCTTCTTTTTCTTTTTCATTTTCTTTGGAAGAGCTTAAAGAGTCGGAAAAGCCAGGAATACTGTCGATTTAAGAGTACTTTCAGAAAACTTTCGAGCATCGAGGCCTGGTGAGGCATATACATTATACATCTCTGATTTGCATATACTATACTATTTTATTTCATGAATAATGCTAAAATTATATTTTAAAAATTAGCAAGAAGTGTTTGACAAAGTTCCAGTCATGTGGCAAGAATTGTCAAACAACTTCAACTCACATTTTGATTTAAATCAACTGAATTAGAAGTTAAAACGGTCAAGTAATTCAACCAGTGGCTAAATAAATGAATGCACAGTGATAAAATTTGTTTTCATCATCGTTGAAACCGCGATCAAACTACGGTCGTTGATGCACTGAATTACCGTAGCCGATTTCAAACTTAATTTAGTATATCGATGTGTATTTTATTAAAAACACATACAAAATATGCTACCAAATTTTGATCTGCGGATCACTATACTAGGCTCATACCATACAATTTCGAAATAGAGAATTGAAGAGAAGTGAATATAATTATCAGTAAATATGTTCATTACACAATGCTGATGATAGTAATAACAATGGACTAATCGCCTTCCTTTCGCTGTTGTAATATATGTCTAAGGTTTTGCGAACTATTGTGTTCTGCGAAGACGCGTAAAGCTTTCAATTAGAAAAAATTGTTTCTCTATTATTAAGTGCTGTATTTAAACACGATATAAGGTTGCAATTACAGGTCTTTCTCTCGTTGCCTGGAGCACTTTTGCGCTCTCTGGACTATACAACACTTCACAACCTCTTTCACGAAGTTCGAAGAGCGATTATATAGAAACTGATTGCACGTCCTCGACTCAATAGTATTACTTCTCAGTCGTTCACTCTTACAAAACATTTCCAAAGATGACGAACTTTTCCTTTCGATAAAAGCATTGAGATATGCAAGAAAGTTCATCTGATAAATAAAAATCAAAACGAAACTTAATTGATTTTCAATAGAGAAGATATGCACGTAAATACCATGTTACCTAATATGCAAGGAATTCGCATGTGGGAGGCATGAAGATGCGTGCAAATCATGTAATAATTGGCTTGTATAATACAAACTGATGTGCAGTGCATTAGCCCCTCGAATCGAAGAAGATCCAACAGGATTCAACCCACGCAATCCAGACATGGAATTTGAGTATATGATTGTAACTCTGAAATCCAGTTTGTTTTAACGAAGTGAAAATTTCTCACACAAAGGTATTTTTTCCATAGATTAGGGGCTAGTGATGGGACATCGATGTTCACTCTGTCAATGTATCGATCTTCTAAATCATCGATGTTTCGTTTCGATGTCTCCTTATTACCATTAGGATACAGAATATGTCCCACGAAATACCAATATTCTATCAAAACATCAGCATAAAGCTTTATGTCGAAAACGAGTTTACGATCAACGTCGAGATTGAGATTTTACAGCCAGGCTGTCCTGAAATTGAGATAAGCAGTTGAGTTTTAAATTCCTGCCACGTACCAGGGGATAAAAAGGAGTCTCACTTTTTAAGCTTTAAACGACTTTCTTACTTTTTCAAATCATTCTTTCCGTCTTTTCACTCGCAATCGTGAATCTCTTTTCACACCGTTTCCTCACGCATCGATTTTTCAACTGCAGTTATTTCCATGAAAGGTTTCCCGCTTGGAAATATTTTCAAGGTTCATATGTCAAAGGATGTTTAATATCCAGTAAGAATTCACATTTATTATGAAAATTGTATAATAAATGTGAATTCAATGTTACGAAAAGATTGAAATCTTATAATATTGGGCAATTTGGAAATAATCGATGATAAGGGAATAGTTAACAAAGTACAAGTTGCGGAAATCTCATTAGCCCTATCAGAAATTCTATATTTGAGACATTCGAATGTATGGGGTGCCTCCACATTTGCATAGGTACGCCTGGAATAGCAGGCGTGTATGGTAGGAACACGCCTTTGTATAATATCTCTTTGCATAATGTATAATTCACACCCTTTTGACGTTTTGGAAAATCAGAGGACGTCCTTCAGATAGCCGGACGTTTCTCCTTAATGCTTCTTAATGTCTAATCGATCCGGATGATGTAATTAAATCTTCCACGCTCTATATAATAGACTCTCCCAGTCTTTTTAAATAAATTGATTGATTACGACCTTGATTCCATTTTTTCAGGTAAAATTTTTTATATCACTCTAGACGACACTGAAAGTCAATCAAAATCTGTTGAATTCAATTAGCAGACCTAATTTTTTGTCAGTTGATGAGAACCTTCACTATAAAATCCAATCTCTTAAGAGTCCCGAAATCGAAGTTTTAAAATGATCATTAATTGATGAAATCATTTTGAATTTTCATGGCTAGACTTATTTTTGAGTGGGAAAATTATGTCAAAGACGTCCCGTCGGAAAAAGAATTTTTTTTTTAATGAGTCACGCGAGACAAGTATAGTGCTTCCGGTCGCGATTTAATTAGCGGTCGACTACGACAGAAAGAAGCGAGGGAGATTCGCAGGTGGAGTCCTCCCTTTTTGGGTTGCAAAGCCCGAGAACGACGCTTGCATTTTTTAAAAGTCGTTTTAGCGCTTGGAACGGTCGTCTCTTGAATTATGCGCGCTTCTCTGCCACCCCACGAGGGAATCGTCCAAGACGTAATGGTAGTGAATTTTTGCAAAATTAAAACGTGATCGCTTAACAACGCCACATTTCCAGTCTTGCAAGACTTACACGTCTTTCTCGCTGTCCCGAACATAGTCTCGGGATTACCGAGCATGAATATGCACGCCAAGATGGAGAACGATGGGACCTTTTCTAATTATCTCAGATTTTCCTTAAGTAGAGAAAACTTTCACAATTGTCTTATGAAGGACTTCATTCAAAACTCCTGAATTAATTTAAGTATTAAATTTTAGGAAATGTCTAACTCTGACTGAATTCTAAGGGAAATAATTCATCTTGTGCAAAATGAGGTACTTAAAAGGATCAAATAAAGCTTTTCCAAGGGAAAAATTACTTCAATTATATATACCAAGGTCTCGTTTGTTCATTGATTATTAAAAAGTCGCACCCGAATCAGATTTGAATCCCTGAAAAGCTCTAATCAGAATTAAGACCTGTTTTCTACATTAACCACAATTCCACCCCTGCGATCATTCTTCTTCACACAAAAGCCAATTTATTTCCCTCACTCTCATCCTATAATTAGTTTCATATTTAATTATTTGAAATTGATTAAATTTCATCTACTGTTTCAATCAAAAGCAAACTTTTGGGATATAAATTTAATTTCCTATTAATTAGAGGAAATTCCGATATTTGCATTGGCAAATTTAGTTTTAATACCCATTTTCATACACATTGTGGTGTTTATTTATATATCAAACTGGGTTTTAATTAAATTTTATATACCTGATGCAATTTAAAAAAATTAAAGAACCTAACACTTTTAACAGTTTCTAAATAATATTTTGAGACAGAATTGCGTGTTCCTTATCTATTGAGAATGACTTTGTGCAAAAACATATTCCGCAGAAACAAACCCAGTGGGATCAACAGTATGATTGGTCGACAAGTTAGGATGGTCTATACATGTCCACAATCTCTGAACTTGATGCATAGTTTGCATTATTTTATATGTGTGGATGCTGCATGAAATATATACGCATAGAAGAACCGCTGCTCGTTTTCTGTTATAGCACCCAAACAATTGACACAGATCGATAAAGTCTAATTTAATTTTCATCTCTTTGTCTTGATTGCCAACCGGAGATGATTAATCATTTAATTACTCAGAACTGGATTACTCGTTCGAAATACAAGGTTCAGTAATCCCAATCAAAATCAATTCTTTTTACCAGATAACAGTTGAAAACCAAAAATAGGTTAGACTGTTGAAAAAGGAACCTTTTTAAATTTGTATTATTTAAACTTTGGTGTCATTAATTAATTACCGGGCCGCTACTGGTACATCCTGAACATCTTGAACTATGGGGGACGTTAAAGGGGAATGTTAAAGGAACAACTTTGTTGTAATATAATTCTTATCAAGCGCGGAAGTCTATTGACAAGCTAGAGCCGAGTTCTATTTTGCCATATCATTATTTTAATTACTCTCAAATTCCTGAAGTAATCGTTGCGAAGATTACAAAGCGAGCGATGGTCAGTTTCTGCTTACTGTTGAGGGCCACCACGGCACATATCAGCCCACGGCTACATGCCTGAGTTTATTTCGTTTTTACAGAGGTATCCTAAATGTATTTCTGTGTTTCGATTAATGAGACAGCGATAAAGCAAACAGGGGAACTGGCAAAGGCGCGCTTGTATGAACATGTTTAAATATAGAGATAGAAGAGAATAAAGCAATGAGAGGAAGGAAGAGGAAGGAAGAGGAAGGAAGAGGAAGGAAGAGGAACAAAGATAGGTTCGTTCTTGCGGTTTAGTAGAGGCTCTTCTTTCCGACTAGCATGGTTCCCGATCAATGCGAGCCAAGCGGTAGGTAGGAAGGTATACGTAATTGCAATATCATTAATTAACTATAGGTCCGCCATGGTGGTTCGTTGCGCGACACTTTTTATCAGTCGCTCACGAGTGGTCATAGCAGGAGCCAGAGAGAGCGAGTCCAGCCAGCGAGCCTCTCTCCCGTTCGACTGGTCGTCGGCCAACTCCTCTTATCTCTCTAAAGATTCCTCGGCTTTAATTGCGCTAGTCATTCGTCCTTCTCCCTGCACCCCATCTTGCCAACGACTATCTTCTATGATCCCCACGCAGTCGACGATGGGAACCGAGTAATCGAGTCGCAAGCTACTTACAGAATTTGATCTCTCCAACTTCTTATATCTTAATAGCAGACTTCAGAAATCCCATCAGATTGTAATTTAACACACCAGGGCAAAATAAATAACAACGCATCCTCTGCAGTTTAGAACGTGTAGATTACGTATCATATTGCAAACTGTTTCTCCTTAGAACTGAAAAGCAGGGAATGGCTTGCTTTACGATTCTTTTCTGAAGTTTGGCAAAGTGAGAGATGACTTATTGAATTTATCGTATGCATCTTCTCATCATTTCTTGTGCAACGTTTTCAAATAGACTGCCAAAATTCGTGAAATGGGGTCGAGAATGTGAGGCCTGGGAAGCAGAGGAATCGGAATCGGTAAGGTGGATGCCAGGGGCATTTCTCTATGCACTTGCACGTCCAGCGTCGTGATCTTTGTCCCAGGTTGGTACTCTATTTCATTCTATCGATCAGAGTACATGCTCCCATGCAAACACACACGACGCATAGCGAATACGATGAAACCGGTGGTATCTGCGATCATTGCAGGCAGTAACAACGGCAGTTAATGTCCGGGGCCCAGTGGCCGGGTACTTCGTAACCGAATGAACAGATACAATCGAAACATAGATTAACTACAATATAGACCTCGAGAGTCTATAGCACCGAGTCCCAGCTCAGTCGACACGAATGACCGTGTCGGCAGTGAAAATTGTCTAAATCCTTCCGAGTGGAATCCATCGATCCCCCATTTACACGTGACTCGTTCCGATGTGTAACAAAGTCGGATTAACGCTGGAGAGTGAAACGTGGCCAACGGATAGTTTCGGTCAAGTGGAGCATCCGCTTCATCGGATTTCCGACCGTTTTGCCGTACTCGAGCCAGAAGATTGGCATTGCCTCGTTAACCGAAATTAAGGATCGAGAGGACATCCTAATTAATGACAAAAAAAACTCTAAAGAAGAAATTAAAACTCACGGATTCAATAATAACAATTTTTCTTTTTCCCTAACTATTTAGATTCAAATGGGCAATTTTTCCAAAATGTACCCAATTTTGAATCGCACAATCAGGGAACTTGAAATACCTTTAAATCATTTAATGACTCATCACATTTCTTGAGATGGAAGCTCAAAGACCAAAACCGAAAGTGATCTTTTGTGTTCTTAGTCATGAACAAGAAACCTATTATTACTGTGTGGAGTATAAATATGTGTTAGTTGGAAGATAGGTGAAACGACATTTCAAGCATTTTGGTGGGCCAGAGCCCTTATCTGTGAAGGCCATTAGAGGGCATGAGAGACAACGAATGACATTCATGGGTTGCAACGACGCCTATAGTGGTCCTCTTGGACGAGTTATTATCTTAGGAATACCTGCCTGTCTCTTCAAGCTACGTCAGCAATGTAATCTCGCGTTTATACCCAAATGGGTATTATAATAACTGCGGGTTTCATTGTGATCCCTCTGTACTTTTGTTGCCAGCAACGTCATAAATAAATTTCACATACTGTGGATTCAGTATTTCGAAAATTCCTTGGCATTGGTTTATGCAGTTCGTCTAATGGATGCAGATAATTTGTATTATGTCAACTTCTCTGTGAATATAATATGCGTTGGAATTCTACTGCAGACGTTCACGAAACGACCTTTACTGTACAATAAATTACCCACCGATGTACCCACGAAATTATCAAGTAAATGTGTACATATTTTGATATCTTCCTCAAATTAAATATACACCAAATGCAATCAACGTCTTTTATATAATTTTATGACAATTGCACTTTTTGTTATCTATTCATGAAAGTTGTTTCAAGGTAACGCAAACCAGTTCTTGGGCGATAAATATTTTTAGACTCATAAACGAGTTCTCTTCTAGAAATTATGGGCATAATTCAAGGCCGAAAGCTTGTTTTACATTTACATTTTTCATTTAAAAAATGTGGGGTTACTTTAGATAGTTTTTATTGTGAATTGTAGAGTTTATTCGTTATTTCTCTCGTTTCGGTTGAGATCTGCGTGAATTTCGCCCTGTTTACAAAGTTTTATGATACCTAGTTAGCTTCTCGATGAAACGGCCCGCGTGAGGAGTCAACGCGGTGCTCATACTACAGCAAACTCTTGCAGTTTAAGAAACGAGCGTGCTTTAAACATGCTTATGATCTTATACTCTGTTTCCACTAACAAAGATGAACTTTCGTTTTAGTGCTGCTTTTTACACCCAACCAGCGAAGGTAGATACTCAATTTTCTCTACACACTTAACGCGGTATTTTCTCGAGAGTTTCTCGCTTCTCTCCCACGAAAATTTACTTCGTGCTACTGACGAAGTGCAGCAAACAATCAAGTTAAAATGCTACTCAATAGGGGAAATGACTCTGAAAATATAATATTTACTGAAGCAGGGAAGATATGAAAGCAAGTAACATCTCTAAATAATTTGTTGTTGTTGTCATATTAATATATATTATATATGTTAATATTTCCATGCCATGCTCAGGTTTTGCCTGTCCAATATACACAGTGTTATTACCTTTATAAGAAATTCATAATAGAATTCGTTGAACCACCTTCTTTCCTGATCATAAAGATGCATCTGAGGTGAAGTAAATTGCCATACTAAAACGTGCTGTAAGTTTAATATTCAAATAACGTTTTTTTCTAGACGTATACATGAATTTTAAGCTCGCCAAAGTTTCGTCGCTAGTAGACGTTTGCACGGAAATTTAGAGAGGATCGATGTAGTTCGTTTCTTTCCAGAAGTAAATCCTCCTCGAAGGTGCGGTGAACACGGCGCTTGCGAGGTTAAGTTTACCCCGTGTGCACCACCCTAAGATCGCAGTGGATGTTATTTCTTGAATTGTTTTTGCATCTCGGGAGAGATCGCTATGAGATAGAGGGTACACGGTTTGGAAACTGCAAGTAGCAGGAGCGTTTATGCATATCTTGAGAACCGATTATCGTTCCTACAATCGTACTGGGAACTATATTGCTACCTTCCCTCTTTTTTACATTCCCCAATCTGCGGTCCACTTCTATTTTTGGAAATTGCCTCAATACCCGACGATTTATTTTTTGCGGAAGGGCTAAACCCGAAGGGGAGACAAAGTGCTGATTTTTTAAGACCCTCGTGGGAATCGTGCTATAGGTTTCTAACCATTTCTAACCAAGATTTTTATGAAGTGGTGTTTCCACCCCGAATGAGAGAGATAGAAAAAATAAGAAAGATATAAATGTATTTGCATTCATTATATTTTGAGTTGCAATGATAGAAATGAATTTCCTTGGGAGAGAATAAATCCTTGCTCAGTTTTGAATTGTTTTGAATTCAAATAGGTCATTTGTCAGAGTCTGGTATGGGAAACCGACAGCTATGCATGCAAGTTTATTCAAGATTGCGTCTTTAATTAGACTTTTGATGAAGAATAGGTCTGGTCTTCGATTACAGTGCGGGAAAGGGAAAATAATGCACGTCGCGAGACGTCCGAGGCAAAGACTTGAAAACGGGTATTTCATTGCGCTCTCGACGTAGACCGCCGTTAGTTTAGTTATACGACCATTAATAACGACTGTCGTTTACCTCCGAAAGGAAAAAACGAGGAAGAAAGATACGCGAGAAGAAAATGACACTGCTCGATCCCTCGTCGGTCGAGGAATGAGAAACGATGGGGATCTGCGGCACCATTAACGCCACCGGTCGACCATAGCAGACATGTTAAGAGAAAGAACGAGAAAGATAGGAAGAAACTAAGACAGACAGCAAGAGTGGAAAAAACATTTATAGCTAGGAACATATTTTAGTTAATTTCAATTAATACTGTTTAGTGTTGGCAAATGTTGCACAGGTTGGGATATTAACGCGGTTTGAAAGGCAGGGGGTGTTTTAAATGAGAATATAAAAAAGGAAAGCAAGGATACTGGGGTCGTTCATAGGCATAGCTCACTTGCGTCGAATACAGCAGTTAAATAAAATTTATCTCGACGCTTGCAGCCGCCGCGGAATTCCGGCGCATTCCGATGTTTGTAAACGAACGAAACGAAGAAAAGGGGTTGAGGCAGAGAAGTAGATCGAGAAAGTTCGAACGCGCGGTCGCAAGTGCCACGAACCATGCTTCGGCGACAAAAAGAGCCTCCTCACTCTTCCACTTTTCAAGAAAAATAGTCACAATACTTGGAAAACACTCTCCTGCTGTAAACCTGTGTTAAGAAAAAACAAAAACAACCAAAGTCAATCGAACAACGTTTCCTATCACCAATCGAGAACGAATTTTGTTCGGCAATAATGATAAATAGGAAATAAAAAGTTCAGAGAGTTCTTCCTGTGCATTTATGGTGTAAATTTTCGATGAATGGTAGCGATAAATGACTCGCTTCCTTTCAGCCGCACAAGATTAACTGGTTTCGCATTCTTTAGATTTTTTTAAAACAGCCTCGTGAAAAGTTTCTTTAAAAAGTTCTTCCAATATCAAAAGAAGTGTCAGTTTCTTATTTTTCTAACATTCCAAATGTTAGACTCAATTGAGGTGAAGATGGAGGTGGAGAGCGGGAAATTTTGTAAACTTTTTTATACGGAAAGTGAAAAAAAAGTGTACATATTTAGAAACGTAGGACGTTAAGCCACGAGCAAAAAATGAGAGACGAATAAATTAAAAGGCTTTCTGCGAACGAAAGTGTTTAATAAAAAGGGTTTGGGACGTGAAAGGGATAAACTGTGCTTTTGGTGTGTGTGCCGATGTCGCATTTCCTTTTTCCCAGCTTTCCGGGGTCTGGTTGCTGTTCCTGAATTGCGACCGCGTATTTGGTCTCGCTTGGTCGCGAACACCGGACGAATTTCAAATATTTGCCTACGCACGTGCGACGGCCGGAGGCTGGGTGCACGCGTCGAAAATTCACGCGATTTATTTCGTTCTCCCACATTTGGCCCTCCGTCTAGCCTGAGGGTGACCAGCCGGCCGCGTACCAATGCTTCGTTGCCATGGAATTAACGCGATTTCCGCGTAAACTCGTACGTATCACTGGCGTCGCTTTTGCCCAGGAGAAACGAGTTTAATCTCACTCGCCAAATGCCCCAGAACCCAGAACTCATCTCCCTCTAAGGATCACCCGGATGAACGCTACCTATAGTACACCATCCTGAGCAAATTTCATCATCATAAAATTTATCTTATCCCAAGTAGTATTTTAAATTTTAAAATAAGCGTAATTAATATGTTTCAATATTGCGGACATTCTCTCGTGTGTTATGTAATTTTGTTTATAAAATAAAAATTTCCGTAATGAATGAAATTGTCTACTCATTATTTTAATTACACTCGTGAGGGACGGTTTTCGTATTATACTCTGATGGCCAGCGCGATCATTTAAATATCTACAAAGTCCAGAAACGGACGGGATCGCATTTGGCGACGTATTATGCGGAGTAAATGAGATGAAAAGAGCAAAAGAGATGCACAACATATAAAAAATGTGAAAAGTATAAGAAGAGAGCTCATTTGAAACGCGTACAAAGCAGAGAAATTTATTTTTACATGCATATATTTACAGATATAGTCACACAATAACTTGTCGAAATATGTTTGAATTTCAATTTAAAAGCAAATTCCGAGAAGACCTGATTCAAATTTGATGAAAATAACACACAATCTGTAAAAACAAAAATAGTTCACTGCAACCCACCATTTTAAAGTTAATTTAAAATCGGCGATATAAACAAAAAAACTATATATTCTGAATTTTCTACTACTTCTATACTTTTTTGAAGAAAAATAGGCATGTAAAAATAATGTTCTCTCCATTAGTTTATTTCTGCATAATAGAAAGCTGAAGATTTTTTTCTCAATGATGTTGAGTAGAAGCAGAAGGAATGGAGAAAATACTATAGAGTAAAAGGAAGTACGATTTGGAAATAGGTGACCAAAGTCGCGTATATTCTCGGCAGTACGCGAGTGTAGACGACCGTTTAACGCAGTAAATTTTGCGCGAAAAGACCGAAGGACTCTTCCCCAAGTGGTAGTGGGTCTTCCGCGGTACGAGTCCCGCGAGGTTCTTTTTTTCTTTTTTCTTTTTTCTTTTCAGCTTCCTTTACTCTTTCAACCCTCTTTCTTCACTCGCCACTTTCCTGTTCCTTCGTTTCCTTCATGGCCCTCCTCATTCTTTCCAGCTCCCACCTCCTTCTTCTCTTCCTGACATCGCTGACGCCAACTACCGCCCGTGCTTTATTCCCTAAAGCTACGTCCGTTTCCTACATTTTTGTACTCTTTTTCCCAGGCACGTGAATAATTACTTTGCTCTCGTACTCCTCACCACCTTTTCACCCTGAACGATCCTCCTCAACCCTTAAAAGTTTCACCTGTCCCGAACTTTTCTTACGAATGATTACTGGTTCCTTTTCTATTAGTTTCAGTACAAGGAGAAACATTTTACTTTAATACATATACTAGAGATACGAGGATAATTAAAAAGCCACTAAGAACATTTAGATTAGCTTCAGTAAATGGAATATCACGTCAATTTCATCCAAAAATTGATTTTTTTTGTTCAGTTAAGATCTTCTGTATTTCAATTTAAATATTCTTATTTTTTAAATGTGATGTTGATCTTTAAACTGAAAAGTGTCACTATATTATGCCGCACACGAACAAAAGATTATTGAATAGAGGCTTAATGGTAATTTAATGCATTGAACCGTATGCTTAAAAAGAACGAGAAATAGAGGCAAGCGGGCTTCTGTGGCGTGAGAAGAATATTTATTAGTCATTTGAGCTAAATGTTTGGACTGGTGGCAGAAAAGCGCGCTTCTGCTTTTCTTCTATCATATTGTCTGTTTCTTCGACTTATTTGTTGTCATGAGAAATGTATAAGCACGTAAACATGTTTACTTTCTTTAATATAAACTTCCATTGAGATCTGAGAAACTATACAGGACTGGTAGTTACATTGATATGCGTATACACCCGCATAAATAGTGGAGTGTCCTAATCTGTCCATCGTACATCCTGTATATCTCGCATGACAAGTTATAATGGTCAAGTAGTTCGTGTTGAAAATTAAATCAACTTAGTCAATGTCATATGAGTAATGATAAGGAATAAGTTAAGATAAGGAAAATAAGCAAATGCTTAAAAGTATAAAAAGATCGGTCCTGTAAAAAAAATTAAATAAAACGCAATGATGGGAAGTTCACAAATTCTGTAATTTAGGAAAAATATACACAGAATCTATGTTCCCCTCGAATTCTTAGGTCCAAGATTTTCTTAAAGAAAGTTTTGAACATAAGAAAGAAATGAATAAATGAATGAAAATAAATCATCGGTCAAAGTTGAGTCGAAAAATGTGATGAGTCAAAAAAAGGGAATGAAAAATGAGATGAGAATCGATAGACGAACAAAGCAAACGAATAAAGATGTTAGGAAATCACTGACTGGAAGTAAATTCAGATAGGTAAATTCATTTCTAACGGTATTAGTTTCATCCGGCGCTTGTGCGTAAGCGTAACAAAAGATTTGTCACTCGTCAAAAAATGACATTTGGGCCCATTTTGACCTCGACTCGAACCTCGGCCCGATGAATATTAACTCGCGCGTTCAGAATCTCCACAGGAGAGATCGACTTACTGTTAGCCACCTTGTCCCGGTGTACTGCATTTCCCAGACTCGCTCGACCATAAAGAGACTCGGATGGCTTACCTGAAAAAGAAAGAGAAACACATACAATGTTAGGCCAACCGAGCATGGTAACATAAACATATCTTACAGCTATGCCTAAATATTTGGCCACATGTCAACTCGTCGGTGTCTGGAGGTTCAGTTACAAATATACACGGTGGCACGCGGAGATTGTCTGCATACACCAGGACACTTGGAGTTTATATTTATACTCTTACACACAGAAAGAATAACAAATTCAAGAAGAACAAAAAATTCCGAGTTGAAATAAAATACTGAAAAATATCAAAAGTAACATTTTTTTTGCTGAATATCTATGAATGGTGTTGGATTATCTTGAATATTAAAGTTCATGCGTCTATGATTGTAGATATGACTAGGTATAAATTAATACATGAACACATCAGTTTCCACAGTATCACGATTGCTCTTGTAACTACACCAAGTGTCACTGTATTATGATTCCGATTTAGTGGTCGAATTCCCCTTTATCAACTCTACCACTACTGGCTTATAGTAGAATCATGGATCTTTGATCACTGATGGATCATTCGGCTGGATACTGCCAGACATTAACTCAGTGGAATTGCGTACATATGCAGTAAACTATTGTCGAGGATATCTCCTATGACAAAAGCCAACTGACTCTAAATATACTTATTTCCAGTTTTAGTTTATTGCTCAAAAGTCATTATTGTAGTTAATTCTAGATTGTTCTACTATTTAAGGGCTGTCAACTACAGAAAACCATCAAAATTATATTTGTCGGTATGTGCATCGAACAACTCAACGAATGTGATTACCCGGTGCGCATTTCGAACAGTCATTGGGACTAACGTCACCATAATTTCAGTAAAGCAATTAAGTTAATAGTATATGAACATTGCAAATTGTTACACCGACTGCAGTAACTCCGAGTAACTCGTTCCTTGATTAGAAATTGGTTTCCAGTGCTCCTTGACTTGTAACATCTCATTCTGAATAAATCCTACTGCTTGACTGTAAAGTAATAGCAAAGTATATCGGGCAACAATGATCTTTCTCTTAGCCCCGTTGTTTTGTGGAGCAGTAAGCTTTAAAATATTCAGATGGTCAGTGGCAATGCAACGGTTTCTGTAGGTAAACCTAGGTGTTTTGTACGACTAAAAATTCCTCCTTTACACGAACGATCCGCCCCCGCAAGAAGTCCTCTTCGTGCATTCGAGCCTCCAACACACCCTCTTATTCCACCTTCTCCTGCCTCCATCCTCAGGATCTTAAGACCGCATCTGAAATCGAAAGATTCACTGCTCGAGAGCCTCGCCTCGAGGCAGATGTCAAGTGCTATTTTAGTTGGAAAGTGCTGTTTTCCTGTGGCACAAACAGACTCCCGACGAGAACCTTAACGGACCTTTATTGTCGTATACACGTATACACGCACGAATACCATCCAATCCGATATGGCCAGCGTTTACATGGATAGTAACGGGAACGAGTTGCTGATCTGTTCAGCGAAGAAACTTTCTCAGTTACGGAATCGTAAAGGGGAAAAACGCCCGAAATCGAGACACAAATACAGTGTTCATCCTGAAGAGCTCTTCACTTTCTTCTTATACAATTCAACGTCCAAGAATTGTTTTGTAGATTCGAGAAATATCTAACCAACTCAACACTACATCCCTTCTAATATTGATTGTGGATAAAATTATGGAATTAATTTTCTGGTATAACGCGGATATCCAGATTCAATTAAAGACCTTTCTACCTTGCAGACAAGCCACTTTATTGGGGTAAGTTTTGTTTCGAGATTTCTCCTTCTTTCCCTTGAGAGGAGTTCAACACTTTGACAGGTAAGACCTTGACAAGGGTAGATAAGGATCTTCGAATATACCAAACCTAGACGCTCGCTCATTACATGGTTACCTCATTACCCCGAGGTAAAGTACAGTTTCTCCGCATCAGCAATGTCATTGAATACAGTTACCCCTTTAACCACGTAACGACCAAGTCAACTTCCTCATTGTTCACAGCAGAGTTGGAGTTTATTACGTAACATTTCAATATACCCAGGTAGAAATTTCAGTACAGCGCCAATGCTGGTATTAGTACAAAAGGTAACTCGGTTGGGAGTTGGCATGCAAGTGATACTATCGAAAGATAGTCTCATTGAAGATTTATTTACCTTTAATTATACAAATTAATGAGAGATTTATTTCTCAAAGGAATATTATTTGATCAGAATCCGAGAAGAACGCATTTGTCTCAAGTAAACTATGATGTGATCACGATAAAAAATGTATTTGGATTCCACTAGGTAGAGGTATTTTCAAGGTGTTGGATTCTGTGACACTGACATGAGTTTGATTCTAGTGACTAAGGATTGAAGATATCTTCTGACAACTACTATTCCTCTACACTCTACAGTCTACCTTCGTCTGCCTTCTGTCCTAGCAAAATTCTCGGTTGCTTCCTATTTCCTGAACTTGCTTGAGTTATCGAAGTTAAGTTTTCAAGTGGTCGCTCAATTTCCTCCCACGTAAACGCCTCAAGAGACGTGCCATTGACGTGCTATAATAACCGGGAACTGCTGCATACCCTTGTCGAGCTTTGATTTCTTGACCTAAGTTTCTACGTTACTGAAATGTGAAATTGTTCCAACCATGGCTTTTGACATTACCATCAAACTTGAAAATTCTTCGTGGTATAATATGCAGTTTGATGTTTGTAGGTGTGTTTGACTTGAAGATTGAATGTTTGTAGAAATTTTTGCATTCGTACGAATGAAGATACAAAAAAAGAAACATCATCTGCGATTGAAAGGCAAATATTTAATTGAGTGAGCATCAGGGGTTAAAGATGATACACGGTGTAATGTAAAATTTTGTATCTAAATTTGCAATGGTAACTACTTTGCTAATTATCTCCATAATTGAGTTTCGCGGTAAACGAAGCATTCAAAGTGATTCGTCAGGCTCGTAGCCGGAGGATAGTTAAACTATTATGGGTATTGGTATCAAAGGGTCTCCATAGGACGAGCGGTCAAGCGATTCATTCGCAAAATAGGTTACTTGGATAGTAGAATGGGTTGGTTCGAGATGCCCTTTAACATACCAGTGAACGGATGCTGGTTGGACACTCGGACATGAATAATTTTAGTCGATATTGGTTACTGCCATGTAATTTCAGGTGCGCTCCTTCTTAATGAGAATTTATAATTTAGGCTTCGAAGCTTTCATCTGCGAGCTCTTCGTTTACTGATTTTCGATTTCCGATTCCGAAAGGTGGTAAACCACAGATATCTGCATATTACTCGTATTAGAGCAATGTTGCTCGAACAACAGAAGCAAAATGGAACAGAACAGGCATATACCAAGGAGGTGAAATTCACTGCATAATTGAATACAGCAGCCTTCGGCGGTCCAGACCGCAAGTGGGCGCATTATATACGTTCCCCTTCTTTCTTTTCTTCCTCACTCAAGGAACAGGTATCCGAAGCTATAATTCTCGCGAGGAAACGCGTTACTGGCATAATAAAGAATGAAAGTCTACCTCGCAGCCACCAAAACGACGCATTTCTGAAACTGGAAGAACGCTCGCTGATGGGGCGGTGCTGATAGATAGAGCATTTATCGGAGGTGATGATACGATTCAGAAAACGACAGCTCAGATAGTCAGATTTGTATCAAGATAATTTTTTACCGGCAAAAAGAGTTAAAACTTCGTTTTCGAACATGGGTGGTTGGAGAAAATCTTAAAGAAATTGTATGCAATTTAACGAATTATATTTTGGCATAACTGAAAATTGCCTTGAATGGAAGATAAAGAGTGCTTTATGCTCATCTCCGGGAGGTAGTGCAAAACATATGGTTTAGATTTGTACATTTCGTATTTGCTTACATCCACTTTTGTCGGTTGAGACTTGGACTTTAAAAATTACAACAGAAAATGCGAATTCCAGGCACTGTCAATCATATGTAAATGCTATAAAAATGGTCGATAAGACTCAGATCGTATGAAAGGAAATTTTTTATTCATGAGGTATCTTTTATTCTGATTGAATATTAAATTTACTTTCCTCTTGAAGCAATGTGCCTCTCTCAAGTGCGTCCCTGTGCGTATCGCGATTGCTGGTTTCCGGCAACGAAGACGGAGGTCGAGGAAGAGAGAAGAGCGGAGACACGATGAGAGTAGAAAACGGAGGATAAAAAATGAACGATATACCTTGTGGTCGTAACTTAATGTTCCCGAAGAAATGAACGACTTGCGGCATATATCAAAGCGCGGACAGACGTAGGTATAAATGATATAAATAAAATCAACTTGAAGTACCCAACCGATTTATCATTCGACTAAAATACGTCCCATTAATATCAGGGGACTCCTATTTTCACTTCTTACGCTCTGGACCCTCTCATTCCTGAGAATACGACAATTTTTTTCAATCACTCTCTAACGCCTCACTAAATCACTTTACAGAAAATGAACATATTTTTCAATGACAGCTTTCACCGTTCGCGACAATTTTAAGCAGTATCTATATCATAAAAACATATTTTCAAATATAATATTTATATCGCACTCAGGCACACTATAAAAGTTTTCGATACATTTATATTCATTGAATAATTGATGAGTGAAGTCAGTATTCATTATTTCAAATAAAGATGTTCCTCTCAAATATAATAGATTATGAAAGATTAAGTAATTTTTCTAAAAATTCTAAAAATAAATAATAGATTCAAATTATTTATTATCCACAAGTATATTATTTCTTATCCGCAAGCTTGCACAGAGCAAGAGGTAGCCGCTTGTACGTCGAAGGTCAGTCATCTTAATTAAAACAAGTCGAGATTAATAAAGACTCCAATGATTCATTGTCCTCGGAGGCGAATTAATTGGCGCAATTTGTCGAGGCGCGAAAACGACTTCCCTTGGACGATAAAAGAGAATCAACTTGAACCATTTGCTTCTTTGACTTGCTTCTTTGACTTGCTCATATTTTCACATTAGTAGAAACTTTGAAAACAGTCTTACAGGAAAACACATATCGCGACAGACTAGTTCCATGATAGTAGAAGTTAGTTATCGTCTTCTCTTTCTCATGTTTTCCCAAGAGACTTCCATACACGGTGCAGAGAGCGAGTCGTATGAAATCGCGATTTTCAATCGCACGTTTCATACTCGGATATGGTAATCGACCTTTAACCCTTCCGTCTCCATTTCGCTGCGGGTATTAGAGAATTCTGTGATGGTAGGTGAGCCGCGTCATAAGGCACGTGCAGTCGACTTTAATGCGATGAAATTGGCTAAGATGGGTGGATTTATTGCAAAACGGTAAAAATTCAGCTAGACTCTCGAGAAAATTGAACTGGCACATCGAAGCAAACGCGATATACGCGAGAAAGGATGAAGGAGAGCGTTTAATCACGAAATGTTGACTAATAACGAAATCATTATAGTTATTATATCCTCGGGCCCGACTACTTCTCACAGAGTACCCTTTGAAATTGGCCGCTCATTTTAACGGACTAGTAGTATATGGTACGTGTGTCTTGAGGGATGAAAAGAGACTTTAACCGTGAAATATCGTTGGCATCCATCGATGTAAGGGGTGGGTTCATCGGCGATGAATATAGGCCTTAATTATGAATGTCGATGAAAGCGTTATAAGGATGGGTAATAAAAAACAGTTCTTTTGTTCGTTGATAGAAGACGAAAGACGCGCCAAGACTGCGAATGGTACGAGTCGTCTTACGTCACTCGGATCGTCCGGCAAAATCCAGTCTCGATTGTCCTCTCGATGTCCTTATACGATCGACGTATCGAATACGATGCATTGTGGAGACCAAAGCTTTTAAAAAAGGAAACATTTGTGGGACTTCGAATTCTCAAAAGTAAAGAATTACTAAAACTACAACTTGACTCTATTTATAGCCAAAGTTTTTAAGTGTAGCAGGAATATGTTTTAATATTTTAAATTGTTTTCTCGACAAATTTCATTTTAATCTTTAAAACTTGCTCTTCATCAAAGGGAAAAAATGTTTTTAACAGGAAGTCAAGAGTTCGTAGAGAGCAGTCGCTGGTTTTTGTCACTCCTTGTTGTTTTCCACTTGTGCAAGTCAGTCCTTTACATTCTCTTTCCACTTGGAAAGAATTTCGTCTTTTGAGGTCTCAAAACGGTCCAAGGGTTTTTTTCTCATGTTTGGGAAATGATTTTTACCAGACTCCTCTTTATACTTACGTAAGTTCGCGACACCCCCTCCTTAGACTTGTGTCGCATAGATGAAGAACCTAAATCAATAAATCGCAAAGCCAAAGCGCTCCCTCACCTTTCCCTTTAGATGGCACTAGCCTTTTATTCGCTTAGCGTGGGGATCGGATAAGACAAAGAGGTCTGCACTCGACTAGTGACTGGGAAGCTGGAATGGCGAAGTGGTCGGACCGCAAGAAAGTCGGGTTGCTCACCAAAGAGATCGATGTCACCCGATTTTCGGATCAGGACTGAGCTAAAGGGGATCAAACCCGTCGCACCAATCGTGGAATCATTTCACTCGTCCATCCCGACCTTTCTCGGATCACAGACGTAAAAAGTGAGACCAATCGAGAAAACTGGTGTATCCTAGAGGGGAAATCCTTAACGCGATATCGAAGAATTATATGTAGTACTCACAAGACTGGAAAAGCCGGAAATCTATTTCTCTGAAAGCTTCAGAGTTGCTTCAGTCAGGTAAAAAAGAATAAAACGAAACTTTAACGGCAGATAAAAGTCAGGGTAACATCAAAAAGCAGATTCATTATTTGTAATTAAATAGTAAAGGACAAGAGCGATGAATTGATGTTAGTCCTCTTCTTAAGATGAAGTTTAGACGACAATATTCAAATTTTGCATCAACCATTCTTGACAACAAAGGGGATTTACCTTCTGAGGAAATCGAGTAATACGAAAGTTGTTTTGACTTGAGTTATATACCGTACTTACTCTGTCAAAGACAGAGTTTTCGACGAGAACCTATCTAAAGGTTGTTACTAGTGCCGAAGGTCCCGATCCTTGGACGTTAACGACTGCAATAGTAAAGCGGAAATCAACTCGAGCGTCACTTTAGAGATGGGAAAGAGGGTTCAAGAGTAGAGAAAACGAGCTATTTCAAGCGAAAGTAGCTCCCAGAGAGAATTTTAAGAGTGGAAGAAAACTCTTTGTGCCGAAAGCAGACTTCCTGAATGCTTGAAACAATTGTTTTTACATGGAAGATGAAATTGGGGCGCATGAGTATGCCCCAAATTCCACATGACATCATTTTTATTTTTCCGAAGATCGAATTACTGAAAAGGCACCTATTCTCTTTCCTTACTTTCCTATCAGGTAGGGTTGCATAATGAAAAATTAAAGAAATACGGATACAGTGAGATATTGAATTTCCATTCTATTTTCTGAATGGTATGTTCTACAGTTGGTTTTGGCAACATCGAATGGCTGATCTCACCCGTTACGTGTTGACGGCGCTCAAATAATAATTAGGACATATTCTTGATGTTGACAGTGCAGAAATCTGGAAGCGATGGGGTTCGACCACAGCGGACGTAAATTCATATCAAAGTATACGAACAAACCGGACTAAAAATATTTGTATTCCGCTGTCATGGAACGGATATCGCATGAGCATAGGTAAATATACAAGTCAAGCCCAAACACATTGATGAGAAGTAACCAGGAAATGAATTTGTTGAGACATCAAGTCTCACTTCTGGATCTTTTGGGGCTCAATTTTGAGCATGCAATTTCGTAATACGTGACGTCTCCCCCTTAGTTTGAAGATGAGAATAGAATCAACTGAAATTTCTAGGTTGATTTAAGGGAACTGGAGATAATATAAAAGAGAATAGGATTCCATTTAAAGCAATCAATAATTTCAAATCAACCAAAAGATCTCTGAATATAAAAGAACTTAAAATCGGATTTTTCTCAACAGAAACTGCTCTTCTTCCTGTAAGGCTATTTGATATGTATCGTCCGTCGTTAATTTTGCAGAAGCGAATGCGTAAATCAGGATAATTTATGTACATGTATAGAACTGACGGGAACCATTTCCCGGTAACGTCTTCTTTCCGTTTTGCGAGTAACGAACGTTTTTGCTGAAGAAATTAAGTACCTTCTCGAAATCGGATCCTGTATCCATTGGACAAGGGACGTTGTTAAAAATCTTTGGAAAAAGAAAATAAATAGAGGGAGAAAGCGCGAAATACGTTACTCAGAGCGCGTAATTCGATACGAGCGATTTCCCAAGGACGTTTTTACGAGGAACCCTCGAAATCCATTCGGTTCGCGGGCCAGTCTCGAGTCGATACTTTACGATGGTACTTGATTTCTCTTATAGGTGAGGAAGAAGAGGTAAGACGAAGGTTCGACGAGTGGGCAAGGTTCACACGGTTCGGAGCCCTCGGGATCGATATACGTATCGATACCTGCGTTTGGACGTTTCGACCTCGCCCCGTGAAAAATGGCAGTGCTTGTATAAATGCACATGTGTAAGTTTCGCGAAAATACATGGGATTACGCGTTTCTACGTACGAAAGAGAGAAAACCATTGTCACCCAGGACTCGCGGCATTCGACCCTGCACAGTGTATCTCTGACTCTGGACGATTTCAGAGGACCTTCGATTCCATGAATTTTTCGCATTCTCCAGACCGCACCAGCTACGCTCCAGGAGCAAGCCAACTTTATTCCACAATCTCCGACGATCTTGCACGCGTGGTTAACCGCCTCCAGGCATTCGAGTCCTACGATAAGTTTGGCCCCTTTTTTTTTTGAACCGAGGATCAGACATGAACTATTGATACAATTTTATACATTGTAAATTTTATGTGGAGAACAAATATCAATTAAGATGATTTGTTATCGAGACTGCTATATCACGAATATTTTTATAGTAGGATTAAAAAAATTGTCTAGAAAGTAGTGGCAAGTAAAAGAATAGAATCTTAACAAGGTTTTGCAGCGAAGAATCAAGCGAAAGGTGTTGCGTGACGTCACGCTTTTTCCCTTAGTTCGAGCATTTGGATGACGTCCTGACGTTTTTGCGAACACTGAGAAGATTATTTGAAAAGCATAGCTCTAGAGATATGCAGTTCAAAACTCAGAATATGTATTTATAAACAAAACTCACCTCATTGTGCACTTTTATGTTAAACTCTTTAATATTATTTATCTTATCTCATCATGTTGATTTAGACTAGATGAATTACAGCAGAACCATGTAAGACACTTACCTGCAACAGAAAAGAAACAATTCATTAGTAAAATGTTCGAAAGATTAAAAAATCTAAAGATGTTTATATCCTTTAATATTTTTTTTTCTACAAAAGATATCAACCTCAACAACAAACGGTAGTCTTTTGTCTCTGAAAAATTGAAATTGCCCCTTACTGAGCACGACGTTTATTTTTTTCTACATGGTCACTGAACCGTCCTTCCGTTCATTTGTTACGCTTGGAATAAACGTGGTTATGCCCTTCTTATTAATGACACTCTAATCCTGGCGCCAATGTAGGTTAAGCCGGATGTCATTATAAAATTACTACATTTCTTTGGTATTTTGATCAGGACCTAATTTAATCAAATGCATTATTCTTTCCCCTATTAATACAATTATGTTATTAAGAAAGACCTGAATTTGAAATCAATGACTGTAGAAGACGACGTGAAAATATAGTACAAAATAAATCTACATGCAGACGACATGTCGACTCCGTAGAGCTAATTTGACATGTAAGTGACATTATAGTTAGGTTGAGTGATGACCTAGAGTTACCTAAATATGACGCTGTCGATCAATTTTTCCCATGTAAAAATCATGGGAAAACATACAGAGAAACTAAGGGGAAAATGCCACCCCTAAATTTAGGAGCGATTTTAGTCTCCCATTATCCCCACAAAACTGGAAATGGGGAAGCTATGAAATCAATACTCGGACATATGAATCACCCTACTAATCGTCAAAAAATTTGATCTAGACACCAGAACTGAATTGGAGACAAATTAGAAAATATTTGGAACGAGGATTTGAGGATATTCCCTGAATTTGCAACTACAGTGGACACGATTACGCTGTAGACGTGTTTCGAAAGTATTCTCGGTAGCCTCGTCGATAGGGTTGCATTGGAGTCTTTTGGGAAAAGTAGCACGCGTTCGTACTAGATGCCACTTACGTTCAGAGTTTCCGCACATTCAACCCGAGGGCCATGTCCTGCGAGCATGGCATGCGAACCACTAACGATCAAATGGGAGGTATGCGAGCATGTGGTATCCCACACTCACAGACCCTTTACATCGGAAGAGAAAAGGAGATGACTGGCAACAGAGAAAAGGGAAGAGGATGAGGATGGGGATGTACTGGTCTTTCCTCTAAAACATTCATTATTGTCGACCAGCCATCGGTGGTCGGCCAACCACTTTTCCCCCCACATTTTGATATACCGAACACTCTATCCTGCATATGGTACTCCTCTCTTTACCAAACCTTCCAACTATCCGCTTTAATCTACACAGTCAGGACATTTGTTACGTAATTCTTCCCATGTTAGAGGTCATTATTATCTTTCATGCACTTTCACCCCATGTTTCATGAAAGTCACAATGTCAATCCACACTTCTTGTCAATCTGTCGTTTTCCCACGTTTTACCGCTCGCATTAGAATTAGGATATTACGCTGCGGAAAAATACCCGAATTTTCAGTGTTCGAATGAAACAGCATTCTTTTAACAGAGAGTTATTCAGAGAGTTCGTTACGCCCTCTCGCGCACCCTCGCTCATTCTCTCATTCTTTCTCTTTCCTTTTTCTCTTTCTCATTCTTTCTCCTTTATTTTTCTCTTTTCTGTCCGTTAATCACACTGGTGGATCTACCTACCGATTTCTCCCCCTTCGGATCGTGATCTACGCAGAACCGTGATCCGCGACCGAGAGCCTTGTGTTTACTGACAGCCGCGCAAAATGGCTGAAAGTGAAGAAGCGCGATCCATGGCGAGGTCGGTAAAGCGTTTGAGAGACTCGAAGGTGCCAGGATCTCGTGGCCGATCGCACGCTTAAGAAAATCGTGTCGTAGAAATTGCTTTTCTCTCGGGATTTTCTACTGTTTATCTCCGCGTCGTACTCTCACGCGAACAAGACTCTCGCTGAAAACCCTTTAACGAGAAGATCGAGGCGAATGCGAGACGATTATAAAGTCCATTACGGCTCCTAATACGGCGGATATCCGTTCCAATCGTAAGCCGAGAAACTGTGAAAATTCTGAACTGAAAACATCTTGGAATAGATCCAAAGAATACTTAAGTTTTCACGATGTTTTTCATTTGTCTACATAGTTATGTAAAAATATTTATAATTTGTATAAATATTTGAATCTGCCAACTGATTTTTACATCTTCTCTGGCTGTAAAAATTCGAGCCCTTGAAGTGTTTTGAAAAATCGATTATGTTCATATCTCGCGCACGTGTGGCGATTCAGTGAAATTATCGAGTGCGTTGGGGGGCACATATAGCGCGCAACGCGTGCATTGACAGCGGAGAGTAATCGCTTTCATTCGGGACGCGTGAAAAATTCGGGTTGCGTCAAAAACCACAAATTACATTGCGCGGTCGGCACGAACCTCGACTCGAACCTTGCTCACCGACATTTTTATGAACTCGAAAAATTATAGAGTAGACCACCTAATTTGAGTCTCGCTCGAGAGGGATCGCATCGCGATGCCTGCGCGCATATACGCGCCCTTTAAGTTAAAGCGAGATCCTACAGCTTGAGCGTGATATATCCGGCCCTTTGTAACGTAATGGAGGTGCTAGCGAAGGTCGTTTCACGTTCATGAGGAGTCCCTCACCTCTATCTTACAGTAGGCGAAGCTATTTCAGCCAGAAGACAAAAGTTACGACGCTTATTGCTTTACATTCATTTAAAATTCAGTTAAACAAGAATTATTTTTCGTTTTTATGAATTTACGCCTCTGGAACTACGGTTGGTAGCTGAGTTGGTAGCTGAGTTGGTAGCGTGCTTGGGTCACATTGACGGTAGTTCAGTGAACTTCTGTATCTATAATAAAATATAATTTTAAATATGTATTGAAGGATAAAAACTTTATATCAATTCAATTCAACTAAAGATAGAATAATTAAGGACCCTTTACTTTTCTCTGTTTCTGCGGCAAAGGAATTGAAAGTATGTTTCCCTTGAAGCCATATTTTTTCTCTAAAATTGGCGTCTGGAGGGGAAGCTTGAGAGAAAACGCTTCGTTTCCGAAATGTAAGGCGTCTCGCTGATTGGTTGCAAACTCGGGAGAGCGACTGTTCCGGTAGTTTGGCACGAGAAAATAAACTTGTTTTCGGGAGCACGTCGCCTTCGCTGATCATCCACCCTTTCTTCCGGAAAAGGGCGACGAACCGCGGATTTGCCCTCATCTCCCTCATCCTCCTTTCTCCACGGACAATTATTATACCAGCAGTTGGAACACACGTGTGCGCGTGTCTGAAAGCAGAGTGCCTTGGCTCGATAAGAGGTGCACAGGTCGGAAAATAATAGGATATCGTCCCGGAATAAATTGTTCGCGCAGTATAGGAACCCTTAAGGTGGATAGACGAACGCACGTACGCGTTATCTCGATGATACGAGACGATTTACCAAACGATTTTGCACCAGATATGTTCCAGATAATCATTATATAGTAAATTACAACCTTTTTATAGAAAAAGAATTCAAACGACCGTTTGAGCGTGAAATTGAAAACTTTTAATGACATTTGCGGAAATTCATATCCGAAATTCAATTATTGGATTAAGAAATTTCCATCAGAATTACAAGAGATTTTCATTACGTGAGAGTTCAAGATCATTATTTTCACATTATTTTAATCCTCTCGTCGAATAACAAATTTAAATTTGAAATTTATTTGAATTGGTTTGATATTCTCGTTGTGATAGCGTGTTCGTTTTTATAAACTGGAATTTTTTAATAAAAACATTTCAGTATTCTTTGTTTATTCGATCAGTGGAGCTCGTATCTGTAGATACAACGGTATATAGGTTCGATCGATTTGGCATGAAATGATTCGTTAACGAGGAGGGTTTGCACATTGAAGCGTGCATATGGCAAGCGCGCAAAGGATCTAATGACGGTGCTCATACCAAACGATCCTTTCAGTGGCGCTTCTCTCGCGCGATACTTTTACGGGAATATAATAATAAAGGTAATTGTCCGCGGTATACTGCAATCTTGGTGCAAATTAAACCTCTCGAATGCATCCTGCTTACGGATACACTTGCAGCATCTGTAATAGCCATGTAACCGCGAGATACAACATCAATGTTTTACATTTTTAGTTTTACTTCCCAAGGCATTGGAGAATCATTAGAATAATAATAATTCAAGATTTTATCACTGGATACCAAAACTCCAGAAAATTAACATTAAAAGAAAAATTCTCAGAGAAGAAACTGAATTTCGAGAGTTTTACAACTACCCAAGTCGTGATCTCTCCATGTGGCCAATTAGGCGTAAATAATTTAGAGTACCAGAATCATTTCAAGCTGATAATAAGAGGTTGCTTTTGCGTAAAGCAATCGTGTGATGAGCTGGTTGGGTGGTTCAGCTGCAGAGTCATTCTGGCCGGAATGATGGCTACCAGAGAGGACGTTGTACAGTGCACAGAGAGCAGACAGCGAATTCTAGAATCTAGACTCGAGTAGTCGGTGGGGACTAGAGAACGGAACCTTGAGTGCGAACGGATCGGTGTAAGACTGTCAGAGTGTAAGTGAGAGGGACGAAGAGAGGCCCCTCCACAGTCTACAGTCTGGTAGGAATGTGAGGAGGCCATCTTGGCGAGGGTCCCTTACCTCTAAAAGGCCCCGAAGAGCCTCCAGCAATGCCTCTATCCCCACTTCTCTCCCTTTGGGTGCTCAGCGCTCACACACTCTTGTAATTCTTCAATCCACGTGAGCATCGATGTCACGATGATTATTATTAAAACATAAATTTCACCCGTCGAAAACCGGGGCTGTACTCAACGCGCCGGGCCCGATTTTCCACCCTCCTTCCAATCCCCCCTTCTCGTCCATCCAACGCCTCGCGTTAAGATTAAAGCGCGCTGATAAAGCGGATGCCTAATGTGCGATACCTGCATGCCTATCTCGCGTCACCGGTTTGATCGGCTCATAACCAGGCTTCTCAAGAGGTGGTGGTGCATTCATTGATGGCGTCATTCTTGAAGCCGTACATTTTTATGAAAGCTGCTTCTTTTTGGTCTCGCACGTATGAAAAAGAGGCATAGAATTATACACACTTTTAATATTGAAACTTTCTCTAATTGACAGCTTTTTCAAATTGAAAGAATTTTAAGTTACACATTTATTATTCAAAGGGCTTTTCAGCTCGAAAGCTCTCAATTTTGAAGCAAATTAAACGATAATTGCCGGTTAAAGCTGTAGTAAAGTATTCATGACGTTTCGCGATTCAATGTTGACTGTGAAACAACATAATAATATAATGGCTTACACTGAAAAAATAGCATTGAATCAAGAACGTTTTACCTCAAATACAAACCGTGCCATGTGCTTTTTTGATCCAAGAAAATTCTTCTTGTACCAATGAGACTTTTTTTAAACAAGAATATAGGTTCTTGGATCAAATATACTAGGGCCTTTTTTTGGAGGATGCCATACTTTGTAATTATTTTAGATTGCTAGGAGCGGTGATTAAATCATAAACTATCAAATAGATTGCCCTGGGATTGCAAATTGCCAAGCATCACAATATATTCACATTTTTTTATCAATTTGCTGAAATGTAAATATTTTCTCTCTAGCAGTTCAACTGCAAGCATTCAAACACATTTAAAAGCTTTCAACAGACCTCTTTCAATTAAATCTCTATTTATATTTTCTGCGTACACGTTCGAACGCAATGAAAACAAAAATATTCAAACTCTTTCCATCATTTTTACCGAAAATATTAATGGATAGACTACTAGTAATTCTGGATAACGTCCGATGATTTCTCATCGGTATCAAGCTCCACAAACGCTCGCATTACCATTTACGTTATACGGTCAGTTGCATGATGGAATTACAAAGATATCGATAGCAAAACACGTATATAGATATATAAACTCACGCAAATCGATTTACCACTTGAGCATAGAATGGTAATTCAAGGAGACAATACGCATCGATTGCTGACGATCACGATGTGGGAGTTCTTGTACGTATCGACTAGGGAGTAGATGAATATGCAAAGTTACATGCAAACACGTGTGCTTATTTTTCTGTACATTGCTATTTACAGGGGTTCAAGTTCCCAAAAGGAGATCGATTTACGTCTTAGACATCGGATGTTCTTAATTTAAGATCCCCTTCTCACTTTGGACTTACATCAATCAATTCCCTAAAGCATTTAACTCTGAAATTTCTTAGCTTCGAACAGATTCATTTAAGTCCTATGTGACACATCTCACCCCGAGTTAAATTGTAAATGGAACTGTTTAGAAAGTACCACCATAATCAATGATTCCAGAGTCAAAATGATCATATCCTTGCAAACTGATTTACAAAGATCCTGAATATAAATCTTTTGAAATATAATTTGGAAAAATGTCACCCATACCTCTCCCTTTGATCGCGATATAATCAAGTTCGATGTTCGATGTTCGATCTTCCAGAAGCTCATCTCCCCTTTCTAATGGGAACACAAATGTCTAGAGGGGAGTCTACGATTTTTCATGAAAGAACAATTTCATGAGAGATACTGTTTGCCTTGGTGGGTAGATATCTCGCACGTGCGTATAACTGCCTAGAACTTACACTTTCATAGAAATATCTATAGATATTCAACTCCATAGAAACATATACAAGTTCGTTTAAACAGCTTCGCGAAGGGATGCGATACACTTACCCGGCGAGGAAGGAGCGCGAGGATAGACCGATAAACGATAATCCAGCCTCTCGGTGGGTTCGTTCCGTGGCCCTTCAGTATTTAAATCGGGCTAAGTCGAGTACTGAGGGATTCATAATATACGTATATACAGGGTAAGGGTGCGGGATCGTCGCAGCACGCTAAAAGACGACGGGTGGCCCCGCACGAATATTCAATCGAATGCATTACAGGCTCACTGTGTAATCCACTATAGGGCTTTGCGTGCGTTCGAACGCACCCCCTGCTTGGTGATATACCATCCACAACTTCCTGTTTGATATTTTCCATTACGATACTCACAAATGGAAAACATACCTTTTTTTTACAAGTTTAAATAATTCAATTTCTTTTCAAATAAATCAACCCTTATTCATAAATCGAGGCGCGTAGACAACAAAATTGCTGACGTGGGTACACGAAGTAAATACGAGAATGTTTTCCCCAAATCCGCAAGTAGAATTTTGCAATCAAATCCAGCAATAAACGGAGTGTTTTCTTTTTTTTGGGAATATAGGCGAGCCGACGAACGAACCGCGAGGTTGCGCTTTTTTTTTTATCGAAACCGTTTTACACTCTCACAAACAAACACTTGGATCGCAGTTTATCCACAGTTTTCACAGACGCAACTATTCGCAGTCGGTTAAGGCTATAATTTCTGAATATCGATGGACACCTAGCGCCTTTATAGATATAGCGGCAATATAGAATAGAGATCCAGACGTGTTTTATGACTGCCGTGTACGCGCTCGAAAACGTATGGTACAACTTTCGCGGTCCGTTTCGTTTCACCGTTTCGGTTTTATCCGCCGTGCCTGCTCCCACCTTTTGTAACAAAAGATGCTCGCATTTTTCCCATTCGCGCTCGTAATTCACCTTACTCTATTCGCTATCATGCCGAGGATACTAACTTTCGTGGAATGAAAAAAGTAAATGAAGCGTTATTCGCGACATTTGTGAAGTATTGCGCTTGTATGAATTCAAGAATTGCCGAAACAAAAAATGTCTATAATGTATCAAGAGAAAATACAATTAGAGTTAAATATTAGCATGTACCACTTTTTATTTTGAATTTGAAAATTCGAGCTTACTAATTAATCAACCAATAGTCACGTTTCCCATTTAGACTGACTTTATTTGCCAAATAAATTTACTGAAACACATAAAAAGATGATGACGCGAATGCTACTTTTCCCACCATCTTCGTGGCTCGTTAATTATGAATTCATTTGAAATGAAAGTGCATTTGAGCGATTTGATTTATCCGCTACGCATGAGAACTTTACAGCGAGAAATAGTAATGTGCACCATAATGAAATACGACTATTTCTCCTTCTCTCTGCTACTGCCGCGTATGTGCCTTCGAGAACCTTAAACTTTTCTCGAGATCGTAACTCGCGCATCCAGAATTATATGGGGACACAGTGCGCAAGTGCATGTGTCTATTACTTTCGAGAACGTTTTGAGAGAATCGTAAACGCCAGGATATAAATCACTTTTGAAAATGCACTTTTACGCAAGCCCTAGAGTATTAGGTTCTCGGTAGCTCGAGAATCATTGTGGACCCGTCATATGAAGCTGGATTTCCATTTAGATTAAAGATAAAGAAGAATTTCAACGCTTATTTACTTTTTTCTACTAAAAACCGAAAGCAAATTACAGAGCGTGACTTTTTAAATTAGCTACACGTACGGGGAACTCGTAAAAAGACTCCTCTGTTTTATCAATTTTTGAGTCAATCTAAACTTTATCCTTTTATAATCTTTTTTAGGTACATTACCCTCATTGCAGGTCAGATTTTGGTTTGAAATATTGAAATTCTGGTACATACCTGAAACAAAAATACAAATTTTGATTAGAATAAATCGGTTAAGGATTCTGTTATGGGTAATGAAGAAAATAATTGAATAGAGATTTTCATAGGAATTAATTGTAATGACGTAGATCATATTCCCTAAAAGCATTTAAAAAATCGCAAGAGGACCATTATTTTACACGGTCCCTTCAATCAGGATCCTTTCTTCTTGGTGATTGTAAGAACGAATCAGAAGGCGGTAGAGTTAAGTGCACACGGAGGAGGGATTGCAAGCAATATCTAAGTTGATTCGGAACATTGAGAGAGGTCGCTTTGCAAAGGGGCGTCTCGTTTTAATTGCGCGAACACTTTTCAAGGCATCCTGACGTTAACTCAAGATCGCCCGAACCAAGGCGAGAATTAAGCGAACCGTTTTGCTTTTCTCAGATCGTTTCAAATTCCCTCGACCTCGATTGCTTTGCAGTCGCTGAAAGAACAGGATTGGGAACGAAAAGAGAGCATCGGAAAAAATTCTTGTGATTTCCGTAATGTTATTTAAGTCAAGCTAGGATAGTTCAATTTGACCTTCAATCTAGAGTGAAATCAATATTCCTTAAATCACTCTGTCAAATTGTCACATTCAATAAACAAGGATTTAATTGAAAATTTGCATACTTTCAACACCAGACTCTGAAACCTCAATTTCCAACTATCATTAATTATCGTAGAAGCTAATTACGAGACCTTAACAAGAGGAGAATCGACAGAGTGCACTTTCTTCGATGAATGGGTACAAGTCTTTGGTGCCCTTGTGGTCGCGGAAGCAGGGTTTAAGATCCTCTCTCCTGTCTTCCTGCACGAAGAGTTTGAAAGAGACGAGAGCCGGGTATCTTGAGAGGTAGCAGCGAAGTAAAGACGACGAAGGATGAATCGTAACCACCATGAGAAAATGAGAAGGAGAGTAAAACGTGCAAGGAGAGGAGGAGAGAGGAAAGAATAAGTAGGAGAGAGGGTTTACTTTGGCTTAGGACTTTAGGCGATGGCCTGTAGTAACCTCGACTTGGCTTGGCTCGACGCTCGACCACGGCAGTTCGAGGAGAGAAGAGCTCGGTTATACTCAGGAAACCGGTTCTTCCCTCTACAAGGCACCTTCCTTCGGCTGCCTCAAGAAATCCAGCTCTGCGACATTGCTAGGGCCTTCCGAGAGTCTGTACTCTTGAGATCTGAGACTGTACGACGACAACGCTGAGATGTCCGCCGTGGATTTTTAACGAAGTCGAAATCCACAAAATCCTTGCGCTCAAGCACGATCGAGTGCGATTTTGTGACACGTCATTTGTTAGCTCTTTATTTATGATTTACGTAATCCCACCGAATGCGTATTTCCATTAAGGAGCTGCAGTCGTTTTTCCAGTCGCATGCTCAGTTATGAAACAGGATTATATGTAATGCTAAATGAAAAAGGGATTGGTAACTTATCGAAGGAGTAACATTTGGCGATTGTTAAGTATTTGAGCGATAGGGCAAAAGTATGTCCCAGATAAGGCATTATCTGCAGAAAAGAAGAAACGGATAGGCGCGACTTCACCACTCCTTGAGTTTATAAATCGCTGACTTGTACGTACATATATGCGACCGTTGAAAATGTAATGCAGGTCCACGGATGATCCATATAATGCCGTATGCCGCCATGCGACATAAATCAAATGCATGTTATACCGACATGCAATATAACCGACATCGTTTGCTTTCTGCGCACACAGGTACTGTGCTTCTCGTTCTCTCATTTTAACATTTGGTTTCGCGCTCTAGACGAAATGTCGACTACAATCTAATATCGTTGCAGGTCAATAATATTATCTTATGCTTCGCGACATCAGGATGTTACTTAAGATTTCTGCACGAAACATTAAAACCAGAATGAATATTCTGAATTATGTTATAATTCTAAACAATGCTCATAAACAATTTTTATAAGGTTATTGTTAAATGATTCTTTATACCTAAATGTTTAGCAAGCCGAATTGTTGATTTGGATGCGATGCACGCAAGGAAAGCAATTGTGTCTCTTGGACTTCAAGCGTTGATATGAAGTTAGTACAATAGGTGTATCCTATACGTGTTGGTGCAATGTACACGAACTTGGGTTTATGTACAGAGGAGAGGCCGATACAAACGGTACCGAACTGACATTTGTGGAATAGGTGCGGGGTCGTTTTTGTTCCTAGTTCTTTTTCGTGATTTTCGATTCAAGCGATGCTAGCATGGTGTAAACACTTTTTCACAGGACGAAAGCCTTGCAAACAAAGCAAAGCACATCCAATAGATGACGTACTCGCGTCTCAATACGTGTCGATAAACATTTCCGTCGTGGGATACTTTTTTTGGATGAACGAAGTTCGTACACAGATTGCCTCCAAGAATAGCATTGTTTCTTCTCTAGCCCCCTTCAGGCACTGACTTTCTATGCCTTCATAAGCTCTGTTTATTCAGTACACAAACGAAACACATAGAATGTAAAATCGTACACTTCAGTTTCACAGTGCTTTACGCTTGCAGTTTTTTTTTCAATAGATTCGTTGAAGTGAAGCTTAAGTAATGTAGGACAGTATTAAATTGAATGACTCTTTAATAATTTGATTTGATGTGATAAAGAATCTTTTTATTTGTGCTAACATAATAAAAAGTGAATCATAAAACAGATTTTCCTATCAGTTTTTTTTATATATCAGTCTCATAGTCTGATTTATCTCTTTTTTGTCAGCGTGGACAAAAATGGTAATTTCATCAAATGGCAACATAAAAGACATATAAAACCGCAATAACGGAAGGAATAATATGAGAAATGAGAAAAATGACGGGCACCTTGAATTTTATTATTGTATATTACAAAAAGCCCTTAATTTATGATTTTAAAAGATAAATCTGGAGTGAGCGAGTGCACAAATTTAACGGAAGAAGGCTTTTTAATTCGCAATGATGCCTAGTGTATTGGTCAAACTAACATATGCATTATGCTTCGTCTTCTCGTTAATTATTCTTCCCACTTTACGATCTGCCTTCACGCGGTCGTCTTCTCTCTCGAATTCGGTACATAAAGGTACATTTTTACGAGGATATTAAATATGATTATACCGCGCTTTTTTCCAACCATTCCATCCTGGGTTGAATGTCCTCGTTTCATGTCCTTCCCAGTACAGCCATCTCTGCGATACATCTAAAGCCATCAAAATTAAAAAGCGCCAGTGAAATCGGATAAAAGCGAGAGAGCACAAAAATCGAGGCTGAACTTCAGAGATTAATATTTTTTATATAATTTTAGGGATGACTACAGCATTAACCCTCTTAAGGAATTAATTTCCATAAATCTTAAATAATCTGAACCATTATTATGTCGGAGACTCTCGAAGAGTCGGCAAAGGACACAAATGCTTATGTAATTTATTCCCGAAACTAAATATATATTTAAGAAGCACTAGCTTAAAAAACAACACTTATGGTGTAAAAAACGCGAAATAAAATATGTGCAAATAGAATTCATTGGAGCGAAGACTTTCCCCATATGAGAGAGTACCTACTAGTGAATCAAAAGAGGGGTGGTCACCCTTGTTTATCTAGCACGCGTGCCTGAATCCGCACCGGTCATTGGAAACAAGAAGAGAATCTCTTAGGCTACTCTTGCTCTCTCTCTCTCTTTCGCTCCCTCCCTCTCTCTTCTACCATTCCTCCCCTGTATCTTTTGTGTACCGTAGTAAGACCCTTATCGTCATTGACCATGCCGACGCGTTAATAATCGTTTTTAACGCGTTCGTGGCTTAAGGCGCATATTAATATTTCTGGGCTCAGGCAGTGGCCATGAAGTGAGGATTAGTAAAGTGGCAGTACTTTCGAATTATATGCGGGAATATAAGCAGGCACATCGCTCTTCCCAGGCGGTGATGTCAACGTTATTATTCGCATGCGTGTATACATTTACACAAGCTTGAACGTGTAATCATATCTGAGGACGAGATTCTCGACCAATACTCACGCGCATATTTGTTGCTATGTCCAAGTATCATTACCCCTGCGATACGAGATAAATCGAGATTTCAATGCCTCTATTCCATACTTCCATCCCTTTTTACATATACGAGTTTCTCACTTGGTCTTGAATATAAAATCAGGTTACTCATGAGCAAATATTCCCTAGCGCTGAAGATAGAAATTAGGACCCTCGATGTTATAATCAAGGATGACCGATTGCCACAACAACAAATTTGTTACGGTAATTTGCATGTTAGTCCTTTTTACGAGCAAGGAATCGACGAATTATACAGCAGCCTTGAAATTTACATATCAGATAGTATGACAAAAAGTGACACGTATGTACTAAATAATAGAAGTGGTGGATACTTATAGAACCTTATATAATTTTGGAATTTTATAGATCGTCACTTTAGAGTAATTTCAAACTATTTATTCATAATACGAATGAACGATTCCAGAGAATCTTTCTGAATCTGTGTTAAGACTTGTTTTTCAACATCCGTACAATTATTATTCTTAGATTGAAAAGGCAATTGTGATTAAGGGTTTTGAGAATTTATGTTTTCAGCAAGGTAGACAAGAAGAGTAAAACAGAACAAGTTTTCTTTATTATATCTCGTCTTCTTTTCTAAAGAAAGATTTTAATGAATGTAACCCGCGAATGGCGGTTACTCGGTTACTCAACGTCAGTCTATCTTTATCTTTTCTATTCTTCTATCATTTTGCTAGCTCTGTCTCTCTTATACTCATTGGGTATCAGTACAAGTCACGTTATTCAGCTAGAAAACACAGACCCTCAGTGCCTCGACTCTCTGTGATTTTGCATAATTAGGAATTGTTTCCGACAGAGATAAAGCTTTATATCAAACTCAATTTCGTAAATTATTTTCACAGTAGAACACTATTATTGCTTTTAATAAGGAGGATTCTCAGAATCGTTTAATCACAATGCCAGTTGTGAGTTTTAAGGCTTCCAAGTTCTCCCTCTTGTTTCTGGAGAGAAGCGCCCCTTAAGTTGAATTTACTAGCTTGAGCTTTAAATTGCGTAATTTATACTGTTCACCCTCCTTCAGGCGGTCATAATTAATTATATTGAAGTCGTCGCGATGCATGGAGGAGGTCGGGGAAAGGAAAGTAGCGAAAAGTGGGTGGTCGAGTGAAAGGATGAGGGAGCAGCTGGAAAGGGTCAGAGAAAGAGAATTAAAGGCAAGGAGAGTGGAGGTCACAGCAATAAGAAGGGTACGCGAATGACGACAACTTGCAGCCGGAAATGCCGTGAACACTCGCATCGCGCCTACGCTTTTCGGTTAGCATTTCCGCAACACCGTTAAACCTCACCATCACCAGCTCCTGGCGTCGTTTTTCACTCGCTTCCACCATGCCCCGTGGGCTAGGCGGCAGAGTTACAGGACTGCCATTGCTACTTTCGTTATTTATGACCAGCGATATAACCGCAACGTCGCCTTAGTTGTTGCAGCGCAAGGCGCGCGGTTAGATCAGTAAGCCCACCTCGACTCCTCGTTCGAAGCCAGGTCAGGAACGAGTTGGTCTTCAACCCAGAGAGAAACGCTTATCGTCAACCGGATTTTCTCAAAATCCTCTCCAAGGATCTACCCACATTTTCCAATAGTCCGACAGCTTCACAAATAATGACCCAGATGTTTGAGGTTTAAAGATATTTTTAAAATGAATTTAACTTTAATGTGGGGCCAACAATTTTCTGAATGGAAATTAAATATTTACAATGATTTTCATCGATAAATAAAAATTTTATTTTTATTCAAAAATAAAAACAGGTCCCTGTGGGTTCGATTTAGCTTTTACTTACATTAAGTGAAATTTGAAACGGTTTTATTTCCAGCGATGTAAAATGTAAATGTAAAATGTAATACAGTACAATCTACGAGTAGTGCGCCATGAGTAGTGTCACTCTACTACTTGTACCATCGAGCTCGCTCGAGCGCTACCCTATTCTAAGCCACTCGGGAATTTACTATCCAACGCTATGAGTAGTGCCGCGAGCGAGATGGTTAGATTTAGATGTTTCTATTGCAGAAAAAATACTTGTATACATAAACTGGAGTGCATGTGCACCGATTTTCACTGACTTATTCGCGTGGCACTATTCATGGGGAGCGCTTCGTTTCCTTCAGGCGAGCGAGGTTTGGATGGTAGGGAATTAACGATTTCACGGAATCATATTCCTCTACTCCCCCGAAAACGGCACTACTCGCAGATTGTACTGTAGCTCGTAACTTTTTTTACGAATTGCTCGTGATCAAAAAATATTGAACGAGATATATTTATGTGGCCGGTTTTCATCGTTTTTCCAATACGATGCAAACATCAGTAATATTTAAATAGATGCTATTTTTAATGGTAAGAACTGCTTTTATTGAACATTTAATTCCAGCTACATAAGGGGACAATAGAGGATACATATCTGAAAAGTAGTATATTTTAGGGAACGATAAAACAGAGAGAAAACAGTGGCTGGACTCTAACCCTGCTCTACTATTCAACTAGAATATTTTAGTCCCATTTAACTGCATATAATTCACACTATAAATTTCGCGACGAAAATGAGTCTTAAAATATTATATTAAAGCTCATGAACGACTTTAGTACACGGGTTACGATTCTCATCAGGGCCTTAAACAGTGTGCTCGTGAGATGAAAAAAAGAATCTAGAAAGGGCATCATAAAGAGAAGCATTATTACAGATTATGGTCATAATTCGTAGACTGCGTTTCGCAGCTGCCCTTGGTTTTAATACCTATTCCGAGCAGGGAGTGCACTAACCACTCGTAAAGTGAAAATATTTATTTCGAATGTAGCCTCTAAAGTATGCACGATGCGATTACAAGTTATTTTCATCGACCAAGATCGAATGAGCTGATATTTACGTTCTATACTGTTATACCCGCTTCCACCCGATTTAAGTCCTGAGGCTTCCGAGAGGCCTCTCTACTAAAGGCCTTCCTTACCCAGAAGTACGATTCTACGCAAGTTCTTATCACGATTCAGAAGTTCAAATGCACTTTTCGCCATATGCTAAATTTTACAAGTGTCGCACACGTCTTATATCTATAATAAGAAGTTTCCAGCAAGTTAAATTTAAAAGAAAATCGATCGAATTCTTCTACGGGAATTTATTTTTAATAAAAATTTCCAATCTTTTTGGTCTTTCGTCTTTAATTTTCTTCGTCGATACAACTTTCTATCTTTAAGAAATTTGACTCCTCTTGCCTTGCTCTAAATGCTCATTCGATATCTTTGAATGCTTGGAGGGTCATTCAAAACCCTCCAGTGTTGATATACAGCCGGCGATTGTGTCGACCAGTCACGCTTTCGTTCGGGTATTATTTATTTCACAACCGATTAATCAAAGTATCAAGACGGAATAAAAGAGCCGACGAAGCTGCTGCAGTTTGCACACGTTTTCTATGGATCTGGGGCAAAGAAATAGCGCTCGCTAGCTGCAAGAATGGGAAACGGGAGAAAAGAAAACGTGTCGTCGAATGTATAAAAAACATAACGTCCTGATTTTACCTCAACGAGGTAGATTTGCTTAAACACTCAGCAATTTAATCTGCAGAATAATATATAGTCGCTTGTCAGGATTAGGATTTTGTTTTTCGAATTTGAATTGTAGAAAAAATTGATTTTAAAAAGGCTAACCATTTCATAGTCGCTGTGTGAAATTCTGTCTCATTACGGTTTAATAGAGTCGTATAACTTTTAACACGATAACCATGCCGTGCCGTATTTTCCAGCGAATGACTTCTACAATGTGAAATTTTAGAACGGACACTAATTTCCCGGCGCGACTATATATCACACGCGCATGCCTAGAAAAGATTGGTTTGGTTCGTCGGTCGCTTTCTTCTTTTCATTTGTGGTCCCAAATGTGCGCACCTTCGTATTTCACATGCCATATAGTACATCGTGTATTACAGAGAGGAAACCGTCGCCAAGGGAACGTGTAAAATTCAGAAAGCGCCAGCATGCAAGTCGAATTTCAAACTTTATCTCAAGTGAATAAAAGCGGATTTGCTTATAACGCTCTCTCGTTGTGGGAAATCGTAGGCAAACCCAAACGCAATTAGTGACATGTAGAAAATCTCCCGTGATGTTTAAATCCCCGTACATACAGTATTTTTACTCCAAGTGCAATCAACGTGTTTATTCTTTTTTTTTTCTCTGTATCTTTTAGATTTGAATCATCGATCAAATGTGAATGCTGCAGTCTAGGCTGTAAAATCTATGTTTATAAAATGTAATTTTTGCACTTGTTATATAAAAATGAACAACTTGGTTTTGATATAATGTTAGCTTAAGATTATTTCCACTTTCGAATCGATCCATTATTTTCTGAGAACTCAAATTCTTTGTGCAAGTGTCTTCGACAGGTGTGACATAACGAGATAACAATATTAGAAGTCGACGATAAAAGATCCTTTCTTTCGAATTTTCGCTGCAGCTGAACGAGTTCCTAAGATGCATCTATAACCGTCAGTTTCAGCAGAACTTTGTTCAAAACTGCTCCGGGATATCCCACGAAAACCGAAGATTAATTTGGCGCCGGCAGCTCCCGCGAACTGCGGAAAGCGTTTAAAGTATCATCTTGGAATCTCCGTGTCGATCAACCATCAAGCATGAAATTTAAAATTCCCCACAAATCGGATTCTAGCAAGTTTCAGGACGAGATTTTCATGATAGAGTTTCTCCCTCATTAGTGATCTTGATTGATTTTTTTCCAACTGATATAGCAGTTGATAAAAACTTGATTCTCAAGATAAGCAGGATAAGATTCCTTACTCATTTTAATTTAATAATAAAAGGAAGGTTCTTATAATTCTCGGAAAGGAACTTCTGCACGAGAAGTATCAAAACTAGCTAATCGCAAGCTAAAAACTCAGATCGCCACTCTTCAAGGATGCCTTCCCATATACGTGGTTAAAAACTTGACACTCGTTCTGCGATCCTAGTAATCATCCAGGAACGACGATTACCAACACGCTCGACAGTTCTCTTCTACAGTTCTCGAAAGTCTTGAAAAAAGTTTGTTCGATGAGCTATTCTGTGGAAAAGAACCCGAGTATACTTGGCCTAAAATGGGCATTTGCACAAGTGTTCAGAAGCAGATGCGAATTTTCGCTACTCACTCGAGAAAGGACTGGTGAGCACGAAAAAGGGCTGACGATGCCATGAGACTCCAGGGAACTGTTGGCAGGATTGTCCACTCCAACACAAATGGGTTTGATTCAAGGATATTTTTATAGATTCCAGGACTTTAGGATGCTTCTCAAGTATGAGAATCAAAAGTTTCTTCCGTATAAAGATGAAAAGATTACAAATAAATGCATTAATTTGAAATATTGTCCTTAATAAATAAGAGCATTCCTTGATGATGACACAAGAATAATCTGAAGGCATTAAAGGCGTTCTAATGGTATGCGAGAAGGTGAACGCATGACTGTATAACGGCGTAATCACTTTTATTGGATCATTACAATACCGGGCTGACTGGCTCTTGCTTAAAGAGCAATTTGTCTTCCAATGATGCATATTTAACGCGAAGCGCTTCTCTCGCTTCGCTATATGAGTGGAGTAGTAATAATCAGAAGATTTCTTATAGCTTCGACTATCGTCCACTATCGCTCTCTCTCGATCTAGCATTATTGCTAACTACTAGTCGTTATTTTTCTTCCGACACACTGCAACGATCAACTATTCGATTATCCGCTTCTCCTGAGTACTCTGATCTTGCCTCAGAATGCATCTAAGTGGAAATGTGTACGTGCCTCCGCGAAAGAAGTCGTTATGACTTTGTCTCATCTTTCCATTTACACTTTTCTCATTTCGTCAAAATGAGGTTCAAATATACAAAAGATTCAGAAATGATTCAGAACCTGTTTTATTTATGCTCTACTTTTAGAACAAAAGATGCATTTGAAGCAAAAATCGTAAACCAGAGTAAGGCGCTCTCGACGGATTTGTACAAAACGACGAGTTTTTCCAGACGAAAAGATATTTCAAGGTGTACAGTACAGCAAAGAAAACACGCGTTGAAGAAGTTCAGCAGTCGTATTTTCTAGGGAAAGGATAAATATCGGAAAACATTCTGTGAAGCGTAACGTCGGCAAACGACACCATTGTGCCAGAATTATCTTCTCGAGTAGAACACCTAGCGAAGTTTGTCTATTAATTTGGACTCTTGCTTTTCCGGGATGAATAGTTGCGGAAAAATGTTCTTTGTATAGTTTCAGTTGTAGGTTATCCAACAGGAAAATAAGCATTTAGAAATCCTACTTATTGTTAGGAGTATTATAAGTAATACTTATTGACACGTGCTGTACGATCCACAGGCAGCAAGTAGTACGACTTGCACAATCAGTAAAAACTATTGCGGTGTAACTTGCCTTTTTATTCAAGCCTATTACTTGGAGAAACACTGATATACATAAGTACGTTGGAGAGAAGGTAACATATAATAGGTTGGATTCGTCCCCTGGGAGTATTCCTGAAGCAAGTGACGAGTGCAAATACGGCTTTAAGGTAGGTTAACTAAAAACACTTGGTTTCGCTGAAACAACTCGACTACTCGTTTCATCCAAGTCTGCAAAAGCAATAACAATAGTGTCGTACCTGCATTCCTACCTACCTACCTACCTACCAACCTACTGTCGAGGCCTCACCACATATACGTTTCCAACACTGTTGTTACTTTCTAGAAATGGAAAAGGTAAAAGAAGGTGCATTCGCGTGTGCAAATTGTGGCCGCGACTTTCCCCCTTTTCACCTACCCACGTCGCCGCACAGTAATATTTTCAGGCTGCATCCACCTCTGCGGATATTCCACGGTTTCTCATCCTCCTCTTTCTGTTTGTTGACCTCTCTTTTCACTTCCTTTTTTCCTTTCCTCTTTTTTTTTTGTTCGTTCCTCATTTTATTTATTTGCTTCCGCTTCCCCTCATGCCTTGATCCTCTCGCGAGTTTGTCCATCTCGTTTCTTTTCTTCCAAAGTGTATCTCTGGTCCGTTTCTTGGGCGATGCTTGCCCTGCGTGACCTCTGTACCTGATTTATAGTTTTTAATTTGAGTCTCATTTCAACCCCGAGCGCGGCGCAAAAAGGCATTCGCGAGAAAATTCTGGAGCTGGCTCCAATCTTTTCAATCTTAAGTGGCCTTCTACTTTTTCTTCCCATACCATCCCTGTTCTTCACACCCTGAAACCAGCCAGAGAGAGAGACTTCAGGGCTATACATCTATGTCTACACTTTCGAGACGATCGCACTCGTGAAAATTCACTTTACGAAGAACAATGCGTCTTAGAATCAGTCTTACGAGAATAGCGAAAAAATTAGAAGGTCCCTTGTTTCAACAAGTGGAAGTCGCAGAAAGCATTATTCAGTAACAGAGTGGAAATTTCCCTTCTTATTACAGAGAGTATAATGTTCCGTGTTTGATCCTGATCTTTATCGACGAAAGATCACGATCTCAGAGATCAATCGCTTGACGAACGTCGTGAGACGGAATTAAAAAACAGTGATGCACCGCAGCTGTCGATACGGTTCTTGTGTATAAGGATACAAGAGAGCCGCTTTCTTGAGGAATCTCGAAAGATAATGGATCACATGTAGATTCTTCCGGGATGATCAAATTGCATCCTCACATGTATTGTTATAACGATGGCACCAAAATAAATATTAAGGGATATTTACTCACCAAAGAACTAATTACCAAAATAAGATTATGATTTTCTGAAAGCAGAATGTATCTGCCAGCGAATGGGTCTCTTTTTGGTTGATTCGAGTATTGGATTCGGGACCTTGAATTGACCTTACTTGGGTAATGGATAACTAGCCTAGGGGATATACAGCGTGACGATTCAAGTCCGTGAAAGACTTCGCCGATCGTTGCGTGATTGAGATCGAGCGAGCCGATGGGCGTGAGTAATTCTGCGGTTCGCCTTTAGCACTCGTAGCCATTATTCCGAACGGTCCTTTGCCTATCGAATCGATAGCGCCTCGAGAAGTAACGTAATTTATTGCACAGCGCGTCCTTAAATCTTAATGCGATTCGATTAAAGGCGACGTTTCCTGGCGTCGGCGAGAATCTCGTATCACGTCTCAAGTCCGCTAGCAAGGTTTAATCGTATTTTCGCGCCCTCTACCCACGCGGTTTTAGTTAACGTCGTAATGGTATCAAGTGTAGGTACAAACATATAGGCATATAGGCATGTGCGAGTCACGGGTTAAAAGCTCACGTTGTAAACTCAATTCGACTAATCTGCCTTACAACACCATTTATGCCTCTCGTAACCACGATTCTTGGAACTTCCGTTATATTTTGCGTCTTAGATCCAAGGATCCAGCTGCACATAATTCTATTAATTAAAGTGGTTTATTAACTTCATTATACCTTCGCATTTACTGCGTTCATCAAGCTACCACTTAAAAGTAACTAGGTACAGTTATACAATTCAAGGTAAATACAAGAGATTCGAATAGACATGAGTCACTGAATGCAATTAATAAAAATGTTCACTAATTTAAGTTAAAAGAATTTTAAATTGGAAAGTACAAATAATTTGCTTTCAACATTTATTCTGTGGTCTTGAAAACACATATGAAGAGGGATGTTTTTACGCTGTTGCTATGTGCCAAACCACATCCTCTGGCCACCCACCAAATCACTTATCGTCTGAAGTATCGCCTTTCCGAATGTTTATATAAAAAATGTTTATATAAACATTTCCTGAGGCGACTATCATCGAGCCGCCATGCGTGAGATCGACATCCTAGAGGAGTTACTCGTCTTGAGGACCATATTATAATTATAATATATATTTGTTGTACGACAGTCTGCCCTTTCCCATCTATATTATATTGTTTAACATTTTTAGCCTACAAGCCACCAATTTATAATAAAATTATACGCGACACATACCTAGAGGGAATTTAAAAATTCTCCTTTCGTTATTCTGAGCTCGTAGGTTATAAGAATTTTTATAATAAAGAGTTAAATATACTCGACTCGTCCAGAATACGTACTCGCGAAATTTCCTTGATATGCAAGAGGACGATAGCTGTCTTCGTTTCATACTAGGTGGCATAAGCTAGAGACCCGTACGTGTTTATTTCCAAAGACAGCACGACACATCTTGCATATAGCCAAGGCTGAACGCTGGAGTTTTTTTAAAAATAAGAATGTCGGTATTTTCTCAGAGGAAGATAAGCATTGGCGTCAACGCCAAGATGACGATGGGCTCGTCGAATCGTATTAATTTGTGGATTCTGCAGAGCGCGCTCTTACGTGACTCGCGTGCTCAGAGCGATTTTTGCAAATTTCAAAGGTCCCACTCATCCAAGCGCTGTTCCGGCAGATTACGACGAAAGGTCGATAATCGCCAATTTAGATGCTACCTGGTCAAAGAGACTCTTCTCAATGAAAGCGGTTTCGTCGTTTTTTTCCCATGCTTTTCTTTCCTCTTTTTTTCGTGACCCACTTACGGTGAAAAGAGACGTTTAGCAAAAGACTATTATTGTACAAGTGCAAGAGTGAGAAAATAAATTCTGGATTTAATTTGGTGATTGTTTATAGTTTGAAGCAAAAGAATCTTCGTAGTTGAGGTTGTTGGCAATCTATACTGCGAATCGTTTGTATCCCTCATGTCATGGCTCCTAAATAAGACACGTAGAAGGCGCTCCAATTTCAGCTAGCACCTGCGTTTCTCATACAAGGGCTCCTTCGCTGTCAAGTAGTCGGGCGAAAGAAAAAGACAGAGAAAAGTGTGAAAAAAGGGCAGATGGATAAATCCACAGTAGAAAACGTCTTTTGCCCTAACAACTGTAATAGTATAGTTGGAACCCACATCTTATTCCACAAATAAAATGTCAAATTATATACGTTCTCAATTGCGAGTCTTATTTCCTCCATTTCTAGAGAAATATGAGTTCCTTCGGAGTTCCTGATTATTAAATCATAGCAGATCTTTTATGAACTGAAGATATTTTAGTAAGAACTTGTGTATAACTTCTAATATAACTTACATTATTGTAGATTATACGCGAAGATCAGAGATTCATAAATGATACATACCTGAAACAAAAAGAAATATTTTATTAATCAAATGCCTTGCTTTCCATATTTCAGAAGTATTGATTGCAACCGGCCAACCCTGCTTTAATAAATTAATAAATAATCACGAGACGTGATACCTCTCTCTGTAATTCGAACACGGGTATCAAACAGTCATAGATATCCTCTCTCTTGGCCAAATGTCCAAGTAAACGCGAGCCTTTCTAATAAAACTTCCACTCCAAAAGTTCGTACCGAGTATTTTAGGGATGATTATGGTTCCAATACCAAGAAACAAATGATGGAAACAGTCTTTTCAAAAATAGATGTGTAACCACCAATTTTTCTAATGGCACATTCGCGTTTTCGTCGACTGATGTTTTATTGAAAGTATTAATATTCAAGGTCATTATTCAAAAAAGATTGCCAAATTAATTCAAGATAAGATTAAGTGAAGTAAACAAAATATGTGAGTCAGGCAGATTAAGATTGAGTAGAGGCAGATATTTATTTCGCAATCGGCGATCAGAATGTGATAAAGAAAGTTATGAAATGAGTATTTATAAAATTACAATTTGACTCTTGTGGATTTAGAGCATCAACTGAAAAATATAAGTGGCAATAACGACTTAAAAAATTGGACAAAAAAATTATATAAAGATACCACACTATAGAATTAAAAAAGAAAACAGACACACAAGAGCACAACCGATCACCTTTAAGAGAATGGCACCGAATTAAGCCTTGTTCTTAGGCAGATAAGCAATTGATTAATGAATTTTCTTCCCATACAAGAATGCTCAGATGTTTCAACAAACTGTGTAATTTGCACATGGAAGGGTTAAAAAATCCTTTTGTGAAGGCACCCTGTAGATTAGTGCTGGCATGTGCTTTGCAAAGTAGTTAATTTGGAAATGCGTGTTAAGTTTAATGGGAAGATGTAGACTATCCCTGTATCCTCTGTAGGGAAGTAACTTGCCGAGTATTCTGGCGTTTGAGAACGGTCGACGCGTTTATAGGTACATGCGTAGGGTACGCACCTCGAGTTTGTTACCTTGTTGACTCTGTACAAACACACGCTGCTGCACTTGTAAAGCACGTCTACATTGTGCGAACTGCAGCTGCAGCGCGTTGTAGACAGGTGGGTCGTTGGTACGTTGCAAGACAATAATGCAACGGGGCACGGTCATCGTTAATTAGTGTTGCGTCGTCAAGACGCGTGGGTGGTCGTGCGTGCGTACGTCGCACCCGAGTCATATTAGCAGGCGCACCGAGCCCATGGAACAATGAACCAGTGAGTCAATGGCTCGTGTTTCAGTATGGTAATTGCGACAATTTCCCCTTTTTTTCTGTCCCCATTCTCCATTTTCCGAAGCAAAAACGTGATACGATTCGTTCTTACATTTAATGTAAAACTAGGGCACGCATATACCATATAAGAAAAGTTTAGTACTATATACGACTATACGTGTTTGGTATATTGCAGTACATATAAATAGCGGCAGTAGAATCTTCTCCCCTTTCACGTAGATGAATGCAAAAACATTTTTTATGCCTCCGGACCGCCCGATCAATGTTGCTTTTTTACGCTTTAGTTTTACGACCAGAAGCAAAAAATCCAGGTCTGATGTGTACATATAATAGTTGCACAGAAAGCATTGTGTCAAAAAAGGCTTTTTTAATAAGCTGGCAAAGTATTATCATATGTTGAAATATGCAACGAAATATTACATGCAAGCTTGCTTTTATGTAATGAAAGATGAATTTAAAAAATAATTCTTTTGGAATAAAGTTAGGATCAGCCATAAATGAAAAATGACATATTTTGAATGCAGGAAGGGAAAATGGAAAAACGGTAGCGTTAATGAGACTCTCATGAGTCGGATGGTATAAAAATCGATGATCATAGGAGGGTTTTGTCGCATTGTGGAAAGACCGCAAAAGTTGCAAAATGTATGTAGCAGGCATTGTTCTTGGAAAATAAAGTACGCGCTTAACCACAATTTTGAGGTTGCCAACTGAGGCAATTACAAGAGAATTTGTTCATTTGTACATAAATTTATACCGACGAGAGAACATAATGCACCAACATAATGCTCCGGGAAGTTCATATCACCGTTTCAATGTTGCTAAATGGTTATGCAAAGAATCGAATCATTTTATTGGCCCAATAAATCGTGATCACATTGAGCCACATTTTATACGATGAAGTACGATAATGCACGGGTAGCAGTCGCGTTATGTTCTAACCGATGAACCTCCGCAGCCTTTCGCCTTTCGAATAACGGCTATCTTGCGTTTAACCTTCGGCCGAAGGACTCAGTCCCGTTTTTGCTGCAGCTCTACCGTTTCATTACCAAGATACTCTAAACGATGTGAAAAATGCACATTTCACATTAATATTATGATTATTTTGTTTTTCATGTCATGTAGTACCTAAAAATATACTTTAGACTCAAATGAACTAAAAAGTAAGAAGCGACTGCTTTGAGCAAGAGCAGACAGATTGCAGTTGTTTCTCTTGTCTTATCGCGTCTGTCGTTGCTTTGGATTTCCTCCATTAAATTCAGATGGTAGCCCGCCGATGGCACGCGTGCGACACGAGCAAAAGGGATGTCGAGGAAGTAGAATTAAAGAGACAGGTGGCCTAGGCGTATTTATATCGAGGTCTAGGGAATTCGCGCGCAACGTGCCAGTGAATTTCTGGCTCCTAACGTTCATTCATTCTGTCGCGATGCCTTCTCTATGAATAGCTGTTATTTAAAGGACACCCGGCGAGTGCAATGGCTCACGTAGGTTCTATAGGTTAGGCTGTCCCGCGATATCCCCTGAATTTCTTAGTAAATTCTCTTTCCTTTTCTTCCAATGCCTCGTTCATATCCCCCGGAGGGAACTTTGAATGGCGCGACTTCTATGGGTTACAGTGCTACACGGGGTTTTGTATTTACAATGACTTCCACGCAAGGGTGGGTCTTCTTGCGCCTCTTACTTTGTTACAAGTGACGAGTTTCTCTATTCAGGTATCTTTGAAGTTGAGACTTCGCACCGCCAAAAAATCGAATGAGGACTAAGTAGAATGTCAAATTGTCAAAGGCAACCGATTTAACGGATCTTTTCAACGCATTAGTTGACATATCAAGAGAAATTAGGTGAATAGATTTCATGAATCAGTTGCTAAGGGTTGTTTTACCAATAGTACGAAATGGATTTTCAGTCGAGGGTCTTAATCAGGTTAAAAGAAAATGCGAGCGTCGATTCGTCTTGTGAGTTGTTCTCGAATCGAAATGTGTGAGATACGCGGGCGAGTAGCCAATACCAAAGAGTAGTTGCCGCTTTCGTTAAGTCTTTTAAGAAGAAAGTAGAGACAGAAATAAAAGAAAGCTATACACTTGCAAAGAGACAAAGCCGATCTTTTCTCCTCCAGAAGATAGAATGGTACGACCGTAAGTAGAAAACGTATTTTCTAAATCGTCATTGACTATCGAATTGCCAAGTTTACAATGTGAGCGTTTGACTTAACAATAATAGTGAATGACCCACTCCATCGATAACGATAATAGAGTTCTCTGGAGCAGCTGTTTTCCTCTTAAAATGAAATTTATAAGAGGGACATAAATTAAGCATCAAAGACATAAAACTATTCACCTTGCACTCGAAAGTAATGTCATTGAAATATATTTTAGTAAACAATTCGCACAATCCCTGATTAGATCTTGCATAAATTTTCATATTGACGCATGATGAATCGGTTGACTAGACAAACGGAAGCTGAATCCAGGGAACTTGCGGAATCTATTCCTGACTCGTTTCCGTTATTAGAGAACGTGTCAAAGAGACGTCATATTGACATACACCGACGCCAGGCGCATATTTGTAATGCAAATCTTTAGGTTGCAAGTCCCGGTGCAGATAGAAAGGTGTGTCTGATACGCCGATGACAAATAGTCAGGTCATCTCGAGTGCGGGGATCGAGCGCGATATTATGTGCAACGTCCATACATTGCCGCGTTGAGCGTAGGATTTCCTTCCGTTTTCGGTGGAAATTCTACCAGTTCACGAACTGACCGGCATTGTCGCGTCCCTAATTGAATCGCCAGTGAGATATGTTCTCGTTCGTCGTCGGATTGGCATTCGCGTACATTGCTCCACCAGCATCCCTATATCTCTAACTCACTCCTTCGTGTTATGCGTCTACCTTGCTCGTTTACGCACACCAGGTCGGACGTATCGATCCTACTTCCGTAAAGGGTTTTGCGGACGCTAAAAACAAAAGAGACCTCTAATGCAGTATGACCTGCCAACGACAATTTTCAAAGGAAACATGCCCGCTCAGCGTTGATCGCGAAATCAAAGCTCCTCGAGAGTTTCTTTGTGCCTAGAAAACTAAGAGGTGATGATAGTGAGCCTAAGAAAGAAAAATAGAGAATCTTCTCTAAATCTAAATCACTAAAGTAAAAGTTGTTCTGACATTGTGAGTTCCAAGCACACAAGGGTCTTGTGTTCTTAGCCATAGAGGAACATTGCCGTAGTCACGGCCCATTGTACACAAAGATTCCGAACCCAGATTTTGGAATGTATTTCATTCACACAAAGAAACGCGATCCGCTAGTCTTTATAATCCTTTCTATGAGCGTCGATACTCCTTCATTCTTCAACTTTTTATTTCCTCGTTCCCGCAGTCAACCGAACATCGTATCATAAAGCATTCACTGATGTTCGGCAAGGGATCAAAGCCATTACACAAGACATTCTTGCGGAATACCTTCTATGACCTTGACCCTCGAACATCTCAATGAAGAGGCAAATATTACAGAAACAATGAGCAATTTATTCTTTCTCTGACACGCCTTCTCATCTGTGATGAATGTAAAGACAAAACAAGTGACAATCATCAGACACAAAACTTAAAAAAAAAAACACACACACATAAGAAACTTCAAACGGGGTTTAAATTGTGCATGAAAAAGATTGTCGCAATTTTGCATCAAGTTCACATCATTCAAAGAAACATTTTCCGAAGTTGTGAAGAGCATTGTACCGTTTGCATAACTTGAGAGTAAACTTGGAGTTGCTATCAGTGCATTTCGAAACTTTGTCTCACTATTTACTCCCATGGAAATAGATTTGCAAAGTGAATGTCAGTTTTGAAGCAACAACTTCAAATATTGATACTGTGCATTATTCTTGAAAATTTAACATTTTCTCTACAATACACAAAAGCGAAGAGGGAAAGAAGAGGAAGGGAGCAATTGTAAATATGAATTGTTCAGTTTCCAAATATCAATGAAGTTCGGTTGACCTTAGCAGTAAAATTCGAATTGGGTAAAGTCCAAACATAAACTATAGAGGAACTTTGATTCAAGCATCGACTGTTCAGTTCAGTTTTGGTAAACTTAAGTACATAGGGCTGTCAACCTATGACTGGCAAATTGTAAAGTCTATCTTTGTCCAATATTAAGTCCACCGCAAACATCTACACAGGCCCCACGCTTCATGTTGGCCTCCAAATCCGCAATTCACAGGGGTCCTGAACATTTAGTTCGTAAACCGCGACGACCTCATCGCTCTAGCAACGGATGCCGGACCGTATTAAGAGCACTACCGTCCACAGTTCCTCTCTGAAATAACAATATCTACGATTTCTCGAGTCCCTTTGTCGCTTCATTCACTACTAATTCGATTGTCTGTTTAACTCGTAGAATTATTGTTGTCGAGAAAACTCGATAGAAGATATAGAAGAAGAGAGCAAAACAGAAACCAAAGGAAACAAATAAGAATAGAAAGCGAGAAAATAAACACAACTTGCGGTTTAATGTACTTCAAGGTTTTGCTATATTTCCTGTTCCTGTTTTTTCATTGAAAAGAAATCAATATCTTTTACCTCCATGTTCAATTTCTCTTCTCATTATCCCTCTGTGCATCTGATTGTTTTATCCTTAAAACGCATTTTCTTTTTACCTAAAGTTTTGTGTCTATCGTTTAAATCACCAGGTTGTAGTTTTCATAGGTTTATCCCTTTATCCTTGATATCTATCAAAGCAGATAATTTGTATATTGCTCTTTGAAATTTATAGCATTTTCCTAGTTGTTTAAAATGATTAAAAAAATTGTTTACAGAGAAAGTCACAACTAAAATACATAGAATCCCAAATTGAGGATAAAAGCTTTGATTAAATCTTCTCAATCTCGAACAAGTTTGCATTAACTTGAAATTTAATCCAGCACTACTAAATATTTCTCTCAGTGATACTTCACTACGTTTCCCTCTAAGGCCGGACTTCAGTTATGATGGCGAGTTAGTTACCTACTTGTGCTGAACATGGTTCTCAGGTGGAATATTAAAGAACTGTGATTTAAGTTTTAAACTACATCCAGCTTTACAATTTGCGTTAATTTCCGTTGAAATAAATGTGTAATGTAGGAAGTGGAAGCAAAGAAGCTGAGACTTGGTAACGAATAACTTGATTCGTTTACTTACTTCATGTTTAAAAAAGTTTTATCGATTAGAATGAATAGAATATCTTATACAGCTTCCGATAACGCAGTAACCATAGCTATTTGTTTGAGTCGGAATCTCAATCTGTACTGTGTGATAGTTACTATGTTTGTTCCATTTGCCAAGAGCACTCTGGAAGGAACTTTACGGCCCTTCGATGGAACGGGCCAAGGATGGGAGATCGTTCTGCAACTACAGACTCGTTCCGACGTCTCGTTAAGAGCAATAACTGTGTACCAAAGCAGGGAACTCTAATTGTTACTCGGCAAACGAATCGAGTACAGCTAGCTCCAAGAGCAACTGATATGACGCGGGTTAAAGTTTTCCCTTTGGTATAAACTCATAAGCAATCTTGTCCCTTTCAATTGTGTCTCACTGCTCTAATCATTATAATCTTTACACAAATGTACATTAGAAACACAGTAATTGAAGTCAACTTAGACCATAAGTCATTACTCACATAAAATTCATATTATTTTTTTAAATCTTTTCAAATTCTGACCTTCCATGGTTTCACAAAAATCCTATTAAATTTCCACGTCTAGGATCTTAATCTCTCTTGACTGGGCCAGACACTCCGAATTAATGCGAGTCAATTACGAGCTGGGAGAATAGTTGTCTCATTCGCGAGGATTTTCGAATTCACTAGCATGGAAGCTCGCAGAAATCCCATACCGGAAAGTTAAGCCAAGCTCGATTCCAGGGGGCGATAGTAGGAAAAGTTACAGGATTTCGTATAAAGGCGAGGTGAGATAGGCGAATCAAGGGTGGAAAAAGCGGGAGTGAACTTGTACGTATAAAGAGAAAGAAAGAGAAAGAAGTAGAAAAATCCCCTTTTGCGGGTTTAGCGTATAGTTGCCGAGTAGGCAAGCTACCTGCAGTGGTGGCGGAAAAATGCATTTTCCAACGGTTAGGAAATTTATGGACGTTGGACAATGGACCGGACGATGTTGGTGCCCGCGTTAGCTTCTACAAAGGTTGGACCCCACGCCACTTCCTTCTATCGCTCCTGGCTCCATTTGGCCCAATAATTTATATTCCCTTATGTGTTGAAATTGCGACAGAATTTTGTAATCGGGCCATTATCGGAAAAGTACTAAGGGTATGACCAGGGCCAGGCGATTTATGTTCGATTTTCTTGTATTTATAAGTGCGTCAAAATAATATCGCTCATCATCCTTGTCGAGATCGTTTGGGCAGAACGTCTCAATTTTCGTCGAGGACTTCCGCGAAGGAGGCGCAGAGGCCTAAGTCCTAGTTTTTCAGAAAACAGGGTGCGTTCTTTTCGCATTCGAGGGAATCGACTGAATCGACTCCAGTTTCAACGGCATTCCACTTGATTCTTCCCGTTCCACAAGTCCCACAAGTCGAGGGGACTCGCGGTTGTCTCAGCGCCGATAAAAAGCCGTTCAGCAGCGATCGGACTCGCCAATCGGACGAGAAGATCGCGCTGGTCGATCGACGAGACGCGGACATTCCTGAATGAGGAGATTTCGCTTTCACGGTCATTCGACCACGCGTCCTTTTGCCAATAGGGTGCAGGCAAGAAAGCCACAAAAACGCTACGAAAACCATTGCGTCGATCGCTCCAATGATTTTGGGACGATGTCGTTAATTTGGCGGCTTCTTGAACCTGATGCCAGATCAAGGGCTAAGGATTCTCCAAAACTTGCGAGTTTTGTCGTCCTCACCACTCTAAATCAACTCTTTCGATGCAAAAACACGCTGTCGAATCGATGAAGCAATCGCTTTGTTACGTCTTCCATAAAAAGTCACCCAGTCACAACAAAACTTTTTTCTAATATAACAGGGCGATACCAATTTTAAGCAGCTGTGCATGCTTTCCATTTGACAGCTTTATCTTCAAATTTGGCTCATATCTTTTCGTCCATATTTTAAAATAATTCTTTGTGAATTATATACCCTGACTTTTGCAGACTGAATGATACAATTTTTTAACCGACTGCACTCAGAACAATATTTTATTGTTCAAAATCTGAAATAATGACATAAACGGACTCCTGAATAATGGAATTAAACTCACTTAATACCATTATCGAGCTCAGTTCAGAATTCTAAAGCAAAATAGTTGACGATCCACGAAACGGAAACGGGAATTCATGCTCAAAATTACAGAACCCTGTCGATGGAACTATTCTGGATTTGGACCGCGAGCATGCAGTTTACGCCTTCGTCGTCACGTAAGAGGTAATCGTAAACCTCCAGGATTTCCAGTCACGTACATAAGGTCCATTCGGTCTGCGATGCTGTCACGAAGGTCCATTCTTACCTTCGCCCTCTGCTTCGTGTACATGTTACGTGTTATTCGCAAAGACCGTAAGGGAAAAGGTGGTACGAGGAGAGTTTGTGGAAGATGGGAAAAGGTGGAGTGAGGGAAGAGGAAATCCTTTCGTCGGATCTCGTCGTGAACCTTTCTGGATTGTCGCTTTTTCTTGCTCGTCCCGTTTTACGTGTTCGTACGGAAGTTTTTTCCAAGAGCCTTCAGTCCAAGTTGAGGTTTTATTACACTGAAGAAAACGAAGGTACGAGAAGAGTATACGTCCCTTTTGTCTTCATTGAGACTATTTCTAGGCCAGAGGATTTTTAAAGTAATACATGTTCTCTTTTTTATTCCACCACTTTTAAAAGGCACACAAACCAAATATTTAAGTTGCTAAAGTCTTATTTAAATATTCCTGACAACTTTAAATTGAAACTAACTATTTAGCCCACATTTTCTCTACTTCTGTATCATAATGATATTCTAATAAATCATTCAATGGTATAATGAACTCGCTTGAGTTGCAAGATTAGCACAAAAGCTTGCTGATGCATCGCACCGCTGTCACCAAAACATAGTTCAAAACTTTTCTGAGTTAAAAAAAAAGATATAGAGCGCGAATTCCCTGTCGTGAGGATTGAATCCAGTATCAATTTTCCTGGGTTGGTAACTCAGTTGTGCGATATACATAGAGACTGCTGGGAGCAAATCGAAAGACACGGAGGCACTTCCGCTGGCTTGCGAGGCGTCATTATATACCGCACATGCGGAGTCTTATTTCTTCGAAATAAGCCGCATTAATTTTCTTAAACATAGTGGCGCTCAGGCTGCCGTAGCTGGTGGTGTAACCTGAACAAGTTAACACAGCACATTGCTGCCACAGAGGCAGCAGCAACATCCGCGATCCAACAGCAACGGCGGCATCGGCAGCGTTTCGCCGCGGGTGTACAGGAATTTTCAGATTGCGGGCCCGCAATCGGATCGCGATTATCCTTTGTTCGTGCCCCAGGGTCATGGATGGAATCGCTCGGGATGCTCGAGGTTCTTTCTCTTTCAAGCCTCTTTCCTTCTCTCGCCTTCAGTTTCGTCAGCTGAGGATCGAGAGAAAGCAACCGCCACCTCGTGCACCTAATGACGCCACCTCGCGAGACCCTATGGCCGTAATCGCTCCACGATCTTGAGAGCCGACGCGTCAAAGGCGTCAAACCACGTCACGCGAGCTCGACTTTCAACTCGCCTACGCAGACGTAAACGCAACCGAGTCGTACATTTGGTATGATAGCTGAATCTGGATAGATGGGCGTTTTGAGTACGAACAATAAACAGGCTTACCCGATGCATTCGTCTCCCTAAATGACGGATCATTTTAATCATTAGGCGTGACAATTCGTTTTATATAGATACCGGGCTTTCTACTTTCTTTACGCTTCCAACCTCTACAAGCTTAAGTACTCAAAATTAAATTAGGAAAATGATTGTGCAACACATCAAGCTTCTGTGAAGTTTTTACATTCTATTCTAGGAATAATATGAACCTGGAGTCCAATCTTCATTAATAATCGTATCCCTCAGGAACGTGGATATTCTGCTCGCTCAACATTTCCTGAAAATGTTCATTAATATTTCAACTCTATCTACCGCAAGATATTTAACCTGCATACATTTTGACATTCAAATGTACGTCCTTTCAGCAACATTATACGTCCTTTTTAAAAGAGTTTCACATCTCGAAAAGTGTAAGTCAATTTTTCTGCAGTTCTTCAGCTGCACGAGCAGATAACGAGGATCTCTGTGGTGTCTGAAAGTGCTCGCGTGAGCTTGAACTTCTTGGCTCGCAAAAGCACGTAAAGTGAGAGAAAGCTTATCAGCAGACGGCTAGTGTAGCTATCTGGACTGGTGTAGTTACCAGAGAACCTGAGTAAAATGATTTGTCACGGGCAGCTCGCCTGGAATATTTTACGAGCTTTCCAACCCAAGCACGTATGCTAGTGCGTATCTGTATTTTTTCATTACCGCCCCATTCCGCAGAACAGAGACTCTTTTGCTAAACATAACCACTCAGGAGGGTTCAGGACAAATAGCAGACTAGCATCCTCACGTTGCATCGGACCTCACAGTCTCCCTTAAAACGGTGGGCCGAATACCTTACCGCACCCTATCTCGTTTTATTCGTTGCGGAATAACGGTGTTCTGGCAGCTTACCGTGTGCATTTTAATTGCAACATTAAGCCCGCGCTCATTTGACCCGACGGTCACGCTAAGTGAATTGCGGACAAACGAGTTAAGAGACAGACAAACGAATTGTCAAATAACAAGGAATGGACCAAGATAGGAGTCTAATTCGTATGATGATATCCTTTACTGACTACAAATTACGTCTTCTTCATGCTACTTCTTTAAATGCTTAAAACTTCCTACCATCCTCTTTCTATTTTAAGTTATCATTTCTAGAACTTATCTTGTCTTTTAAAATTTGTCTTGAATTTCTAAGGCAGCTGCGCATTATATTTTCCAATCGAACAACTTTCGAAGTACATGTACTTATAGCCCGAGGGAATTGCAATACTTAAGAAGCCTTGGTTGACCGACTCTCTGGGAAGACGTACGTCGAACCAGGCACTATATTACTTTCCCGGCAACACATTTCACGTTTAGGTGCAAGCACCTGCAGGCGACTCTTCGGAGCTTCAATTCAATTGACATGGTCGACTTATTTGATTTTAGATTCCAGTCTTATTCGATATGAAATTTCTTTTATCAACTTCTCATATATATTTATCTTTTCCGCATTCTTAGACACGTACCCTATTTGTCACAAGTTAAGGCATACAATTTTCTAAATTAGTATACGCAATCGCGGTGTCCTTGATGGCATCCTTGAACCTATAGACTTCCCCTTAATTTAGACTGTTTTAATATTCTCTCTCAATAAATTCTATAATTCAGAACACATTTGCAGCGAAGCTATACCACTGATTGCCTAGAAACCAGCTGAATAAATATTTTAGAAATTCTATACCTAAAAGTCTCTTGATATTATATGATGACTCGAAAGTACCTCGAACATTAGAAAATGTATTTCTCGTTAATGAAAAATCGATAAGAAACATTTCCTTTGAATTTGGGTTAATGGGATCATTTCCTAGATTCCCGAAGAAAGCAGACTAACACAAATGGAGTGTTTGGCGAGAGAAAAGGGAGCAAGTCGAATTGAAAGGACGAAGGAGTGAAAATTGCAGGAAACTGCATTTGCGGTGAACTGTGGATTACAAAAGCAGAGTACACAATTTCGGATACAATCGGTTTTCAACAGCGGACGTTGACTCAAGTTTCTCGTAATTTCGTTCACGTTGAAAAACAGTCAGTAGTTGTCTTCGCATGGCTCAACCTGGGCGACAAAGCGAAATTCCAAATTAACTCCAATTCTGTCCTCTCTTCTTCGCTCTTCCGCGTTTGAAAATTCTTTAATTTTCAGTTCACAGTCGAACAGAGTGCAACGCGAAAAAAGCAACCACTACGGCAATCGGGGGAAGGGGAGCGCGTAGATTCGTTCTCTGCTGGTGACTTGGGCCCCGGTGTTTCTATTGTGCTCCTTCTTATCTTATTCGAGGAAGCGTCGTCGTGACCAATTATGTAAATCCGCCATTCCATAATTAAATAGTCACCGATGGAGAGCTTCGAAATCGCGCGAAATTCGAAGCGCGCCTCTACCGCTCGATTTATCGCGCTACCATCACGAACGCAAATGAAGAGCGCTAGTAGGAAGACTAGGTACTTTGTCCAATGAAATGTATGTTAATCAGGTTAATACCATTTGCACGTTTTTTAATTTAGATTAATGAATTTCAATTCTATTGTACATTACCCCCTTTGAGAAATAAGACGCAAATATAGACACATACCTGAAACAGCGAGAACAATTTATCATTAGGAAGTGAATCTGATTGACCCTAATAGCATATTTTTCACTTCAATTAATTGAAGGAAAAATACTTCTTCGTAATTTTGTTTCTTAAAGTCCCTAATACACTTTGGAGTATTCTACCAAGATTTGCCTGTTACAAAAATGCGAAGGTATTTAATTATCGAAATCCATTCAACCGGGATTTACTAATCCGCTCTGGAGGCAGCGATTCGAAAAGGAGCAGGAGGATTGAAGATGTATAACCGGACATAATTAAGAATAAAACTCACGAGCGAGAGACGTTAAACTGAAAAGTCTTTTAAAAAATGATCTCTCGGTTGGGCGGACCACCTAGGTAGCAAAGAAACGTAACCCACTCGATCGTTGGAGCGGGCTATCGTTGCGACTCACTTACGAATTACCTGGACGCCTAAAGAAATTGACGTGGCAAAGATTAATTAAAGAAATTTCTTTATTTCTGCGCTCCAACTTCCCTTGCCCCCGTTCAGCCTAACCTTCGCCGCGACCGAAGCTCATCCGAAGACAAATCGGTGAGATTTGCATTTTTAAACAACATAAATTAAACTGGGATCGCTGGTGCAGACGAAAAACTCTAAGGAGAGCCCTAGCGTTTTTCAGTCATTTGATGAGGGACGTATATCGTAAATAGAAATTGAATTTTTGCAGCTTCAGGTCCTAAATTTTTAATTTCAAATTGGAAAAAAGATCATGTCTTAAATAAAAAGAATAACTTAAAAATATTCTACGGAAACAAAATTAAGAAACGAGCGAAAGAACGAATTCAGAATTTCTTGTAGTAACAAGAAAATACATTCATTGCTACTCCTACATGGTTTCCAGCCTGGCATTTTAGCTTCATATGTTTCGCAAAACACCCTCTGTTGCTTACAAAAGAAGAAAAATCATACTAAAGTTGTAACTAACAGTAAATTGGACTTCTTATAAGAGTATAAGAGAAGTAAAAAAAAAACTGTTTAAAAATCTGAAAGTATGTTATCATCTACTATAATGAACAAATTTCCTCGTCTCAATATAATAAAGAAAAGGAAGAAACTAAAAACATCCAGAACACAACTTGAATGAAAATGCCATTAACTCTATTTTTATCACATGGTCAAGCCTGGCGAGATTTTCTGAGGGTAGAGGCGCGATTTCATTGATATACTTTTTTTCTAAGCTCTGGAAGCTTTTCGGAGTACGCAACCAGGTTTTTTTAACGGGGGCGATGAAACAGCGCTGCCAATTAATAATACGACAAGAACGCGTCTCACGGCAGTCGCAATGTGATCGAAGGGCGAGACTTTTTTTGGACACGCGGGGTTAGAGTTCCTGCTCGCAAAAGAGGACAGATACAAATGAAATACACGGGATTCCGTGGCCATTAATGCGGCCAATGATAAATCGCAGGCAATACTTTAAACGATGACTGGCGTGGCTACGTTCTTGTTCGTATTTTTGCCAAGAGCGAGCAGCCGGCCGGGACCTCCTACTTCTCATGTTCTTCCCACCCCCTTGTCGCATCCAAGTACATATAAGCACGCACTAATTCCATCCTTATATATTCGAGTGAGCCGCAGGGGCACGCCGTGCATCGTATGGTACCCGTACTCCGCGACTGACTCGTTCTTTGATTTATTATTTTACAATGACGGATAAGCACTCCGCTCTGAGCTTTTAAACATGAAGGCACCCACTCAAATCGTAAATGACCAACGCGCGAATCACTAATCTGGGGATTAATCATTTATTTTTTTCAAAGAAGTGTATCCCCTCTCCCAAATTTTAAGCAATGTCCAGAAGATTTATTTATGTGAAATATAATAAGCCAAACTGGATTTGTGAATTTCTATACATTCTAAATGAAAGTGCCACATCCTTCATACCGTCTGAGAGTAAACGTGGTACTAAAAGCAATTCACGAGATTACCTTAAACACTTCAATCGAGAAGCTATTCAAATCCTTAACGCATAAGGGAGCTCCTTCTAGTCTAAGAATGAAGGAGTCCTCAATGCGCTTCCGAACTCCTAATAATACCATCCAGCATCCAGCTAAGGGAACAAGGAACAGTTTTCAACTCTAATTGTATAAAACTGAAAAAGATTTGTTCAGCTGCAACGAGGCACAAAATATCAAAATAAAAGTAATAATTTAGAACTTGCACATCAATCAGCTAATTTTGCTAAATGCGACATCAAAGTGTATCTTATATCCCTTCTGTGGCTTGAGCTTTGAACTCAAGTCCAAAAGAAAATTATGAATGTGAATTGAATAGTGTAAATAGTGTACAAAAACAAGATTTTTTCATGGACTTCTAACATTTAATTAATAAAGATAAACTATTGTGTGAGTCTGGTATGCTTATGTCGAGCTTAGTTATTTGTTCCTGGCGTTGAATTTGCTTCTTTCTCAGTGTCTTATTTCACACTAGAATAAGAGGTGTATAAGGCCGATGGTGTATTTTATTCGTGAGGGTTGGGGGAGGAAGAGTGGAGGCAATTTTATTGGATGTGACACTAAGGCTCCCTGTGCGAAACCTTCCATCCTTCAGCCGAACAAGCCTGCCTCTTTTTCGTGTTGGAAGGTTGGGGCTTCAAATAGCTGCAATATCCGCGTGTATTGACTCCTGGAATTGGGAAGACCTTCGTTTTCTTCAGGGTGTCTTTCGCACACTCTCCTTGCCCTCCTTGACTCACACTCTCTACCCAATTTCTCTTCACTTGGTGCTTTTAGACCCGTCCCATCTCGGCCACTTGGTCCCGTTCTGTTCATCGAATCACGGAAACCAAACGCGTCTGAGGTCCTTCTTTCGGTTCGTTTCCCGGAGATGAACTTAAATATCGTTAGCACGCACGAGTACAGCAATACCAAGTTTCTGAGGTGTCCACTACAAAATGGACCTCGAATTTGTTTCTTGTTTAACCACTGACTGGAAAAGACTCTCTCGACTCTCACTATTGCCGATTTTCTCTCTCATTGACCAAAATGTCAATTTTCATGATGATAACCTGCCCTTCCTTTGGTGACTTTTCCAGTTTACCAGAATATAAAATGTCAGCATTTTTCCTAGGAGAATTGCAGCCCATTCAAACGAGTTTCAAGGTTGACTTGATTTAATTAGAAAAAGGATTGAGTTTTGCCTCCCGTGATGTAAAAATAAAGCAATTGTTTTATGGACGATTGGGATTTGTAGCAGTAAAAAGTAAAGGGTCGCTAGAAAGTCGTTCGAATGCAGATCCGTGAGTGGGACGCGTGTCACGGACGCGGGGAAGATGCAATCGGGCATGTAAAACAGGGTTGCTTGTAACGTACGCGTCCTCTCTCGCGCCTATTGAGAATAGTTGGAAGTCACGAACCAAGGTGAGAGAGCGAGAGCCAAGGGCCGTGGCGATCGCCTTTTGTTACCGACTGTACAGTTCGTCTGATTTCAATCTGACCGTTCGTGTTTCGAGCTTGCGGTTTAACGCAGGGTTGAACGGACCAAAGTGCGAATCAGGAGGGTCATAGAAGGGATTAGAGCAAAGGGTTGCCGGCCGCATTTGCCTTAAATTTACACTATTAGGTGTTTCCAGAACGATTGCTTGATGCGCTTGCTAGTAATGTGCAGCACTTCCGCTCTATATAAAGTGATCACTCGCTATTGCTAGACATCCGAAACTTTTTCATGGTACGCAGTACATGCCACTTTATCGGAAGTGCAATCAAGACGGAACAATAAACGACACAAGAATGGTAAAGCATTGTAGTCTTCCTCGCGATAAAGCAATCAGGATTATTTTTACAGATTTGCTCATCCTATTGCTTCGAGCACGAAACCTGATACTGACCTACCTCGATAGATGGATGCTAGGCACGAAAAGGCTCCTCATATCTTTTTCAAGATAGTTCAGCGAAAGATTTATTTTAGGATGTTAGAATGGAACACTTATATTTCTATATAGATTGCCAAACATTTTCAAGTATCACATTATCGCAAAGAATGGAAGTGACTTTTCATTTCATATATGATATCTAGAGCTTCTTTGTTTTGAAAATTATGTATTCTCTTGTGTTTTGATAATGACTTCATTTTACGATTCCAAATGAGTTCTGGTGATTAATTTTTGGATGAATTGTATTTTGATTCGCAAGGGAAATGCAAGTTACAACCACATATCCTACATTTTAGTGCTGTCGCGTAGACTCATCTTTGTCGTCATATGTATAAGTGCTTTCTGTATTCGTACTGTCGGAGGAATAACGATCGAGGACAATAGAATCCTGTTACGTGATAGCGGCGTCGAGCGTCCAGGGCTACTGATAATTTATACACTACTGCCAGTGACGGACAATGGCCAGTAATTAATTGTCTACAAAGTACAGAGAGGGTAGCATTGTGGTATATATATATCTGGTATTTATCTTGAAATAACAACAATACATCCTGCACAGCAACATCCAGCTAGCAAAATATGAGAGACATAATTATTTGCAGTTATCAATAATGACCCAGAGTTTATAATATTCTTCAGTATTCATGTTCTTTGATGAACGATAAGTTTGAAAATGTCCTCATTAAAAAATGACTCACTATTGGCAGTCGTCTGCAAAAAGTTTCCGAGTGCGTTCTTCTTAATGAAGAAAGCTTATAAAAAAAAAGGGGGAAACGGATACACTATCCGGATCCGTTTCTCGTACACCGCCTATTTTCGCCTCCACAAATCATTTGACGCCTGAGAAAATATTTTGAAGCCGGTATAATGGGTATACCACACATTTGTAAGCCTATTAACAGATTTAACTGTTTTGAGTCGACCACCTCTGTCAAACACGACTTTTTTTAACCTTGACGAACGAAGATTAATGTACTTTCAAACGCTGTCAAAAACGAATGTAGTAAGTTAACAACAATTCTGAAATTGTCTTTATTCGGTAAAATTCACACATCTGGAGGAAACGATGTTCAAAGAAATAAAAAATAAATGCCTTTCAACTGCTATAAAGCTTAGAAGCTTATTCTGCATTAGATTCGAGATCTATAGGTAGACATGTACATTGTACCTATGGTATATTCAGGTTCTATTCTCGGGTCTATAGACACTAAATGTTCTCCAGCAATTTTCAGAGTGCACGTTCATTCAGCTCGAAGAGTCTAATTGCGCAGCCGTTGGTAAGAAATTTCGCGTACAGTGTCTCCTTAAATGATGTACGCGAATGGGAGAAAATGAAGGCGAGAGTCAGAGACGAGCGGAGATGGTTCGTTAAAAATACACGTTCCCAGTGTCGTAATGTACGAGCGACATATACGAACGAAGAGGCGTAACGAACTGACAGACGGATGGACGGATAAGTGTATGCAAAAGACAGCTGTGAAAGACGAATACTATTACAATTTTATGTCTTCCTTTTTTCGGTCTTGCCCAACAAGCCTCTTAACGCGAAATTAAGCGCTTGGAAACTTCATTAACATGCTGATCGCGGGACACTGCTATCGACGACCGCACAGGCGTCGAACTAAAACACCCCAGTCATAGACCAAAGTTTTTTTTCCGATTAGTTGTCTTTGCCTCCCTAAAGAGACATAATACACTTCAATTTACCACACTTGTCCTATACTGATTAATTTCCGAAAGTGCGAGCTTAAAAAATAAAATAAAATGTGAATTCGGAAACCAATATAAGCTAGTCTGGCTCATGCATTGAAATTGACGGAAATAATCTGGTCTATTCAGCACGTTGGGTTATCAAAGTCCTTTTAACGCAAAAATTCAGAGGGGTTTCGTCAGCCCGTCGAATTTCGTTTCAAGGAAAATTCTTTCTTCCGCTTGTCGGGTATTCGCTCGGATTTTTATTGCGTTGGGGTCCTCCCATCGTGGCCATCGATATCCGAGGCAAACAGCTGTAAACTTCCATTGGATCTTCGCCTCGGGTGCCGTATTCCCTCGTTCGTCATCTCCGGTCACGTCCCAGGATTCGTGGATTCCCGTCGTCGCTCCAGCAGTTCGCAGAGTTGTTAGATGAGGTGGTGAAGATTTTTCTACTTTAGCTCCTTTCTCCCATAAGAGCAGATAGAGCAGCCACAAAATTTTAATCGTGACCGGGAAAGCACAGGGGACAGAGATAAACGTGCGAGCTTAACCGGAAAAGAATACTGTTTTTCCCGGAAGGAAGACAGAAAGTGTTCTATTTACGAGAGCCAGCGCCACTCACGGATGAGCTTTTTCGCACAATGTAGGACGCTTTTCATACTTCCTCGTCTTTTAATCCCGCTAGCTCGAAGCACCCTCATACACGACTGCCACGCCTCACTTTCGACCCCTTTCTCAACTTGACCCTCTGAATTTGTCGAAAGTCAAGTAATTTCTACATTTTAATTGAGTGGAAACAATCAACAAATTTCCAAATGTTCGCTTATTTCAATTGTTCGTTTCCGAAATTTATGATTTATCTAATGATCAATTAAAACCCAGATGAAGGAAAGAATACGCAATTCTGTAAAGTACAGTGCACGAGACAATAAACTGGTATCATTGGAGGTGGAGTCGAAGGCAATTATACTTTAGTCATTTAAATATATTTACTGATCTCCTGTGTAAAAAAGACCATAAGCAGCTTGCGATCGCTTACATCCTTGCAGAGGAATAATACGTGAAAAAGGTGTCTCCGATCCAGTCATTCTAGTGCACTTTCAGGCAGAAGATTTAGACCGCGGAGCGCGAGAAGCATCATGAGGGATTATCCTTGAACGGGGTAGATCCCTCAAGGCTCGGTAAGCTCGTCGGCGTGCCCGGTAATCGAGGATTATGCATGCAACCGGGCTTTATTCCTCAGCCGCGTCGTCGGAAGCAAATGTTTCGTGAAAGTACACTTGCTGAGTGCGTAGACCGTAAAGGTATAGCAGGTTTATAAGGTATGGAGTACCAGTAAAGCTGGTGGTAGATATGTACTCGTGAAACACGAACTTATGATCCTGTATCGCGTGTAACGTCGTAATAAGGGATGTTATTACTTATATTGCTATTCCCGCTTTCGAGATAAGTTTCTGGACGCCTAGCAGGAGGGCCGGTATTGGAGTACGGTCCCTAAGTGCGAGAGTACTCGTCAGCCCTGCTCGTAACTCTATAACTCACTTTGGCCAACACACCTTCACAACCCCTTCCCTGTCCTTTCCTCTCACGTGTGTTACTTGTTACTTTGTACATTTTACTTGTTACTAGCCTCAACCTAACTCTTTTTTTCTAAAATGTGTAACACCTCTCACGAATTCTTAGCCAAGTCCATTTAAAGCAAATGCTGATGCGAAAGAAATGTTGAAGAACTTTATGAGCATTTTACAACTAAGATCAAATTTGATATCCACTTTTTATAGAGCCTTTATACTTCGAGATATTCATGACTTTTTAGAGTACCAAGAAAGTGCGGGCTTAAAATGTGATTTCAGAAAATTCTAGAAGATTAGAGAGGTATAAATTACTTAAATTACTATCCTCATCGAGACCATTGACAAATTATTGCGGATGTCACATTTTAAAAACTTAAAAATACCCAACTTTCATTTCAAGTAATAAAATAATTTTTACCTGTCCCTTCACTTAAGTATCCTTTGTAATTCAATAATATATTTTAGTTATTTTATGTATTTGCCCTCTTGTTGAGTTTATATTGATCTTTCCCCATTTTTACAATTATACTCAAACGCGAGTTTTACAACTGCCTATTTTAACTCATAACTCTGCTGTGTAGATACAATTGTCCCTCAGAATGAGCCCCATAGCTACTAGTAAAAATTCCCTTTACTGCACCACTTTGAGAGAAAATTTTTTTACGTTACCTTCCTCAGAAAGTTATAAACGTCCATCTGATATATGAAATAGTAGTAGATACATACCTGAAACAGAAAGAGAAAATTTCAGTTACTTTAAAGTTTT